>JAJPUD010001700.1:0-87021 GCA_023553655.1 Myrmecobius fasciatus | reverse complement strand
TCATTAACTACCTCAGGTCCTACATTCTATGACTCTTAAGTCACACCTTATAAGTAAGCAGTTGTTATATGTTAGTCAAAGAATTTCCTCTTGGGCAATCCTTGTATCTTCTGATTCATGTCAGTTTTTTTTTTTTAATGAAACATGGGAAATAAATATTGATTTTACATCATTGCTTTCCGTGTTCCTCTTTCTAAGTAGTTAGTTAATCTATTACCAATGGAGATAATTTTCATATTTGCAAAGTTGAGAGGAAAATCCATATACATGGTTGAACATCAGCTATAAGCTTTCTAATTTAGACTTCAGCTTTGCAAAAATGGATAAAGAACCTCCTAGGTCATTACTGTTGGAATCAACAAGTTTTCACCTAGAAAATTGGTCCTAACAGTTCAACACATCCTTTTTGAAAGGAAGATTTAAGCAGGGGTCTTATCTCTGGTATTATACCTCTCTATCCAGTTAAACCATACAAGTAAAAGTTAGGAATTTGAAAGAGAATAATACCCTTGAAGAGTTCAGAGTTTCCTTGGAAGAAGAATATTACTAGCATCATCATCAGCATCATCAGCATTATCATCACCCTTGTCATAGTGTTCATCATCATTACAGTGAGTGATAGTCACTCTCTTCAGTTCTCTTCTTGACCTTTATCATCTAATTTTCCTTTTAAAATGTCTAAATAAAAGTGTTAGGGATTTTCTCACTTTTCATAAATAGATTGATTCTGGCAGCTACTAGTAAAATCCCTTGAATTTTATTGCCTCAGGCTATTGGCTAGTGAACTCCAATAGTTCTGTAAAGCAATCCTTTGTTCTTTCCTTTACTAATCGGTTAATTTTATTTTATTTTTTCCTTTCCACATCTATTTGAGAGGCAATGTGGTATGATCAAAGGATTCAGATCTAACTCTGTAACTTTCTAGACTTGGGATCCCTGTTTCCCCCTTTATAAAATGAGGAGGATTGTTTTTGAAGCTGCCTCCTAAGTGTAATCCCTTGATGTAGAGTTAGAGATTCTAGGTTAAACACCTGAATCTGCTTTTTTGCTATCTGTGTAACCCTGAGCAGGTCAGTTAAACAGTGTGAGCTTTCATTTTCCTCCTCTGTAAAAATGAGATGTTGAACTCCGATCCTTTTCAACTCTAAATATTTGATTTGCTGTTCCTAAAGAGGACTTTGTCTCAAGAAGTTTATAGTCCCTTGAGAAGAAATTTTATCCCATTTAATGAAAGCAACACTCTTTCTAGGAATTATTTAATTTCTATAATTCTTAATGATTTCTAAATTTTTATTAAGCCATTGCACTCTGAAAATAAAATAAAATTCAAAGACAATGACTAGTGCCTGACAAATAGTAGGTGCTTAGTATATTTTATTCATTTATTGAATATTATCCTGAATGTTATCCTATCCATCACAATTGGTCTTTCAGTTATTTTCTTTAGACTCAAACTTAAATGTCATATTACTATTTTGTTTTTTTTAAATGTTTTTTAAAAGAAAAAAAAACCTGAAATTTTTTGGCCCTTTTCTTTGATTCTTATTATAACTCTTCCTATGTTTTATTGTAGTAGACTAATAAAATCGTGTTTTAAAACTTTATAGAAAATGTTTCTTTTTGGATTTCTTCATTATGAATTTTTCATTTCTCTAAACCAAATTCATTTCACTTTAAAAAATGAATTGTTTGTATTTATATTCCTAACTCTTGCCCAACAGTTTCTAATATTTCATTCTTTCTGATGTAGATATAGAAAGTGTTTCTTTATTTAACATTTGAAATTAACCTTTGTTTGAAGATGTAAATAACCAAGTTGCCTCTACATTTAGATGGTTGAGGGCCTCTGCTTGATGGATTGTGGGGAGAAAGTTGGTGTATTTATTGATTCCTTTGCATCTCATAGAGAATAATTGATGGAGTCCTTAGTGTAAAGGATTGTAGTTGCTCTTTGGACTATAAAAGGGAAGAGGCAGATCAAATGGAAAGAGCAAATGAGCCATAACACAAACACATGCACAAAATCAGGATACCTCTGTTGGGAGAAAAGTCTTTATATTTGCACAAAATCTCCTGGGGGAATTACTCCTTCTGAGATTTGGCATTTATAAAAAGGCAGTAGAACCTCTCAGCTAGAAAGGTGATGGCAGGTGAGAGAAGTAGTAGATTAGTCAAGAGTTCCTAGATCTAGCTTCCTAGAAAGGAGAATTTCTTCAACAACACCAACTTCTTGGAATCAGACCTTTGAACCTAAGAGAATCAAGGACATGATCTCAGAGGTAAAGGAACAGAAAAAGGAAAAGTCACCATGTGGAATAACAGACTAATTCCTTACCCTTAACTACTATCATGAATTATATGCCCTCTGCAAGTCTAATTCCATGTGCAAAGTTTCCTTTTGGCGGAGCCCCAAATCTTAGAATGGCACTTATTCTAAGTCTGGAGGACTGTACAGTTCCCTAGAGGAAAGTAGAATTCAGCAGAGGATAAAAGATTATATTCTGTGGGGCATCTAAATCATAGGGTTACACTATTAGTCTAGAAGTTTTCATCTTGGAAAACCCAGAACAAAAATGGGGCTAATAGGGATTTGATACTTAATATAAATAAAGTGATTGTTATTCAAATTAAATCTCTCAGATTAACAAGTACATATGAAAATATTGCCAAATATGATTGCTTATTTAAGAATGTAGAGATTAGGTATAGGGGAAAGAGTAAAATTCTTTATTTTAAACAAATGGGGGAAGATTAGAATATGTAAACCATGGGCCATTTAGCTTGACTTCAATTCTGGCAAAATTAGAGAACATAGTATTAAAAAGTTGATTGCTGAATATTTAGAAAAGATTATAAAAAGACAACATTACTTCATCAAGAAGGTCATGCCAAACAAACTTTTATTTTGTTTTGTTTTGTTTTGTTTTTGGTTGGTGAGGATGTAAGATCAGAGGAATTATGTAGATTTAGTTTGTTTAGATTTTACCAAAGTATTTAACAAAATCATGGCATTCTTCTGGAAATTATGGAAAAATATGACAGAGATAAGAGTTGGGATTGTTTGAAAGACAGCTATATGAAAAAAATAGTTATTAGTATTTCCATGTCTACTTGGAAAGAAGTCTACAATGTTGTGCTCCAAAGTTCTGTGCATGACCTAGTGGTATTTAATGTTATTACCAATGACTCAGAATAAAAGCTTATAAAATTTTCAAATGATGCAAAGATAGGGGAAGATTAGTTAATACAATAGATGACAGTAAAGTTTCCATAAGATCTTGTTATATTGGACTGAAATATAGAAAAAGAATTAAGGTAAAGTCTCATATTTGACTTAAAAAAGTTGCTTCCCAAATTCAAAATGAGGATTGTGTGGTTATAGTTACTGCAGAAAAAATAAAGAGCTGGTAGTTTTAATGAACTGCAAGTGCAATATAAGTTAACAGTGGGAGATAGCAGTTAAAAAATCTAATTTTAATGTTCCTGGGTGGTATGGGGAGGCTTAACTTCCTGGAATAAAGATATAATTGTCCTGTTGGATTCTGCTTTAGTCAGATCATATTTGGAGTATTATGTACTTTCTGGGCATTGGTGAGGAAGAACATTGGTGAGCAAGAGAGTGTCCAGAGGAAGGCAACCACTATGGTGGGAGGACTTGAGTTCGTTCCCTATGAGAACTAGAGATTTTGGGGCCTAGAGAGGACTAATAGCTGTCTCGGGTATTTCAAAGAGCTAGAGCTTTCTCTCTTCCTCTTCTTTCCTTCTCCTTCCCTCTGTCTCTTCCTCCTCCTCCTTCTCCTTGTTTTCTTCCTCCTCCTCCTCCTTGTCTTCTTCTTCCTCCTCCTTCTTCTCTTCTTTCTCCTCTTCCTCCTTTTTTCCCTCCTCTTCCTTCTCCTCTTCTGTATTTCTGTGACTGTCTTGTCTCTATCTCTTTCTTTCTGTCAGTCTCTCTTCTTTGTGGGTTATTCTGATTCTCACTATTCTTATTTTCAATGAGGTGAAAGAAAGGCTGTGATTTCTATGATCAGATATCATCCAAATGGATGAGATCATGGACCCATTTGAATATTTGACCAAGAAAAAAAAAAATACTGTTCACTGTAAAGAGCATTCATTAATTGATTGCTTGCTTGAGAGCTCAAGGACTTTTTAAACCTTTCTCTGAGGAGACAGACAAGATTATATCTCCCTATTTCTAGAGTAAACTAGACCTCAGATCAGGTAAAATAAAGCAAATTTTAAATTTTCCACGGGGAAAACTTGGATGAGAGGGAAGATGATGAGTCAAAGAGTTATTTACAGGAAACCTCTTGATCTGTGTAAACCCAGAGGCTGAATTCTGGGCCATGGTTTATATTAGCACAAAAAGTAAAGCAGAAATAGAATTCTTTTTGCATGCTCCACTATTTTTGCTAATTGTATTTTGTTATTTAGAATCTTGAGGAGTAAATAAATGTATTATGCTCACTATGAGTTCTTCTCACTCTACATAGATAGAGGATTTCCCCATCGATTACTGCTTTGATTATTATTAGGAAGTAATCTGAAATTGTGAGCATAGCTGATAAAGGAAAAGGAAGAGACCTTACTTAGATATTTTTATGCCATGTTTCTACAAACATGGAAGTTTTTCTAGCTCCAGTTTGTTACTTGAAACACAGAAACTCTCTATCTCAACTGTATTCTTTGCTAAGAAAAAGGGAGATGTTATGCAAAAAAAAAATATAGTTAGCTAAAGAGAAATCATAATAACTATCATTAAAATAGCATTTTAAGATTTGCAAAGTGCTTCACAAATGTTATCTCACTTGCTCCTCTCTACAAACCTGGGAAATAGGAGCTATTGTTATTCCCATTTTACAAATGAAAAAACTGAGGTGGATCTAGGTTAAATGACTTGCCTAGGGTCACAAAGCTCATAAATATGCTAGAATAGACTTGAGTTCAGGTCTTTCTGGCTCCAGGTCCAACATTCCATCTGCTTTGCCATCTAACTGGCTTGTTATGAGATATGGATTCTATATGCTACCCTGTACTGCATCTTTTTGGTATGTCTAGCATGTCTTCAATTCCACAAGCACACATTTACTAAATGTCCTCTATAGTAAGATACTGTGCTATGTGCTAGGGATACAAAGACAGGATCAAACATTTCTGCCTTCAAAGAGTTGACACCTGAACACAGATAACTAAATTGAAGAGGCTATGAAAAATGAGAGAGCAGAGGATCAGAGAAGACTTCCTTCTTCCACAAGGATGCCAAGATTTCTAATGTATGGAGATGAAGAAGAGAATTCATTTTTAGAATAACAGAAAGTTTGTTTAAAAAACAAAACAAAACAAAACAAAACAAAACAAAACAAAAACCATGGAACCAAAAACTGAGGTCAGGAAAGCAAGTGAACCAGTTTGAACATAGAACTTTGAACATGATATGTAAAGGAGAATAATATGGGGAAAATAGCTGGAAAGGTCATATGGATCTGGCTCCTGAAGGGATTTAATTAATTGCTGAGGGGTTTGCATTTTATCCTAGCGGCAATAAACTGTGAAAAAAAAGTACCCTTCTCCTCCCTTTAATTGCTATGCAATGAATTAATTAATTCATACTTTCAGCCAATATTTCACAAACATTTATAGGCAACGTGGTGTGTTAGACATTATGAGGAATACAAGGAAGACATAGTTCCTCTCCTTATGAAGCTTCAAGTTACTTCCTCTTATTATTAATATTAAAATCTTTAATATTATGACAAAAGATATTTAAAGAATTTTACTTTTTCTCAACATTTCTTTGGAAAGTATGTAATCACTCTTCAGACTGAACTGAAGTAACTTGAATTATATTGCACAGGTTTATAATATGCTTCTGGGGAAAGGAGAAATCTTGAAGTAATGACTTTATTATACCTAAGTTACATTTTGTTAAATAGCAGGATGAGAAACAGCTTCTCTAATATTGTTAAATATATTATTTCAGATGGACCCCAATAGGATTTCAGATGATGACACCTGTTGCTTTATAAAACTTTTCAAACTCCATGAAAACTCAAATTTGCAAGACACTTCTCTGGAGGGTCAGGATGCAAAATTAATGTCTGATCCCTGTCGAAGAATCAAACAAGCCTTTCAAGGAGTATTGCAGAAGGTGAGTGTACCCCACTCTCCATCATTGAAGAGTCATGGGTTTGCTTTTCCAGTTTTCACAGTTGAATTCATTCAGATACAACTGTCTTTGATGATTCTTTAAGAAAAGAAAAATCACTTGTAAAAGAACCAGGGAGTATTTTTGTGTAGAGTCAACATAGAAATGCATTGACATCACAGAATCTCAGAACTTGTTAAAGTTTTAGAAGGTAGCTATTCCAATCTCTGGATAGATTAGAATCTCCTCTATAAGAGATGTCACAAGGGGTCATTAAATGATCCTCCAGTAAAAGAGAACCCACTTCTTCCTGAGTAAGCACATTGAACTTTTGGATAGCTTTTTTCTTAAGAAGATTTCTTAACATGAAATCTAAGTTGCTTCTTTGCTACTTCCACCCTCTGTTCTTAGTTCTGCCTTCTGGGGCCAAGCAGAACTAATTTAATTTCCTCATTTCCTGTGATGATTCATCAAATACTTAATAGTCCCCAGATTAATTAATTTTGAGTGGATCCTCTCATCTTCCATCTTCCTTCTCTTCCCCTCCTTTCCTCTTTTTTTTAAAAACTGTTTTTTAGAAGACAAATTTGAATTCATACTTGGAGGAAATACATGTTGGTTTGTGGTAAGTGGATGGGTCAATTTTCTGGCTTGAAATTACTGACCCAAAAATTGTTGTCCCAGTGAATGACTTCATTTCTTTTATGTAGGTATACATTTTTCATATTATATTTTTTTCCTTTCCAGTGAAGATAATCATAGCCCACACTTAAATATCACTATTAAAAATTTTATTTCTGATTCGTGGAATAAAATAGGCATTTCCACAACATAGTATAATAAAATAGATGATTGTACATCAAACTGCAAATCCCTCATATGCAATTTTTATTCCCTTAAAACATACAACAAAATTGTTATGTACATTTTTTCTCATTTTTACCCATCCCCACTCTAGAGATGACCACCATTATACACAAATAAGGACATACATACCCACATATTATATGTAAATGTAAAATCATTCTATGTTGTCTATTTATCAGCTCTTTCTCTGGATGTGGATAGTGTCTTTCTTCATATGCCCTTTATAGTTAAATTGAATATATTAGTCAAAATTACTTAGTTGCTGAAAATTATATCTTAAAACTAAAACTATATTGTTGTTACTGTATACAATGTTAGAAAAGCATGAAAAGACTTGCATGAAATCATTAAATATGACTTTACAAAATGCTTTACAATAGCCATGTGAGCTAGGAAAATTGCATAATTTTGCATAAGGGAAATTATTATGCATAATATTCATAAGGAAATTGTGACTACTTAAGTGAGGAGAGGAGAGGTTGAAGTGACATCAAAAGTTACATGGATGGGAAGTGCTATAGACAGAATTTGAACCTAGGACTCCAGAATTCATCTCCAATGAGAAGCCGGTATTTAGTGCTCATTAAATGCTTAACAATTAGGATAGGAAATGATAGAAGGCAGGGAGGGGGAAGAAGAGAGAAAACTAAAGATAAAAAGTAGTTTCTTTTCTCTAAAGAAAAGAAAATAAGGAGGAGTGAAGGAGTTAGAAGGGCACAGATAAATGACATCACTTCTACAAACTAGGAGGTATTGGGAATCATGGAATCAATCATAAATAAGAAGGGTAGCATTGAAATTTACACACTGGATTTATTATATTTTTGATTTATATTTAAATATTAATTAAAAAAGACAAGCAGCTGCACAGAATTGGAGTTTGCAGTTTCATTTATAGCCTTCTTTTTCTGTATTATGAGGTATATAGAAATGTCCATCTTATTTAGCATTTCAGTCCAGAATAAAATTTTTTTTTAAAAAAGGAGTAATAGAATATTTCAACTTTAAGACACCTTAGAGATTGTTTCGCAATGAATAGACTCAGGACCCCCAGTACCTAGAATCAGGAAGTTCTGAATTCACATTTGAGCTCAGATATTTACAAGTTGTGTGATTGTGAACAAGTCAGTTAACTTCTGGGGATAATATTATCTGGAGATAAAAATAAAACTTACTTCACAGTTGGTTATAAGGATTATATGAGATTGTATTTTTCCTGTGTTTTGTAAATCTTAAAGTGCTATATAACTGCTAACTATGATGATGATGATGATGATGATGATGATGAAGAGGAGGAGCAGGAAGATGAGAAAAAGGAGACTAAAGTTTAAAATGGGAAATAAACTGTTTATAGATATGTGAAATCAATTACTTCTCTTAATTTCTAGGAACACAGTTGAGAAATTCTTTCGCAACTAGGTCTTTGCTTCTCTTGACATCGGTTAGATGGTTGATCAAAGAATTTCTATCTACCTCAGTAAATAGAAAACCTATAGCAATCTATCTCAGTCTTAATTTTTGCATGTTCCCCCCTTGCCCAGGTTTCTTCCATTCATTTTATCATGGAAGTATCAACAAGTCTTCCAAACAAAATTACCATTTAAAAATCTCACCAGTAATTTTTATTGAATGTACATATAGAAAGACTGGGAAGAGAGAAGGAATTAAAGTTAAAATCAAATTAATGTCTCTCTGCATCTCCAAAAAATTTGGGTTTTATTGTTCTAAAATTTTTAAGGGGAAAGGATATTGGTAGTAAAAACCAAAATTTTCAACCACATTGGATATGTTACTGTGCTAACATGGAATTTCTGCTTTCATTCTTGCAAAATCAATGAGAGTCAGGCACGTCAACAAGTTGATTGGCTCTGTGGCTTTTAACAAAAATATATAATATAATATAACATTGAGTGGGAACTTGCAAGAATTTAGGGAGGGGGAATCCATTCTATAAAATTAAAGAAGTTGTTAGTTCCCCTTGCCACCCACCAAAAAAGTCATCATTTTTTTAAAAAAAAGTAGACCACAAATATCAGTAACTTCCTTTCTAAGTTGCTGCTGCACTAAAGAAATATAATTCTTTTGTGTGAGGAGCTTGAATTTGCAAAAAAGTTAATCAGAACAAGATCTCAATTCATTATATGATATCACAGTTTATCTTTGCCATTTCTAGATGTCTTCCATCTTCTATCAGTTGAATGATCTCTTCCAAAAGTCATGCAAAATTCTAATTGTCTTTCAAAGTTTTGTCTATGTCATTGGCTTTTTGTGGAAATACTTAAATTTCTCTCAGATCCCCTTCCTGGTGTCCTGTGTCATTAGGCAAAATGAAGTCAGACATTTGGCTAGAGTAAATAAAATAAATTCACGTTCTCTCAAGGCAAAAATATAGGAGGGTTGAGAAAGTAGAAGCAGAGTTCCTGAATATTCTTTTTAAAAATAGTATTATATTTCTCCAAATATGTACAAAGATAGTTTTCAACATTTACCTTTGCAAAACCTTGTGTTCCAATTTGTTTTCCCTCTCTCCTCTCCTGCCCACTCCCCCAGACAGCTAGTAATCTGATATAGATTAAACATATTTCCATATTTGTCCTGCTGCACAAGAAAAATCAGATCAAAAGGAAAAAAAGACACACAAATAAAAGCAAATAAGAAAGTCAACAAAAAGGTGAAAATATTATGCTTTGATACACATTTAGTCTCCATAATTCTCTCTCTGGACGTGGATGGCACCTTCCATCACAAGTCTATTGGAATGGCTTGAATCATCTCCTTGTTGAAAAGAGCCAACCAAGTCCATCACAGTTGATCATCACATAATCTTGTTACTATGTACAATATTCTCTTGATTCTGCTTACTTCACTTAGCATCAGTTTATATGTCTTTCCAGGCTTTTCTGAAATCAGCTTACCCATCACTTCTTACAGAACAATAATATTCCATTATATTCATATACCACAACCTATTCAGCCATTCCCTAATTGATCGGCATCCATTCAGTTTTCAATTCCTTGTCACTACAAAATGCCTCAGAGGGTTGTCATCAGCTTTGTCTTAGACTGTGTATATAAATCCCTTTGTAAACCTAAAGGATAATATCAATCATCATTGATCATCATCAATTATTAGTGGTATTAGTAGTGAACAACCATCTTCATCATCATTTATTGTAGCATTATTGCTTTTAATCATGTTCAGTTCAGACATTTTTCAGTTGTGTTCAACTTTTCATCACCCTTTTTTAGAGTTTTCTTGGCAGAGATACTAGAGAGATCCATCATTTTCTTTTCCAGCTTATTTTACAGATGAGGAAATTAAGTAAACAGAGTGAAATAACTTACTCAGAGTCACACAACTAGTAAGTGTCTGAGGTTAGATCTGAACTCTAGAAGGTGGGTCTCTTCCAGCACCATCCATAGTGCCATCAAGCTGCCCCATGTGGGTTACAGACAAATATATTATGATGCGTTTAGCAGCTATATGAGAGACACTATAGGTTATTTGCTCTTTTTCTCTGCTTAGTAGAAGAACAAGAATGTTGACTTTTGGAAACTCTTTCAGTGTCTTACTTTAAGAGACTAGACATTATTCTCTAAAAACATTTGTTAAGCTCCATTTTGTAGTTTGCACTCTAAAAAGTGACAATTACATATGAGCCTTCTTAATGGTCTACAAAGTAAGATATGATGATGCTAGAACTGGTAAATAGAACTGTTCAACTAACAGAAGAAAAATATTAAATTTTTCATAAATATTATAGTAAAAATACATCAGAGACTTAGAGGTCTTCACTGTAGTATCATGATTAAGGTGATATAAGGAGTTTCTTTTAATAATAACTGAATTACTTTGGACAGGTCGCATATAATCAACTCATGTTATACCAGGATGTTGATTATGTGTTTCATCAAGCACTATTGTATTTATAAATGCTATTAAGGATCAAATGCTAGCAAATAACTAAAGCATGGAAGAACAAATAGCAAATTCATTGATTGAGGTATTGTTTACAATTCTGTTGCCAAGGCCATATATTTATTTAAATAAGATATTCTATCTTCATTAACACCATTTATGTCCACGAGTAATATCTATATAGGTTTAAATTTCCGTGTACTTTATATTTCAAAATTCAGGCTAAGGCATAATTATTGCTTTTAGGTCTTGTTACAAAACAGTAACAGTACCTGGCTCTGAGAACTTATTAAATCGGCCAAATGATCACCATTAAGTCAGTTAAATATGTCTTCAGTGTCCTCTGACTTCTCTCTCTAGCTCAGATATCCTTATGCACTTTTAGGTGTCCAGTGCCTTTATGCTGTCTCTTCACTATTTAGAAGCTCTATACCCTAATACTAAATCATACCTATTCTGTGTTCCATTTCTCCTGTTTCTTTTTAAGGGACTGACTAGTGATAAATTTGTATCAAGGTGTTAGAGGAATATCCTTCAGAGGAAATGATGAGTCCTTAAACTTTTGGATTATAAGAATTGTACAGGAACTAATAACAATATTATATAACATTTGCATTTAAACAGTGGTTTTTGGGAGACACAATCTAATCCCTCATTTAAAGGAATGACTAATGCTAAGAATCTGAGATGCTGTAAGTCAGTGAGGAGAAATTTGGAACAGGCAAGTCTTTTAGATTCATTCAAATCATACTACTGGAAATAAAAGAATAAGATCTGACATAATGACAAATGTTCTTCTTAGCAAAATAAATAAAGACTTGCTTCTCAAATTTTCTCATTATACTTTCTTGTGACTTTCTGCCACTCCTTTTTATCATAAATAATATACTAATATTACAACAAATAATAACTAATAGTAATAAATGACATACTATAACTAATAAATAAAATTGGACCGCTGGGGTGGGATAGTGCCAGGCCTAGAATCAGGAAGACTCATCTTCCTAAATTCAAATCCAGACTTAGATACTTAATAGCTGTGTGACCCTGGAAAAGTCAGCTAATCCTATTTTTTTCTTTCCTTATCTGTAAAATGGGCTGGAGAAGGAAATGGCCAACCAACTGAGAAAACCTCAAATGGTGTCATCAAGAGTTATACATGACTGAAATGATTATATAATAAATAACATGTATCTTTGTGTGTGTATATTTTTGAAATCCCTGTACCCAAACCAGAAGGGCAACAATTAAAAAAAAATTTCCTTTCCTCAATCAAAAAAGTTAGTTGGAGGAGATCATTCATTCAATCAATAAGCATGTATTGCCTGGCACTGTGCTATAAGAAGTTAGATGAACTCATTTATGTCTAGCATGCTGCATTTATTTAGGGGATAGTTATTGTTAAATTATATGAAATTTTGTACACTCCTTGCAAAATAAGATTTTTTTCTTTAAATAGGCTAGTTCAAGTCCAGAGTATACTTAAAAGAAAATATCATTAGTTACCATGCTGTATTTTTAACAAAACACTTTGTCATCTCATTTAATTCTTAAAACTACTCTGAGTTAGGCACTGTAAATATATTCTTATTTTTAAAAAGGAGGACACTGAAGATCCAAGACATTAAATTACTTACCTAAAATGATACTCCCAGTAGGGTGGCTCAAGCCCAAATCTTTCAATTCACTGTCTAGTATTGCAGCTATTCTTACTTTTCAAGGATATTCAGTTTAGTTCTAAGTGTGATTATAAAAGTAATCCTCAAACAACATTAATTTGGGAGTCCTTATACAGCACAGTTGCCTAAGACATTATGAAGGGATCACACTGTTCATTGGAAACAGATACAGGACGCAATTTTACATCGGAAGTGCTCATGAAAGTGTTTACATAGCACGTCTTTGGTCAGAGAAGTAATGCTGTTTTTTTCTCTTTCTTTTTCATCTGTGGTTGGTTTTTTTTTTTTTTTTTTTTTGGCTTTTTTTCCCCTTTAGCATAGAACTCTAAAAGCCTCTTAGTGATCCAACCTTACCAACTGCAATTTATGAAGTCTATTATAACAGTCTATGACAATTAAAAAAAAAACAAAACTATTACATATCTGGCACCCAATGTATAAAGTTATTTCATTCCTCCCCTTGTTTCCCATTTTTGGCAGTATTCCCAGTCCTTGCTGTCTTAGGGAGTGAAGTAGCCAGCTTGGGTTTGAGCTCAGGAATCCTTTGCACAGCAACAAGTACAGTTGGCCACTAGACCACTCTTTCACCCATCCTTACCCCTAGTCCTTATAAAAATCCATTTGTTTATTTGCTGAACAAATGTGGAACATACAGGATTGGTAACTACTACCACCTTATTTAGAATGTCAGAGAGTGAGTTATTGTTTTTACCTTGGGTAACTCCATTGGGAAACAAATCCTTCTTGAAAGATAGCTTGAGAGAAATTTAAAAGGATGGTCTATACAGGGGGGCAGGATCTCAAAGATGCTAAGACTTCTGCATTAGAAAATACTGTTGGATCCTTTGGGTAGCATCAAAGTGGTGCCATATATTGTCTGCCTTTATTTTCTCATCAGTGAAATTGGAATAATAATAACACCTACCTAGTAGGGTTGTTCTGAGGATCAATGAGATATATGTAAAGTTCTTTGTAAACCTTAAAATGGTTTATAATTATATATATGTATAATACATGTATGTAATACAATATATAATACACATATATTACATGTCTCATTATATGTAATATAATATAATTATTAGCTATTATCATTGTCTTTGGAACCTGAAGCTTGTTGGATTGACTCAGTTCTTTTCACTTATAAAACTGGAGCCAAAGTAATTTATGTACAACTTTATGAGTCCATATCACACCCAGATATATCCCAGTGTTATTACTGCTAAGAGTAATGGGCACAATAACCTTGGGAGGCATTCAGTGTATGCTTTTTTCAATTTTTGTTACCTCTTTTTGTCTTTGACAATTTTAATCTAGACTTGCTATGGGGCATTGGTAGACTGCACAGATGAGTGAAAATCATACAATAGTGAATGATTCTGGATTGTATCCTCTATGAGAGGTAGCTATTACATAAGTATCCAAATATTAAAGCCCCACTCCCAATCCCATGGCACCATTACACTGAGTTGTATTGTCTCTATCTGGTCCTGCATTGGTGGATTGAGTTCATTTTGGGAAATCTTCCTACCTGTCCATGAAAAATACTTAGAGGAGAACTTGGAAGAATTTCAGAAGGCCAAGGTTATTACACAGTGAAACCTTATCTGGAGTTTTTTTTTTCTTTGTTTCACTTTTAGGTAGACACTGTTCAAAGGACAATAAAAATAAAGATTTAAACAAAATAAAGACATAAAATAAACCACTATGAAAATCTCAAAGAGCATTGATTTTGGATTTAAAAAATCTGGGTTCAAATTATTCCCCACTTAGCACCAGAAAGACCTTGACAAATAACTTCTGCAAGCCTTAGTTTCTTATTCTTTAAAATG
The DNA here is from genome assembly GCA_023553655.1 of Myrmecobius fasciatus. NCBI lineage: Eukaryota > Metazoa > Chordata > Mammalia > Dasyuromorphia > Myrmecobiidae > Myrmecobius > Myrmecobius fasciatus. The sequence continues at coordinate 72,579 of JAJPUD010001700.1, read as the reverse complement.
AAGGCATTGGACCATTTGGCTTTATCTCCTGAAACTTTTACAATTCTGTACAGTAATGAGAGTCATGACCTTGAGAATAAATGAGGTTTTTGGTCATCAAAGAAATATTCAGCAATATTTACCTATACCTTACTTACTAAATCAGGAATATGGACCAATATATTTTTCAAAGTCTTTTAGCAAAAAGGATTGAAAAACAAAGGATTTTCTACTAAATCCTGAAATAAGTTGTATAGTTAATCTTTTTATCATCCAAAGATTAAAGAAAATATGAATATCATAGAGTAAAAAAGACTTAGGGTTGTTTAATAACAGTTATCTTAAAGATTCTTAGAAGATTCCTTTTAGGCTTATGTACTTAGAATCTCTACCTATTCTTTGGTGGTTATCTACATATTTCATCTTTAAAAATTCAAGTTTTGTTGGACTTTGGAGCTTTAAAATAAATACAAAACTAGAAATTGATTGAGTAAAACATTTTTGATGTTCTGCATTTGATGATCACAGCATCTCAATCTAACTCTCCTAAGAAATATTTACCCAAACATCAGAAATGAATAATTAATTAAATTTTAAAAGGTATAATATGCTTTCCACAATTTGTTTGCATCTGTGATTCTAATGAATGGAACTTTTTGATTCAAACCATCTCTTATTTTTGATATGGTTAACACACATACACACACAAGCAAGGAAAATAAAGCACTCATATTTTTTTTTGGTTGTTCTCTTAGCACAGATAGAGCATACATCCCAAGGAGGTTTCTTGTAAACCCACAAGGAAACTTGAGTTTCTGAGGCTCTGGTGTTCCTAAATCAAGATGTTAGTCATGTAGTGGTTTTATAATGGGATTTCATTGTCCTTTGCCATAACACTTTTGGGAAGTGCAATTCAACACTGATCATACTTAACTTTTGTGAAAGCTGTCTTTATGGGAAAGCTGAAGCAAGACCCACATTTTCCCCTACAAAACATCTACCATCTTATTGCCTTTTGCCTAATATCGTGGCTATGGTAACCTGCAACTCAGTAGAAGGCTAAGAAAACAATTCCAAGAGGCAATAATCCAGGGGAAAGGAAAGGCATATTAGGTTAAGATTTGAAAAAAAAAAATAATGCAATATATAGAAATGGAAAATCCTGGGAAGCAGCCAAAGGTGTACTGATAAATATTTAACAACTCTCTTCAAAAGCATGACAAACTTTCAAAACTGGTTTGCATAATTAACATCTTCTCTGTCACTTTCTTTAGCCCAAAAGTGAACAAAACAATCAAACCCTCATTTATAGTAGCATTTGCCAATTTTTGAGTAGCTAGATGACAGTGAACTAGATGGTGCAGTAGATAGAGGGCAGGTCCTGGAATCAGGAAGATTTATTTTCCTGAGTTCAAATCTGACCTCAGACACTTACTAAATGTGTGACCTTGAGCAAATCAATTAATCCTGTTTACCTCAATTCTCTCATCTGTAAAATAAATTGGAGATTATCTCCTATATTTCTACCAGAAAAACTCCAAAAAGGGATCATGAAAAGTTGAACATGACTGAAACAACTGAACAACGAGAAGTGTAAATGCTCACACTGAAAATTTAACAGTCTGCCCTTCTGAGAGAGCCGACTCCAGTGCCCCTTTAAATGCAGGTTAAAATCTCTTACATTAAGTAATGTGTCACTGAGGGATGAGCTCAATGTTTACTGATGGAATGGAATGTTTTGATTATGATTATCTTGGAGGGGAATATAGTCTGTGAGAATAGTCCTTATCAAAATAGCTTAAATGGTAGGTTTTTACTCCATATGGGGTTTCATAACTGAATGTGAGGGTAACAAAATTATGATGTATTATCAGTAAATATTTGAAATATATATCTATATATCTGAAGTTGTAAAAATGCCTTGGGTAAAAAGGGAGTGGAAAAAGTTTAATAAGTCCTGACATATAACTTGAAAACCAAACATTTAATATAGTGGAAAGGTCACTATTGATCATTGCAGTTAGGAGCTATGAAGCCACTTATTTAACTCATCATGTGAAATGGGGCAAACCATATCATACCATCATTACGCATTTGTTAAGCACCTGTGTGCCAGGCACTGTGATCAGTTATCTGTTCAGATGTCCTGCTGTTTTTATGCAGTTTGAGATGAGGTTTGGTGTTCCAGAGTTCAATATGAGGAAACATAGGGACAGAAGCAGCAAATAGAAAGTACAGAAAGGAAATTTTATCTAGGGGAAATATTCACAAAAAGAAAGGACAGGTCCATGGGGATAGGGGTGTAAGCAGATGGAATTGGACATGGGTTTTTAATAGGGTTCTTTTTTCTATCTGGTTGTTTTGTTTATTTGTTTATTTTTATGCCTGAATTTTTTTTAATTTCAATAGTATTTTATTTTCCCATTACATGTGAAGATAGTTTTTAACACTCATTTTTGTACTATTTTGAGTTCCAAATTTTTTTCTCCCTATATCCCTTACCTTCCCCCTCAAGGCAGCAAACAATCTGATATAGGTCATCCATGTGCAATCATTTTAAACATATTTCCATGTTAGTCATGTTGGAAAAGAAAAATCAGAACAAAAGGGAAAAACCATGAGAAAACAAACACAAAAAGGTGAAAATAGTATGCTTTGATCCACATTTCGTCTCCATAGTTTTCTCTCTGGATGAGGATGGCATTTTCCATCTCAAGTCCATTAGAATTGTCTTGTATCATTGTAATGCTGAGAAGAGCTATGTCTATTATAGCTGATCATCACATAATCTTGCTGTTATTGTGTATAATGTTGTCCTGCTTCTGCTCACCTTCATTCATCATCAAATCATCTAAGTCTTTCCAGGCTTTACTGAAAACAGCCTGCTCATCATTTCTTTTATTATTATTATTATTATTATTATTAATAGCTTTTTATTTTTCCAAATACATGCAAAGATAGTTCTACTCACTTCACTTAGTATCAGAATCAATATCAGTTCATACAAATCTTTCCAAGCTTTTTAAAAAATACTGCTCATCATTTCTTATAGAACAATCACTTTCCATTATATATCGTACCTTATTCAGCTCTTCCCAGTGATGGGCAATTTCTCATTCCTTGCCACCACAAAAAGAGCTATTACAAACATTTTTGCACATGTGGGTCCTTTCCCATGATCTCTTTTAGATAAAGATCCGTAGTGATACTGCTGGATCAAAGGGTATGCAGTTTTATAGCCCTTTTATAGGGTTTCCTAAGGTCCAGCAGGACCAGTTATTGGAGGAGAATCTGCTGTGGATTTATGCTTAGGGAATTGTTATTTAGTTGATACTTAAACTCCCCACTCTCTAGAAGAGGCTTTGGACCATGATTCTGACAGGGTGACTTAGGGATTTTGAGCCTTTCCTGTGTTTTTTTGCTTTTTAAATTTAGCAGGGTAGAAAGGCTAATCCCTAGTCCCTAGTCATTAGCATTTATGTGGTTGTCTCATTATATGAGTTGTCTTAATATACTTTTAAGTTATTAAACTTTAAGACCGTACTAAGACTTTTGGGACACCCTATATGGCATTTTTATTCTCACAATAACTTTGCGAGATAAAGGCTATTATTATTCTCATTTAACAGGTAAGGAAACTGAGGCTAGGAGAGGATAAATTATTTTTTTAGGGTCACATGGTTGGCTGAGTGTCTGAAGCTACATGTGGATGTGAGTCATCCTGACACAAGGTCCAATATGCTATCTTTTGTACCATGTAGTTGTCTTTTCACTTTACTGAAGCACTTGAACCTGTCTTATTTTCCCTCTGGTATTCTTGGTTCTTAAATTCTACTTCCTTAGGGCTGTGCACAGAACTTATTCTGAGTTGTGATCCTATTCTGGAACAGTGTTCTTGTCACTCCAAGAAGACAATATCTCTCTTGGAGCAAGAATAAACCAGGTACAATAGAATTATTATGTGTCTTTATTGATCTAAATTTTGGATGCAAAGAAACAGTCTTGCATATAGTAAGGTCACATTATCTACCCACTTAATTTATATGAATTCAAATATCTGTGCTCAGCAAAAAAAGTGAAGAAATACTGATATAGACAGAGGGGTGAGGAGAACTAATGATAAGGTCTATCATTTGCATTGCACTTTAAAATTTGCAAAGTAATTTACATTTATTTCATTTGATCTTCCTAATAACCCTGCAGGGTAAGTACCAGTGTTATTTCTCTTTTGCAAATAAGGAAACATGTGAGAAAATTTTAGTGACTTGCCTAAGATTATATAGATTGTAAGAGTTTGAATTCATGGCTTCTGACTCCATAAACTCAGAATTTTAACTCAGGTATTCCTAACTCCAAGTCAATGTACCATTGATTTAAATAAGGCAGAAATTCCACTTGCCATTCTACTCAGTAAGTGTATACCATAGGAATGAATGAGCTTGAGTATGAAGACATGAAAATTCTTCTCAATCTTCCATATGTTGATGCCCACCTCCAGTGGACCCTTGGAAATGTGAGAAATAAAGATGCCTTATCCTGAGGGTTCAAGCCCATCTTTAACCCATGTAACTTGAGCCCTCACCCTCTAAGCTTAGAGTCAACCTTAGCCTAGAGTTTCAAATCCTGCTGGTTGACTTCCTTCATGTATATTGTTCCAATGTGCCAGTAGTTGTTCAAGACTTCCTTCAGAGAGAAGGTAACTTGCAGAAGAATTTTTTTTTAATTTATGTACATATTTTAGAGTCTAGCCCATGTATGATACATATTCTCCATCATAAAAAACAATGGATTTAGAGAAAAAAGACATCAGTTTGTAATCTGCTTGCCTTGTTATTGTCTCTGTGCCTCAGTTTCCTTATTGTGACATAGGAATTGTGATACTAATGGTCAGAGGGACTGTATACAAAATTATGTTGTAAATAGTAAAGTTCCACAGCATTTTAACGCTTTCTGTGAATATTTCCATGCATTTTATTTTCCTTCTTAGGTTGTTTTTTTTCTTCTTCTCTTTCTAGATATGATGTTTCTTGTGCAGTAAGATAACTATATAGATATGTATACATGTATTGTATTTGTCATATAATTTATCCTATTTAGCATGTATTAGATTACCTGTCATCTAGAGGTGGGGGGTGGGGGGAAGGAGGGGAAAAGCTTGGGAAAAAAAAAGTTTTTGCAAAGGTCAATGTAGAAAAATCACTCATGTTTTGTAAATAAAAAGCTTTATAAAAAATAGTGAAGTTCCTTAGATATTTCAGTTATTGCTATTGTTACCCACTGCACAGAACAACTGAAGAGAGTGCTTTCTAATGTAAGGCATTATAAATGTGAATTATTTTTGGAACTTAAGAAATTTTAGTTGTGCTTCTTGGTTTTGACTAGTATTAGTTCTAATTCTGTGACTTCAGGGAAAACACCACACTTCTCTGAAAATTGCCTTGCTTAACTAGGAAATGAAGAAATTCAATCAGATTATTCCTAAAATCACTTTCAGATTTAAATTCTTTTGGTCCTATAATGATAGAATTGTTTATTGTTTATTTTATGCTTTGCATTTTCTGAAGTTACAACCTCTACCTCATCTCTTTCTAGCTTTTTATAGACCATTATCACTTCTTTGTTATTATTGTTCAGCCATATCTGATTCTTTTTGATCCCATTTTACAGCTTATTTTACAGTTGAAAAAAATGAGGCAAGTAGCATTAAGTGACTTGTTCAGGATCATACAGCTCATAAGTGCCTGAAGCCAGATTTGACTTCAAGGAAAATGAGTCTTCCTGACTCTAAGCCAAGCATTCTATCCACTGCACTATTTAACTGCTCCTTGTAGCTTCAGGGTACAGTTATATCTTTTTCTTTCTCAGAGCAAGATTCCAGGCAGCCAGAAATTTCTGCAGCAGGATCACTCCCCATTCAGTTAGCCATTCTGTCAATTGGTAAATGGAGTCCAGACATGGGAAATAGTTTTTTGTTGCTAAACTGTAGTTATTTTGCCTAGACTCGAGATTAGTCTTTTAAAAGAACATAGTAACTTAAGACATTTTTAAAAATTGGGCTCTTTATGAAGACTAATATTGCTGTCATAAGCCTACTTTATGAAAACTCAAGGGGACCTTTAACTGTAGCAGAAGCTTCCTCATTTAAACGATGAAGGTTAAACAATAAAAACTAATTTTCTATTCCCAGCTTGCCCATAGCACTGCCAAGAAGAGCATCATTTTGCCTCATGAAAACAAGCAAACAAGGCCACCTTGTTCTTCAATCCTTCTGTGTGCATCAAACATTTATTTTTAAAGGCACATTTTAAAATCAGCAACTTTCTAGCTGAACAAATGGTGACTTCACTAATCACATTCCTAGTATATAACACCATAATCTGGAATAATTCTTTACTAGACATGCAAATTTGTGTGCTATTTCTTTGATACCTTTTGACCAGAGATTGCATATGGAGGAGGCTAAGTTAGCTGGTCAAACAGAAAGGTGTTGGTAGGTCATTTTAAAGCTATGTGTCCAGTCTTAGACATATGACATCAGAAGCAAGTAGTGAATCATTAAGCTAAAGAGTGAGCTGTTTCAACATAACAAGAAGTCTGGGGCTAGAGGTGGGAAATATGTCTGAGAGTTCAAAGTAGTGATGAGAATGATATCAATGGTGGGATCCCAAGAGCAAAATAAGAAAATACTAAGTCAAGCAAGAATGTAAAAAAACAGTCTAAGTAGAATTGATCATATGCAAGAGTGAATTTAAATTTGACTTATTGATATATGTAACTGTGCCAACATCCTAGTGTTTGAATACAACCTCACTTGATTTAAAAGAGCTTCACTCCTATACAGTTCCCCCTAATATCACTAGTTTTTCCCGTGGGACAAACAGCTATATTTGTGTAGTGTTGGAGGATATGTAGATGTCAGGTTTATTTTAGTAAGGGGAAAATTCATTTGAGAAGAACCTGGCCTTATGTCAAGATGATTTCTTAATGCTTTTTATTAAAATATAAAACACTGATAAACAAATTTAATGCTAGAGTTATAACATCAGAAGTGACTCATCTCAGGGAAAGGAGTGAGTCTATCACTTATATTACCAGAATCCTTTCCATAGAATTTTTTTTTTGCATATATTCTAAGAATATTCAGGACTCCCTGTTATTATTTTTTTAATCTAGGAATTCAGTACTCCTAAGTTTCACCTTGAAAATAAAGGTGGGGGTAGGTAGGTGGCACAGTGGATAGAGCACCAGCCCTGAAATCAGGAGGACCTGAATTCAAATTTAGCCTCAGATTCTTAGCACTTCCTAGCTGTGTGACCCTGGACAAGTCACTTATCTTCAATTGCCTCAGCAAAAAAATAAAAAAAAATAAAGGTGTGTATATTTATCAAGTGTAGTATACATTGATTACTTCAGGAAAATTTTAACTCTGAAACAAATGCAGAGATATTTTTCTTTTAAACCAGAAAATTGATTCATCCAGGTAACTACTTTGAAGAGGATCTTACATCAATATTTCAAATAATCTGTGATTTCATCAGTATGGGTATTTGCTATCAATGCAGGTTGTAACCCATCATGGGGGGTACATTTGAGGAACAGTCAGTAATCCAATTTAACTAGTGTAAATTAAGTGCATTTAGGGGAAGAGATCAGAGATAAGGTTATAAATACTGATAGGTCTTGAATTCCAGAATAGAAAGCCTATTTTTGTTGTTATTATTGTTGTTTAGTTATTTCAGTTATGTCTAGTTTTTCATGACTCCTTTGGGGTTTTCTTGGCAAAGATTCTACAGCAGTTTGCTATTTCCTTCTCCAGATCATTTTACAAATAAGGAATTGAGAGAAATTGGGTTAGGTGACTTGCCTAGGGACACACACTAATAAGTGTCTGAGGCTAGACTGAACTCATTTGAGGGTAGATATTTCCTGATTCCAAGCCTAGAGCTCTATCTACTGTATCACTTAGCTTCCTCAGCCTACTTTTACTTTATTCAATAGGAGATGGGGGACCCAGAAAAATTTTTAATTGGGCAGTGATATAATTGGAACTGTACTCTAGGAAATTAAATATTAGTAATTGGTAATTTGGCTTGGAAAGAGAAAGTCTGAAGATAAGGAGACCAGTTGAGGAGGTCATTTCTTAGACCAGATAAGAAGCTATGAGGTCTAGATTAGATTAGGATGGTAGGGAACTTATAAGAGTCATAGAATGGGAAAGACATTAGATAAGAATTAACAAGGTTTGATAACTGTATATAAGGAAGGAAATGAATTCAAGATAAATGCTTAGTGGCTAGGAAAATCATGTTGTCATAAAACAGTCCAGAGGAAAAGCTAGGAGTTTTGAGGAAGAAGGGAGTAGCTAATAAAAGAAGAATATGAATTCAGTTTTGGATGTGTCTTGAGATGCTAAGAAAAAATCCAACTAAGTTAAATAATAATTTGAACTGTGAGGATCAAATGAGATAACAAATATATGCCATTTTACATATCCTAAAACACTAATAACATGTTTTTATTATTGTTGTTATAGAATGTTACACTAGAACTCATGACAGAAATCTGGGCTTGATACATAGATTTTGGTATTGTCTGCAGAAGGTGATATTTGAAACCATGCTAATGGATGAGAGCATTGAGCCAGAAAAAAGGAAAGAAAAGAAGATGACTTAAAGAAAAAAAAATGTCCAAATGAAAACGATGCTGTAACATCACATATTTCAGAAAGATTGAGAAAGGTGAAGACTGAGGGGGAAAAACCCTTTAGATTAGATAATTGGATCATTTGTAACTTTCAAAAGTGCTTTGTCAATTAAATGTTTAGGGAGGAAGATAGGAACTGAGAAATGCATCACTGATAAAGTAGAGTCAGTGAGAGTAGATTGTTGAAGTATGAAGTAGAAAGGGAAATCAGAGATGGGAACATAACTTGAGGTAATATGATATTGAAAGAATTTTGGGGGGGATAGAAGGAATTTAGGGTTGTGATGGAAGCAGTTAGAGTTGGTTAGAGAAAGCTTTTTGCTAAATTTTCAGTGTGATCATTTATGCATCAGAGGTCAATAAATGCTACAACTCAGAACTTGATTTATTATTTTGTTGATTATCCAGACTTAAGAAAGTGATGGAAAATATTAATGCAAATTATACTCATTTATTGAATGTACATTTTCTTCTCTGAAAGTTGGTTGTTAAACATTTACCAGCACATTCCTCTAGAAATCTGAATATATTTATAGTGGTAGAGGAAGGAACAAGTAGAGAATAAGGAAAAAGTTCTTATTTCTTTCTGGAATTAGAAAGAAATATGGAGGTGGGCTGGCACACTTTGCAGAGCCTTGAATAGTCTTGTAAACAATGGGAAAATGTCAATTTTTTTTGAGCCAAGCAATGATAATTTTATTGGGCCTCTTTATTCCTTGCCCTCTTGATTTCCTTGGAAAGTTTATTCTATCAACTATTCACTTTTTCACTTACATGGGAAAAAAAAAAAAAAAAAGATTATGTGACTTCCAGGGAGGGAAGGACAGACCATGTTTGAACTTAGATCTTTCTGACTCCAGGTTCACTGCTCTATCTACTATTCTACCTATCTGCCCCACAAAGAAATGCAAAGCAATTTTAGGAGCAAGAATTTAAGAACTTGAGTGAGGGAGCAGGTCTCATGTGGAAGAAAGAGGAAGCTAGACTGTTTTTGCAGGAAGCTAGTGATACTTAAGAGATTGATATGAAGAGGGAACACATTCCACTCTTAGGAGGATTGTGTAATCTTTTTATCCTCACTTTTCTCATCAGTAAATTGGGGCTAATCATATGTGCAGTGTCTGCAAATTTCAAAGGGGATCATGTATGTTTAAAGTTCCTTGCAGACCTTCAGGTGTTATATAAATGCCAGTTATTATTCCTCCACTTCTGAAGCATATATTTTTTTCCCAAATTCAGATTTCTTCTTCTTATTTTTCTAAAATGGCAATAGCATCAGAGATTTCTATCACAGCAGGGGAGAAATTAGGGAGTATGGAAACTCAGTTGGTTTTAAATTTGGGTTATTTGCCTGATTTTCCCCCCCTAAGTCAATGACTGTATGAAGAATTAGCTATTCATTTTCGGTAGCTACAAAATGTAACAGTCATATGTTAACAATGTTCAGTTGATTGGAAATCTTAATACACTAGACTTGTCACAGGGTTGTAGAAGAATTAGGGATATGGCCTCATTAAGATGTTAAAATGAATGTGTTGCATATGTTAACAAGTGGCTGCACCCTGTGATATATCTGGCAATTGGAGTGTTAAATCCTAATTCATCTAGCCAGATGTCCCTGCAGCTGCTGCTGGTATTGCAGAGGAAGGCAGTCACCTGAGACCCCAGTTATGAGCTATGAGCTGATGACAGTGGCTTCAGTAGCATCTGGTTGTACAAATGACTTTTTTGAGACTGTGATTGACAGGTACCGAATGGTTTGTACATGACTTATGTCATCATAAGCATTTTGGGATTTTTAGATGGATAAACCCAATTTGCAGACCTAAGACTCTTGACCTTCATAAAGAAAGAAAGTCCCCCAGTTGTAGCTTAAATCTGTTTACTTTATTTTGGATCTCTTGAACATAGTGAGAGCTTATTAAGATCAATTGAATACTAAATTGGAAGAATGTCAAAATTTTGTTTACAGAGAGGGATACAGCTGAGTTTGCAAAGGGAGGTTTAAAATTTACTGTAAATGTTTAAATGACCTGCAGCAAAATTCCCAGTGCTACTCAGAAGAAGGGAAGGTGTGTGGATAAACATTTAACTACATGTATAGAGTATAACTTTTTTTTAATAAGGCCTTCATATACGCAGATCTAGTTACAGAAAGTAAAATCTTTCTTCTCTATCCCTTCTCTCAGCCAGAGAATGCTCTTCATTCCCCTTAAAACTTAATATATCGTAGGACCTTGAATCATTATGATAATCCTTGGTGTGGTGGGCTGCCAGGCTGTCTATGGAAGAGCAAATCAGCCCAGTTTGGAAAAATGGGGCAGGTTCAAATTTCTTCATTCAAGTATTGGGAACAGCTTGTGACTATGCTTCCATAGGGAGCTACATAGGGCTACATAGGGAGACCTAGTGTTTAAAAAAAAAGTCCTTCTGGGTCAATATATTCCATTAACAATACACTCTACCATATTGGATCTTGCTAGTTCCTGTTAGGTATGATTAAGAAATTATTTAGAACATGAAGCTGAACATTTTTCATCATATTTCATGGAGAATTAACCTTAGGGTTCTTGGATGTCAAATTAGGAATGAATAATGAGAGCCAGCTAAGAGAGTGCAGAGACTTAGATCTTTTATCTACTTATTTACTAGTGGAGAAATTGTAAAAATCAAAATATTTACATAGGCATTAAATGAGTATGACTTTGAAAAAAAAATAAAAAGCAAAAGTTTGGGTTCCATGTCAGGACTCAGTAATTAAGTGGAATTATAAGTGAAGAATTGTGAGATGAAAAGTTAATACATCTTAAAGAGGAAAATTATCAACTATTGCTATGCAAAATCTTCCTAGTTTCCTTCCCAACTCATGAGCATTTTGTTAGACTTTGAGAATGGGGAAGGATATGCATTTGTAAAAAAGCTGGAGAAGGCAACTTTATTCCAAGACTTTATCATAATATAGAATGGCCACAAGATGGCAGTGTGAGGAAGACTTGCATTTTTTTAACTTGGCAGCTGTTTTCTTAGGTGTTCTGCCAAGATAATTTTTTCTATCAGATTTTAAGGCTAAGTGGACACTATCATAGCTTAGTAAGTCAAAATTATGCTTAGTTTCAAAATGGCAGTATCCTTCTTCTTCTGCTGATGTTGTCAGTCCTGAAACTGAGTACATTAACTATCCTGTCTATAGATAGTGTGCCATTTGTTCCCATTAATTTGCTGAAGGAATGACTATAAATAATAATACCTATTTTTGGGGAAGCTTATGGAAAGCTATTGGCTTACTTGATAGGCACCTGGACCAGGCTTAGTCCCTTGCATGTAATAGAATAGCTGACAAATAGGCTGTAGTTGGGAGAAAATGGGTAGCCTCGTTTTACTGGATGGCAGGGCATTATGGGCACTGTAGCAGTGGCAGTTGTACAGGAGCCTTCGCCAAGAAAGATGAGACAGCAGGGTGTGTTTGCTTGGCTTCCTCTCCCTGGAAACTGTCCCTCTCAAATGCTTGAAGCTATTTGCAGGTTCTTGCTTCAAAGGCTACTGTCCCTACTTTATGCAAATCTATTATAATTAGGGACTAGAAGAGTTCTGATCTATAATTGCACAGGATGTTTAACAAAAAAATAAATAAACTGACCGATTAAAAAGTTATTCATAGCTGAGTTTAAATAAGGATGAATTATAGGCAATTTTTTTCTTTACTTGAATATTTTATTCATAGGAAAGGAAGAGGTTGGAAATGTTCTTTGCGGGATTTCTACCTTCCTCTTTGACATATAAAATCATTGTACCTAAGCAGAATTTTATTCATTCAAAGACACTGTCTAGAATTCAATAAAAATACACAAAATATAATTAGAAAAAAATTTCAAAAGAGTCTCATGATTGATCCAGGGGCTGGTTCTTAATCTTTTTAAAGTTATGAATTCCTTTGCAATTTGGTGAAAGCTACAAGACCCCCCCTTCTAAGAATAAAGTTTTTTTTTAAAAGGTATAAAGGAATAAAATTACCAAGGAAACCAATTATATTGGAATACAGTTATCAAAATGTAATAATTTAGAGAGTATTTCATTTTTATTATATTAGCTCAGCCTTCCCATAAGTGATTGCTATTTTTCCAGTTATTTATGTTTGCCTTTATTTCCAAAAAGAGTATTTTATAGTTGAATCCATATATTTATATATAGTTTCTTCCTTTTTTTTTTTTTTCTGAGGCAGTTGGGGTTAAGTGACTTGCCAGGACTTCCTGACTTCAGGGCTGGTGCTCTATCCACTGTACCACCTAGCTGCCCCTATATATAGTTTTGATGAGGTCCTGAATAACTAGGTAGGACTGGCAGAGAAAGACTGAAGTATTGATAAAATTACTTCCTGAGGCAAGCAGGGAAGAGTACTGATGGAGAACAGTTCAACCTTATAATCCCACCCACAGTGAAGATCATGGGTAGCCCTATCTTGTTGTATCCAATCTGAAACTCATGTTATGTCAAACCCCCAGGATAAATTTCCTCTATAAATCTATCCATGGTTTCACACCATCTTTGCAGACTCCCTTTTGGATTAGCCATGAGTTACTCTGCCTCATGGTGTCTTTCCTCTTACCACCCCTCCCCCCACTATGTTTCATGATATCTTTCTCCTTCTTATAGCTAATTAACTCTTTTACGGTGCTAAACTGCTCTATGGATTTAGCCTGCCAGTCAATGGTATATTCCTACTCAAGGAGTATTTCTTTTTTCCTAGTTAATTGTGAATTCCACTAAGGAATTTGTCTTTTCTATTATTAATTGTTAAAACCCTTTTCCTTGTAACTACTATATGCTCTCCCAACTCTATTTCATATTTACTACTCCTGGTGTCTATTATATCTCTTCATTTTTGTCTGTAACTTCACCTAAATAAACCTGCCTTTTGCCAAATAGAATGCCTATTGTGAATTCTTCATGTGACCAAACCCTAACATTTGGTACTGAATACCAAATACATCATTTGCAACAATTGTTACCTTGAACACATCATTTGGTGCCAGTTGCTCTCCTAAAATTCACATTCGATGGCTAAACCTCAAACACATCAGTTGTACATAACTATTCACATGAGGCAGCTGTAGTGGATAGAAAACCCAACCTAAAATCAGGGAAGTGTGAGTTCAAATCTATCTTCAGATGCATACTAATTGTACGATCCTGAGAAGTCACTCTTGTGTCTGTTTCTTCATCTATAAAATATAGATAATAATAGCACCTGCCTCACAGGATTGCTGTGATCATATTTTAAATATGGGATCATATTTTAAAAGCTAAAAGTATTTTGTAAATCTTTAAACTTTATAAATGCTATTTATAGCATTTATATAGATTTTATATATATATATGTTGTATATTACTATATATATATGTATAATATATTATCTTTAAAATCTCAGTTTAATAATTGATCTTACCATAAGAGGGCACGTACTGATTCTAAATTTTTTAAATTCTCCCTCTTCCCATGCCTGTCCATAGTGGAAGTATTACTGGGATGTGCTAGTTATTGAAATCTATTATTTATCTGTAATCTGCCTATATATCTAACCTGTTGTGTTTATATATTTATATATACATATATATACATACTTACATGTCTACATATCTATATATAAATATACATATTTATATATGTATGTATGACATCACAAGCTTTTAGTCTTTAACTGGAGGTACCATCTCTATAGGTCATGAGGAGGGACTCCTTCCAGCCTTAAGTTTAGTTAATAACTTGAGACTTTTGATCTGTGTTTCTACCTACGGAACATCTGTCTACTAGAAACTAGAATAAAACTTAAGCCTCAGTTACTTCACCTATGTAATACAGAAGTTGGGGTAGTTGATCTCCCTTCCAATTCATTCTAGCATTATGATTTTATGACACATTCATCTTTTCCTACCTTCTAGTTGTCAGATGGCAATTATTTTTTTTTCTGTAAAATTTCCCATGTTAGGTGTAAATTTAGAGGTACCCAAGAGATGAAAGACTAGAGAGCCTTGATAACTTTCTGAATCTGCCTAGCATGGAATGTTCCACTAAACTTTTAAAAGATTTCCTAAGCTTCTGTATGTACTTCTGCAAAATGAAGTATTTGAAGATATACATTAACTACGGAATGATCTGATTTTTAATGGGTTCCTAAGTGGTCTCCCAAAGGTCATCCAATATGAAATATATTGAAATGCATGAATTATGCCTAATTTCTAAAGCTGCAACTATGCATGCTGATTGCAGAGAAACTGAGGCAAGCAGAAATTGGCTTTTAATCTTTAATGTGGAGTTTAAGCTAGCTGATCATATGGGACTCTTGCAGTCAGTGCAGATAAACCTAGGCAGGGAATTTATATGGGTTTTCAGCTAATTAGGATTTACAAACAGAGTATATTACCTTATAGGAGAAACAAAAGTAAAGAAGGGGGCAGGGGAGAGTGAGGACACTGGGAGGATGGAGAAGCCATAATTCCTGGAAAGAATCAAAACTAAATCCTGACAGGACTGGGGTCAAGATAAGAAGGTCCAGGGCAGGAGATAGCCTGGCTGGGGGCAATACTCAAAAGGAGAAAGAATTATCCTAGCTAGGATTGAGATAATGAACCTAGAGATTATGACACCAATGATATGTAGATATCATTGCTTCAAAGATTTACATATCAAAGCTTCTAGGTTTTTCCTGAACTCTTTTTTTTTTTTAAACCCAATTTTTAGGCCTAATGGCAGGTGGGGGGGGGGGGGGGCAATGATTTTTTTTTTTTTTTATTCAGGACTCAACAATTTAAGAGGCATCATCAGTTTAAAAAAGGAGATATAAAATCAGTGTCTATAGAATTTCAGCAAGGGTAAAAATGAGGGAATTGTAGGATTCAGTGTCCAGTGGGGGCTGAGGGAAGAAGATTAGGGTTTATAGTGTGCTAGTAGAACTTGTTAAAGAACTGGAAACAGGCTTAGATATCAGATGGAATACGGAAAACTTGTGGTTCAGAATGTGTCTTTCACCTTAAAGGTTCTAAAGTAAAATGTGATTGTAATTCATTTAAAATGTTATATTGTGTTACTTAAGAAGACTGTGTGATTCCTCAAAGGATTGAGGAGTCTTTAAAAATAGAATTGATTCCTAATTCTCTGAGATGATATGGTATATTCTTGTCCAAGATCAAGGAAATGGAATAGTTTTTTTTTGTTTGTTTGTTTGTTTGTTTCCTGATTTCTTCCAGCTTTGTAATTTTAGAGAATGTAGTCATTGCTGATGCTTAGTAATGGTTAGGATATTCTTCCTTAGATCATGCAAAACATTTGACTTGATGGTATACAAGCCTGTTCTTTGAATGAACATCCTGGCAAATGATTGACAGGAATTAGCCTTGCTGATTTAATGGAGAGTTGAACTAAGTTACAAAAAAGGTTGAGTACTCTTTCAAGATAATATAAAGTCAGTTGACATTTAGAAGGTCTGGATTCAAATAGGGGACCAAATCTCCATTTGCTCCCTAATGGATTTAAGACCACTATTTTCAATGCACAAATCCAGTACTTATTGACTTGACTAGCAGGATATCTAGAAGAGGTCTCAGAGTGGCTTTGATGAAGTAGCAACCATGAATTAAGATGCAAATACCTTTGTGGACACCAATATACTTCCTTTCTCTGGCTTGCTTTTTTTTCCCCAAACTTTTATTTGCAGCAATATTTTAAGTTAATCACAGGCATTCTAAAAGCTCCTACACTTCTGTGTAGTACTTTTTAATGCACTGTGATTAAAAAAAAATTAACCACTGGTTGTTGACCATCATTCTCTTTTCTGTGGGCTGCGCATAAGCAGTATACCAACCATGTGCTCTAATGAAATGGACATAAAAAGTATTCCCCCAAAGATTTAAGAGAACCACATATTCTGTGTAATTGTTATTTTCCTGGTTAATCTCCTTTCCATTTGTGTACCTGCTGACTATTTTTAATTATGCTTCAATTACCCCATGTTTTATAAATAACACGGTCTTTTTTTTTTCTCTTATTAGCTTGGATAGTTTGCAGTGTCATATGTTATTATGCAAGCATTGTATGGTTTCTTAAAAATAGCCAGGCAATTTTCTTTGGTGAATTTATTCAATCAACAGCACAACTCATAACGAAAGTACAAGATTTACATGAACCTATTATAATACAATGAGAAAGAAACATTTCATCATCAGACCCTGTCATTCTTGTATTCTATCTACTTTTTCCAAAGATGGTCATGTTCTGTCAAATGCATGTGTCCAAGGTGTCTAAGGTTATGGTGAGGATCTAATGAGATAACAAACTTATGTAAAAACATTTCAAAGAACTGTAAGACACTAAACCAATGTAAAATTTTATGGTTTTTTTTTTTCCTTTTGATTTTAGGAGCTAAAGCTCATGGTCAGGTCAGAGAATGCAAGAGCAGAAAAAGGTGAGCACTGGTCAATATAAATATTTGACATTCTGATGGATTGATGTTCTTGGATCTAACATGACATTTTTTATCTTCAGCTATGATGGACTATCCTTTGTTGGATTTCTCCAGGAAAACCCAGCCATTTGCTCATCTCACCATTAATGGCACCAATATTCCCTCGGGTAAGTTATCTGGGCATCCAGCCAAAAAAGCATTTCAGAGACTTCTATCATCCATTTGAATATTTAAAGCTCCCAACTAGTCACTAGATCACTGCAAACTCTTTGTTCCACCAAAGAACATTTGCTCTTAAGATGATGACAAAGATTGAAATTTTTCCTAGAAATTGATTCTCAGCTTTACCAGAAAATACTTAGTTTGCATTTTCAGCTGATAGTCAGAATTATTTGTACTCTTTCAAATAACTAGATTGTATTGACTTAGTTGCCTTTTGCTATGGTCTAGTTGGAGTCTAGTTAGTAGAAAAACTTTGTCCTAAGAATGAAGCACTCCTGACAAAGTAAGGAAGATCATCACTTTACGGTGCCATTCCTGTGTAAGAAGCAATATTTTAAATTATTTACACAAGCAAGATTTATTAATTTTTATTACAGTTCTACCAATCAATTTTCTGGGACATGAGAGAGTCAGATCTGAGACATCAGCACAGGAAATTCCTAGTGTGGAATCTTCCTCATATGGAACAGAAGTTCATTTAATTACATCTTCTAGAATTGTCTGGGGGCCTTGAGAGATTAAGGGAGTTGTCCTCAGATGTATAGCTAGAAAATGTCAGAGCCAGGATTGAAGAAACCAGGATATTATTATATCTAGTATTAATTAATTATATATTAATAATAACCACATTAACACATCATTTAGATTTTTCCATATTGTTTATGATCATATATGATATGTATGTATAATATAAACTAATATTAATATATTACATATATAATAATGATATATATAATAAATAAAATACTGATGTAATATAAGATTATATTAATACATATATAATGATACATAATAATGAGTGAGACTTGGCTGACTAGAACCCTCCAGAAATGAGTTATTTTGCATGGCTACAATTTCCAGATAAGTGAAAATTTATTACTTTAGTTATCAGAAGTTTAAAAAATTCAATTTTGCATTGAAATCTTTATGAAATAGATATTTCCCTGTAGTAATAAGCAACATATCTTGAATGTCATTTAAAATTTTCTTGGTGACAGCATTATAATGATTAACATCATTATAGCACTAATCTACAGTGACATCAGATACATTGTTGTATATACTAAATGGTTTAATTTTTCTATGCTTTTAGTACTTATGTTTGTCTTCCTCTCATGGTTTCAGCTTCCACCTCTCTCTGTTGTCAGGAATAACTTTCTTCCTACTTTTATTTTGTTGAAATTTACTTCTTGTAGGTTTAGAAAGCAGACTCATGAGAAACATGAAAGTGTGGCAGGTACTCTCTGAATGAGTATTTGAGGTGTTCTCCTATTAGTCAGGTACATAGATTTTATTTGGTGTGCACAGATCTTGTAACATCTGTTTTGGATTGAAGTGAACCTTATTTTTCTCGAACTCTTGGATGTTACCAGATAAATGAGATTTCCAGACAACTATTACAGTTGGGCAAGGTATTTTTATGTTTGAAACTCTAAATATCTGGTTACTTTTAAGACCAGTTCTCAAGCTCAATTTCTGAGAGCATAGTGGATTAATTGGTGCAGGAAAGTTTTTATTTTAATTTATAGCAGGCGGTGGAATGTTTTCTTTGAGGGTAGCTTGTGCAGTTTATGGTAGAATATTAAAAAAGAGTTCCTTACAATATGATCACCTTACCAATGCAATGGATTCTAAATATGTTCCTTACAATATGATCACCTTACCAATGCAATGGATTCTAAATATGTTTCATCGACATTTTGTCTTTAGTTTCTCTCCATCTCCAAAAGTTGTATATTAATTTGCTCTAATAACTGAAAGACTACTTTACATATTAGCCCATTTAAATGCAATCGACTTAATAATGAAAGATCACTGTTTACAATGTGAAAATGCTTTTCTACATTTATCCTTTCAGGTTGTTTTAAATGACCTGTGATAAACCTTATGCTACAAGATATGCTGAAATCTGTTTGGCAATAGCAACCATACTTTTAAGTATAAAAATCTCTCAATAGGCATCTCATATAAAATCATTGCTGAAAAAACAGAGCAGAACTCTTGGATATTTGTGAGATTTATTGAGTTTGTGCCAGAGTGAAATGAGTTAGTATACTTTACTATTTAGGAAAATAGGATTTGTTCTTGTAACACAGACCATTTCCCCAAGTCCACTTATTCCTTAGTTTTGGTAGTGGTCAATAATCAGAGGATCAATAATTCAGAGAAAGACTGCTATTAAGTTTTTAAAAATTAATTTGGGGAGGGGCAATGAGCGATAACTTGGGGTAAAAGATACTGTCTAAATTCTGTCACTGATTCTTACTTGTTTTACAGTTATAGGCAACTTATTTAACTTTTCTGAATCCTTGGCAATGCTTGAAAATTCTTAAGTATCAAATGTGATATAATTTGCATTGCTGAAGGGAATTTCCATCTGAGATGTACCTTGAAGTGCTTAAGCCAACAAAATCATAAATCTTGATGATATTATGGGGCTATATTTTATGTTGTGGGACAGTACCAAATAAGCATATAACTGCAAAGAGAAATGAGAACCCAGCTCACTGCTAACAGCAATATAGAAGTCTCGAGCTTTAGGGGGCATAAACATCACTTTGCCCATGTAATATTCACTGCTTCATTTGTGCTACACAGGCTATATCGATTTCCACTGACATCATTTCATTCTGCTTTCACATTTGTTTACAGTTATGACAGTGGTAGTTGAGGTAAAGAATTGGTCAAGCCCCATTAGTACAAAGTTCCTTGGCCAGACATTCCAAATTTTCTCTGGCCTGGATTCAATTTATCTCTTCAAACACTATTTCTCTGAACCAAATTTTTTAGCTTGACTGATCTACTTAATGTCCCTTTAGCTTGCTATACACACTTGTGAATAGATTATTGTTCTTATACTTGGTCAACTAGAATGTTTTTACTCCCATCCTTCTCTGTCTCCCCAAATTTCATGCATTCTTCTCAATGAATTCCTTCCTAATGTTTTTATCCCACAATGATGTCTTCTGCCTCCGAATTCCTCTGCATTTACCTAGAGCTCTTGTTTAACAGCAATGATACTGTATTCCCTTGTATTGCAACGTGATACAGTAGAAGGAACATTAGGTTCACATGCACAAATGGGTTGTGCTACTTACTAGCACTGTTATGTTGGACACTTTTTTTCAACCTCATCCAAGCCCTTGGATTCTGTGTGTGATCTGTCCTGCCTATTGTATAGGGTTGTTGTGAGGATCATATATAAATACAGGAAAGTACTTTGCAAAGTTAGAAATTGCTATAAAACAAATGAGAAGGGGCAGAAAAGTTAACTTTTCTTATTTCTTTGTCTTAGCTGCTCAACTAGACTTAAGTTCATTGAGGTTAAGATGTCTACTTTATCCCCATAGTGTACATGTGGTATACTGTTGTTGTTCTTGTTCTGCCACATCTGACTCTGACACCTTTTGGGGTTTTCTTAGCAAAGATACTGGAGTGGTTTGCCATTTCCTTTTCCAGCTCATTTTACAAATGAGGAAACAGGCAAAACAGGGTGAAGTGACTTACCCAAAGTCACATAGCTTGTAAGTATCTGAGGCTGGATTTGAACTCAAGTTTTCCTGCCTTCAGGCTGGGTGTTCTATCCACTGTGCCATCTAGTGCACTTATAATATGTATTTGGTGAATAAAGATGGAGCCTTCTTTATTTTTGGTGGGAATAAAAGCTCTCATTAGACTAAATATACATTGCAGGAATATTAAAGCTCAGTCATCATCTTTTGCCTTCTCTACTCAACCCCCCTTTCCAAAAATCCTATAACTTAGATCTTTAGATCTGTCTTGATTTACCCAATGTTCCCAACATTGCTTATCATTTGACCTGATGAAGCATCACAGAGGATGGGACATGGTATTCACTGTGGTTGTTATTATTCATATAAATAACCATACTTATAGTATGTATATCAGAATAAATCCCTTCTCTAACCTTTTAGTCATGACAAGGAAATACCTCTGATTCTCAAAAGCTATAGCAATGGAGTATCAGCTTAAGGCTAGTTCTCCCAAGCCAGAAAGCCTGTGTCTGTTGCCCAAATGCCAGACTAACTAAGTTCCTAGTAACTTATAACCAGAAGGGTGAATATTACATGACTATTTTTTAGTCACAACTAAATAGACTATTTCTTAAAATGGATAGTAGGAGGAGCTGGTCACATCTTGCATTTGTTAAAAAAGCACCCACATTGCTAAAAATCACAGATCCTTTGAAGTAATAAAGAATGGCAGACTTTAGGGATGTGTGGGGCTAATGGGATGAAAGGAAGCCTTTAGAGAAATCAAATTCTATGAATTTCTTTCAGCTTCTTCAGGACACTATGTTGCTATTTGCAATCCTAGAAGAGTTAAATATTCGGAAAGAAATGACTATTAGAAAAATGCTTTTTTCTTATTTAACTAATTAACTTTAGGACCATGGCCTTAAATAGTGAGTTTGTGTATGGAACTTAAAAGAGTTGGTCCCAACTAGGAAGCACCAATAAATCATCTCAGTGTAAACAGTCCCTTTATGTTGTTTTTTTTTTTTCTTGTGCTTTCTTTTCCCCTCAATTTCCCCCTCCATCCCCACCATGAATTCTTCTGATTCTATAATGATAATCATTAACATTACATAGGACTTTAGAATATAAATGTAAAATGTATTATATCTATAGGGGCATCCCAAAAGTTTCATTTTAAGCTTTAATAGTTTAAAACATCACTAAGACTTTTTGGAACACAGAATTAATTTCATTTGAACATCACAACCATTCGATGATGTAGGTACTATAGATAATATTATAAGTATTTTATTATAGTTGAGGAAATCTTGGAGACCCAGAAGGATTAAGTGATTTATGCCTTCTTCAGATAGCAAATATTGAAGGTGGGATTTGAACCAGGTATTCCTTACTGAAAGTCCAGTACTCTGTTCCCACTCTGACTTTTCCTTGCTTTTTGGCATCACTGGGCAAGAGGACCACCAACACATAATTTAAATATAAAGGTGGCTTTCTCCAAAATATTCCAGCATGAAAGACTTCTATGGAGGGATATTCTTATAAATTCCTGAGTGGTTCTGTATAAGTCTGGAGAGCCACTGAGGGTGTGGAGCCATCAGGAAATCATTGGGTTTAATTAAAGTTGATCTTAAGCTTTGTGGACCTTTAGAACTAATACAGATTCTATCTTAGATGATCTGATAGTTCTAAACCAAGCCAAGAAGATGGTGAACCATAAAGGAAGCTTTGGACCTGCATTCTGAATCTAATTAAAATTTTTGCATATGGTGGTGGCGATGGGGAATAGCTGAACCAAGACAGTGGAATACAGGGATCAACTCATCTGAATTCTTACATTTTCCTTCAAACAACTTTAACTTCTCAAATCAAATTTTGGATTGGAAGCATCAACAGTAGGTCAGATTGAGAATTTTTTTCCAGCCTAAGACAACCTGAGAAATCAGCAGAAGGCTTGTGACACAAGGGTGGGGCCACAGCCCCAAAAATGAAGGGATGAGAAAGAGAAATGTATTGAGAGAAGGGGGAAGGGACAGTTAGAATGGAGAATATCTTTCTCTCATAAAAAAAAAGGTGTTTAAAGAAGAACTTTAATTATGGAGGGGAAAATGAGGGCATTACTTGAACCTTACTCTCATCAGAATAGCTTCAAAGAGGGAAGAATATACTCACACTCAAATGAATATGCACATCTATCTTAACCAATGGAGCCATAGGAGAGAAAAGGAGATAAAGGAAAAAATGGGATAGTGGGAAATACACAGTTAGTAATCATAACTGTGGATAGGAATGAAGTGAATTCACCCATAAAGTAGAAATGGATATCAGAATGGATTAGAAACCAGAATCTAACAATTTGTTGTTTAAAGGGAGCACACTTGAAATAGAAAGAGAGGCACAGATGAAATGAAGGCCTGGATCAGAATCTATTATGTTTCAGAGGAAATAAAAAAAAAAAACCTCAGACGAGCAAAACTACATTTTGCTAAAAATAAAATATCATAGACAATGAAGTAACATCAAAAAAATTTATAGCAAGTTTCTCTGTTAAAGTTCTCATTTCTCAAATATGTTGGGAATCAATTCAAATTCATTATGAACAGATACTTGGTTTTTTTTAAAGAAGAGTCATGAAAAAATGCTCTTAATCACTATTGCTTAATGCAAATTAAAACAACTCTGAAATGCCACCTCATAGTTATCAGAAATGACAAATTTTGGAAAAGATTGGGAAAAATAGGTACACTAATAAAATGTTGGAGTTATAAACTGGTCCAATAATTGTGGAAAACAATTTTTAAACTATACCCAAAGCTCTATAAACTGTGCTTTTCATTTGACTTAGCAATAACACTGCTAGATCTGTATCCTCAAGAGATCAAAGGAAAAGGGATCTATATGTACAAAAATATTTATAGCAACTCTTTTTTGTGGTAGCAAAAATTTGAAAATTGAGAGGACACTCACCAATTGAGAAATGCCTAAACAACTTGTGGTAAATGATTGTGATGGAGTACTATTATGGTATAAGAAATAATGAGGGAGGTGGTTTCAGAAAAAAAAAACACAAAACATGGCAAGACCAATATTAAGTGAAATAAAGTGAAGTGAGAATTGTGAAATCATTATGCACAAGTAACAGCAATGTTGTAATGAGCATCAACTGGGAAAGACTTGGCAACTCTGATCAATAAAATGATCCAAGATAAGACTTCATGATGAAAAAATGCATTCTGCCTCTAGAGAGAGAACTGATGAAGTCTGAGTGTGAATTGAAGTATAATTTTCTCTTTTTATTTTAATTTTTTTGCTTTCTGATAATATCTAACATAGAAATATGTCTTGAATGATTTTGCATATATGATATCATTTTGCTTGTCTTTCTCAGTGAGTGGGGAAAGGAGGGAGAGAATTTGGAACTCAAAATTTAAAAAGAAAAGATCTTTAAAATAGATGATAAAATTGAAAAAAAAATAAAGTCTTCAGGTCTATCCTTTCTCTCTTGCTCTATCAAAACTGTATCAAGTTATTGGGTTGACTGGTTTCTAATCCATTCTAATATCCATTTCTATTTTATAAATGAGTTTATCCCATTCACATCCACAGTTATGATTACTAACTGTGTATTTCCCACTATTACCTTTTTTCAGTTTATTCTATTCTCTATTTTTATCCTATCTCTGCTCAAAAGTCTGTTTTATTTCTGACTATCTCCCTTAATCTGCCCTTTCTTTTATCATCAGGGAAGTCTAAATCTCTAATATTCATTCCCTTTCTTTTGCCCTATTGGATGAGATAGATTTATATATTCAATTTGTGTGTGTCTATATATTCCTTCTTTGAACCAATTCTGATGAGAGTGAGGTTCAAGCCTGGTAAGAATATTCTAATAGTCATGGGAATGGGGTTTCCTGGCATTAAACCTAAAAGACTGAGGTATTGATTTTGTGTGTTCTGTCTTGGTGATATAAATGACTTTTCTAATTGGAGAGAGAGATTGTTAAGACTTTAATTTAGAATTTGTACTAGGAACTATAGGGAAGTTTGTTTTTTGCAGTTAAGCAGCATTCCATATATAGCAAAATCTTTCTTTTTTGGTATGGTTGGATTTGGTTGTTTTGCTTAATTAAATGTTCTGGTTAATGCATGACCTTTGCAGGGGAGAAGGTTGTGATATAGACTGATGATGTAATTAGCATAGGCAGCTCCCAATCAGGAAATTTCCTCTAATTCCAATTTACAGCTTCTACTAGTTATGGCCAAAAAATTTCCTGTAAACACTTAGAGTTTTAATGATTTGTCCAGAGACACATGGTGTGATCAGAGGCCATATTTGAATCCTCACTTTCCTAACTCAGGCATATTCTCTCTCTCTTTTTTTAATTAAAGCTTTTTATTTTTCAAAACATATGCATGAATAATTCTTTGACATTAGCCCTTGAAAAACCTTGTGTTCTATTTTTTCCCTTCTTCCTTCATCCCCTCTCCTAGATGGCAAGTAGTTCAATATACATTCAGCATGGTAGAAATATATGTTAAATCCAATATACGCATATATACAATTATCTTGCTGCACAAGAAAAATCAAATCAAATTGGGAAAAAATGAGAAAGAAAACAAAATGCAAGCAAACAACAACAAAAAGAGTGAAAATGATATTTTGTGAATCCCACTCAGTTTCCACAGTCCTCTCTCTGGATGTAGATGGCTCTCTTCATCATAAGATCATTGGATTGATCTGAATCATCTCATTGTTGAAGAGAGCTAGGTCCATCAGAATTGATCACTGTATAATCTTCTTGTTGCCAGGCCTATTGTCTATCTATTATACTTTAATAGTTACTAAATCTGTTTGTTATTCATGAGTTATCAATTTACAATCAATTTAAATGTAATAAAAACAATCTGAACATAATCTAAACAATTGTCCTTGATTTAGGAAGCATTTCAGACATTCTATGATTATTAGCTATCATTATATAAATTGATATGTGGAATTGTTGGTTAGTATAGAGTTTCATCAATACTGAACATTGGATAGTAATGACTATCATTTTTTGCCATGTAGGAATAAATTCATTATTCTGATAGGCCATGTTCTGAGTAGAAAGTGAAGAAACTTATAAGTTTCATGTGAAATTTCAGAGAATATTAGAAACATTACACAAAGGATCCTTAGAAACTGAGTTTAATCTCTTCCATTTGTACCTGAAGAAACTAAGGCCCAAAGAGATTAATAGTTTGTCTAATTTCATGTAGCAAGCTAGTGGTTGAGCCAGGCCTTCCCAGGTCCTCTGATTCCCAGTCAAGTGTTGTTTCCAAAAATAGTCCTTTGCTTTTTTTTTTAAGTACCAAGTAAGTTTTCTTCTGTGTTGAATTGTTCGTTTTAGTTATGAGCACAAATTAAGTTTGAAAGAAGAAAAAATAGGGAAAGAGGAAAAAAGATTGTAGCAGCAATATGCTCACTATTCTGACTCTTTCCACAGAGCCATTGAAATTCATTTTCTCATTTCTCCTTTTATGGATCTCAAATATCTCTTCATGAATTAAAAGTGAAGGTTGAGACAATTGAGATGTATAAGCAAATGAACCTGTCAATTCTGGTGCAAATGTTGAAGCTCAATTACTTAATACTTTGTAATACTCATTGGTGATTTGCTTTCAAGTTCAAAGACCTATTGAATGTCATACTCAAGAAAGGAACTACATTTTAATTATTTTTTTCTTTTTTTCTGTTGCGCTTAGGCTCCAGAAAAGTGAATCTTTCTTCCTGGTACCATGACAGAGGTTGGGCAAATATATCAAACATGACTTTCAGCAATGGGAAACTAAGGGTCAACCAAGATGGCTTCTACTATCTCTATGCCAACATCTGCTTCAGACATCATGAAACTTCTGGTGGTCTGGACACAGAATCTCTTCAGCTGATGGTCTATGTCACTAAAACCAATGTGAAAATCCAAAATTCGGATACTTTGATGAAAGGAGGAAGCACTAAATACTGGTCAAAAAAATCAGAGTTCCACTTTTACTCCATAAATGTAGGAGGATTTTTTAAACTGAGGGCTGGTGAAGAAATAAGTATCCAGGTATCCAACCCATCATTATTGGATCCTGCTCAAGATGCAACTTATTTTGGGGCTTTTAAAGTTCGAGATATAGATTGAGCCACAAGTTTTACTGGTAGCAATTATACATTTCCTAGGGTGTTGTTAATTTTTAAAAAATGTCAGAAAGATGTTTCATAGCTGTGTCAGACTACTAGGAGACGTGAACTAGAGCCTTCTGAGCTTACCTTCAAATGTGTGCATTTGACTGTGTGTACACGTAGAAAGGGAGTATTTGAACTCAAGATATATATTACACAATGGTTTATATATTTTGTAATAAATTCCTAGAATTAAACTGAAGTGTGGCATTTATGGTTACATTCATGAAACGCTGCATTTGGGCTATGAGAAGTGACTACATTTGATGGCTAGTCTTGCTACAGTTTCATGCCATTAGGATAGCATTTTATCCTAATTTTAAGAGGGGGAATCATAGGAAAGATTGAGTTCTTTTGAATTGTTACATCATGCTAGAACCTGCAAATAATTTTTTTTCTAAAGAGGAAAGAAAAAATATGTATTTTTATATAATATCTAAAATTATATTTCAGATGTAATGTTTTGTGCAAAATATGTAAATTATATTTGTGCTATAGTATTTGATTCAAAATATTTAAGGTGTCTTGCTGTTGGCATATTTAATGTTTTAAATGTACAGACATATTTAACTGGTGCACTTTGTTAATCCCCTGGGGAAAACTTGCAGCTAAAGGAAAGAAAGATTGTTTGCTCTTAGCAAATGTAATATATTTCTTTGTTCTTTTTAACTTAATAGATTTTTCAGACTTGTCAAGTCTATGCAAAAACTAAATGAATTCCATGAATAATGAGTAGAATGTTGGTCACTGGGTGCCTTTCAAATCTAGAAGCTAATTGACTTTGGGAAGCTGACATTGCCAAAAAGAATACATAATGGGCCATTGAAATCTGTCAAGAATATTTATGTAATTATTGAACAGGTGTTTTTTCTACAAGTGCTGCAGATTGTGAATTTTTGATTTTTTTTAAGTGTAAAGTTATCAGACACATATTGGCCAAAAAAAAATCTTCAATTTAATAGGGATAATTTTATATTATACAATGAAAATATTTCCTTTTTCCTTTTGGTATAAAAATAAATTTATATTAAAAGATGCTTTTAGATGCTGTGGTTTCCTGTTATACTTGTTTTTTTTTTTCTGTGATCCTTTTCTCCTCATTATACTGTTATGTAGTTTATAGCTTTCCCCAAATTTTATTGGGAGAAATGTGGATTCAATTAAAAGTAAGGAATAAAGTCCATTAAATTAATGAACCCTTGAACTCTGATAAAATAAATGATGAGAGATTTGCATGTATGTTGGTAATCACTAGTCAAAGAAGCTTTGCAAGTTAAAAAGTTAAAATATACTTAATACCAGGTCAAAGTACCCTTGGGAAAATCAGCCATTTGCTCAGTGACCTATGGGATCATCTGCCATTTTAATACTTTTTTTTCCATTGTGGAAAAGAAAGCAATGAGGGTCTTGTGTACTAGCATCACGGGAATTCGCCTTTGGGCAGCTACTTAATGTTGATGGACAAATTAAAGGCAAATGATATAAGAAAAGGAGCCACCTGATGAAGATCAGCTTGTGATAATTATGGTGTAACCTTGGCATTAGAAGACATGGAGTTCTATGATAGTGACAGGAAGGAAAATAATGATCAAATGCTATTGTAAGAAATACTGAGTAATACTGAGCCCCCGTATTAATTCAGGTTTATTAAAAAAAAATTCTAACCATGCTCTCTAGAAAAACTCTACATATGCTCATAGAAATTATAAACTAGAAATTTCAAAATAACTCTACAAGGAAGATTGGTCTGTTGAAAGCTACTTGAGAGCAGGAATATTTTAGTCATTTTTGTCTTTGCATCCCTAATGCTTAGCACATAGCAAGTATGGTAAATATATAAGTAGGTAAATATGCATATATGTATATATATATGTATATATAATGTAGACAAATCCTTCTTGAATTGAATTGAGTTTTTGTTTCAATAAAATGTAATGTAAATTTAATGTAAATAAAATGTAACTTCCTTGAGGGCAAGATCTGTTCTTAACTTCATCATTGTATTTTTAATGCCTAGCACAGATGGAATTGAAATTACAATTTTTTTTTCCTCTCCAGAAATGATATGTCTGACTAGGGCATCTAAAGTGCTGATTACTCCTCACTATCAACCCTCTTTTTTCCCCCCAACAAAAATATCTGTTTTTCTCTATTCATTTTTTTCTTTCCCTTCTTTCTTTCGTTGTATCCTTTCCTCAAGGGGATGTTTTAAGGAAAACATTCTGTAAGCTTTTAAACCCTGAATAAAGGTGAGTTGTTATTTTACCCTGCCCATGCCCTAGGATTTTCAGTGGCATGGAAGAACATTGCTTCTTCACTCCAGGAGATCTCAGGCTCAAAGGGCTGCCAGCCTCTAGAGAGATTCTCATATTGGGTCATGACAAAAGCTGGAAACCAATTATTTTGGAAGTTTAGTTACAGCATCAGGCACACATGGGATGAATACAAGAAAACAAAAGCTTATCCAAGTTTTATGGCAAATAAAATTGTTTCTTTTCTTGGTATAGTAGAATGAGTGTTGAATCAGAAGTCAAAAGATCTTGGATGATATTAGCTTTGTGAGCCTGGGTAAGTCACAATTTTCATAGTTATAAAAATGGAGATAATAAATATGTACTACCTGCCACAAGGTTATTGTGCAGATAGAGATTTGTAAAATTCTGTATAAATGTGAATTATTTTTCTTGTAACTCTTCTACCTGAGGGAGTTCTTTTTTTTGGGGGGGGTCATTAAAGTTTTTATTTTTTTAATTTTTTTTTAATTTTTAATTTTTTTAATTTATTTTTTATTAAAAGCTTTTTATTTACAAAACATATGAGTGATTTTTCTACATTGACCTTTGCAAAAAACTTTTTTTTTCCAAGCTTTTCCCCTCCTTCCCCCATCCCCCACTCCTAGATGACAGGTAATCTAATACATGCTAAATAGGATAAATTATATGACAAATACAATATATGTATACATATCTATACAGTTATCTTACTGCACAAGAAACATCATATCTAGAAAGAGGAAAAAAACAACCTAAGAAGGAAAACAAAATGCATGGAAATATTCACAGAAAGCATTAAAATGCTATGTTGTGGTCCACACTCAGTTCCCACAGGCCTCTCTCTGGATGTATATGACTATCTTCATCGCTGAACAATAGGAACTGGTTTGAATCACATCATTGTTGAAGAGAACCATGTGCATCAGAATGGATCATCGTATAGTCTTGTTGCTGTGTATAATGTTCTCCTGGTTCTGCTGATTTCACTCAGCATCAGTTCATGCAAGTCTCTCCAGGCCTCTCTAAAATCATCCTGCTGGTTGTTTCTTACAGAACAATAATATTCCATGACATTCATATACCATAATTTATTCAGCCATTCTCCAATTGATGGGCATCCTTTCAATTTCCAGTTTCTTGCCACTACAAAAAGGGCTGCCACAAACATTTTTGCACATGTGGGTCCCTTTTCCTCTTTTAAAATATCTTTGGGATATAGGCCCAGTAGAAACACTGCTGGGTCAAAGTGTTTGCACAGTTTGATAACTTTTTGAGCATAGTTCCAAATTGCTCTCCAGAATGATTGGATCCGTTCACAGTTCCACCAACAATGTACCTGAGGGAGTTCTTCAGTTAACTAAAGGTATAAATATAACACAAGCACTTGGCACAAGATGGTCAAATTATGGCTTGTGAAATTGGAGAAATGTAACTCAATTTCAAAGGTGTAGTAAAATGGAGTTCCATTTCTCCAATTTTGCAAGGCATAATTTGACCATCTTGTGTCAAGTGCTTGTGTTATATTGATAGCTTTAGTTTGACTTAAGATGTTAATTATTGGTTGTATATTGACATTTTAATTTTATTTTTACATGTTAAATCTAAATTCCCCTACATCATCAAAATTATTCTAGGAATACAAGAATTCTTTAATAGAATCACCAGTATAGATGTTCTCCTAATTTTCTACTAGAATTTGTCTTTTATAATTGTAGGTTCTTTAAATGTTTGTGCTAATGATGAGAAGTACTCAAAACACACAAAGATACACAAATAATACATAGTGATTTTTCTTTGAAAATTCAGGTTGATATTTATCAAGTACATATAGCATGTTGATTACTTTAGAGAAATTTTAGCTCCATGCCAAACATACTAATTTACCAAATAATATCTTTGAGGAATTTTAGCTTTAATGCAAAATCCTAGCCATGTTTTCATGCAAAAACACATGCATTCAAAAACATAGAGAAAAGAATATATCTTTCCAGAATTCTGATATAGTATTTGATTGTGTGATACAGGCTACTAGAAATACCACTGTTATCAAGCATGGGAGCTGGGGATAAGAAGGGGAGAGAGAGAGAGAGACAGGGATAGAGACAGGTAGAGAGACAGAGACCAAGAGATAGACACACAGGGAGAGGGAGACAGAGAAAGACACAAAGAGAGACATAGAGAAACAGAGAGAGATAGGAGGAGTGGGGCAGGGAGAAGGGGAAAGAGAGAGGAATGGAGGAAGAGAAAAATAATTTAATAGTCAAATAGAACCTGTTGGAATTATTTGTCTTCCAAAAACACTGTCCTAAGTGAATTAAAATATCTGAGAATATTTTGTCAGTGATTTGGCAAATTATTTCAGCTGTGAAGATGCTTCTGACCATTAGCATTCATAAAGTAGTGAACTGGGTGTGTGGGAACACTCAGCCCATACTTTATGTAGAACTTCTCTGATCCAGAAAGAGCAAATATTTTTCAAGGAATAAAGGGGAAAAAACTATCTTAGATTGTTACCTATACCCTATTCTTTTATTGACCTCACTGATTTTTAAACTGGCAAGAGTCACATTCTTCCATACTGCTGTGATGATGCTCCTTAGATTATTAGGCTAGTAGAATAGAAGAGAGTAGTCAAAATCTTATGATTTCACTTTCTTCCTCAATAGCCCTTTCTTCTCCATTTGATAACTGCAGTAGAGAACTGATATTGCACTTTTGGTATATAGTTAGATTTCCTTAAATCATCAGTTTGGGAATGGAGGTAAGGTGTACTCTACCTGCTGAAATTTAAGTCAGCTGAGATCAGAGAAAAGCTCCTCAGAATTATAGCACTTTCTGTATTCAGAGAATAAAATTTGATTAAGGAAATTTGGAAGGAAACTCAGTAGGGATCTTATTGGGCCTTCTGATTTTACAGATTAAGAAATCAAGATCCAGGGAAGGTTTACTTTGCCCATAGTTACATAGCTAGAAGTAAAGATTCTGACCCCAGATTTTGTTTCTATCACAACTTTTTGTCTCATGCTCCCTTTGCTCCAATGATTCTGCCTGAGTAACCCAAACTTCCACATTTACTCAAGCTAAATTTACCACTTCCCCATCGCTCCACCATGAATGCCCTATATAGCAAATGGAATTCAACAAGGCATCAGTTAGTTCAATGGCATCCCATCTGTGGTAGTTACCAGCACTTGTCAAGAACAGACTTCTTTTCACTTTGGGTCCTATTAATCAATTATCCAGCTTCAATGCCATGAAATTGAAATATGTCTCCAGTTACTGCATTTATAAATGTTAATTAGTTATTGATTCACATTATTATGATTTAGTCTTGTGTCCATTTTTACAATCAACACTGTGTATACAGTGAGTGTTAGATTTCTGTTTTATGTCTAAAAAAATCTATTTTGCCAGAGCTTGTTGATTAATAATGTTTCTAGGACACCCCTATTCTTTCTAATCCAGTCGCCCCTCCCCTTTTTCTATTTCCTAATCACTCTCTACTCTGATAAATGATTTCTTTTTACAAGAATATGACATAGTTCCATATTGACCACATATTTGGCTAATCATAGTATCAATCTTGTTGAGTTGATCAAAATGTTGCAGTTAGGACATTGCTAATAGCTTTCAACAGTCTGCTGAAGGAACCCAGACAGTGTTTTTCTTAAAAGAATTTTAAGAGGCTTGACACTGGGGGAGGGGAAAGGGATGAACCCAACCAATTGTTGCCTAACCCATCTGCAGCAGTGAATAGTGATAATTCCAATGGAAACTCTTTATGGGGCATAATAAATAAACTTTCCTTTTTAGTAAATGACTCTGAAGTGGGTGGCCCACTGCATGGACCTAGAATCTGGAAAACCCAAGATCAAAACCAGCCTCAGATACTTATTAGTGGGATGTCCCACTTAACTTCTTTTTTGCCTCCATTTCCTTAATACAAAATGAGGGTAAAAATAACATCCACCTTAGAAAGTTGGTGTGAGGATTAAATGAAGTGTTTGTAAATCACTTAACACAGTGCCTAGCACATAGAAGGTTCTTAGAAAATACTTGTTTCCTTCTTTCTGGAAGCCATCAAACTTCTTTTTTCTTTTATTTTCATATCTTTTCTTAAGATTCCATTTTTGAAAAAGTCTATTTTTTTTCCAAAAATCTAGATCTGATTTAGATTCTAGTTCTTGACTATCCAGTTCTAGGATCTATTTCCTTTGCATTTATGATCAATCTAATTCAGCCTCTTTTCACCCTAAATACACAAACTATTGCCTCAAGTTATCAGTTTATACCTATATGTCTGGAAGGATTTCAGATGCTAGCTAGTCTAACCTTTTTATTTTATAGATTAAGAAATTGAGGCATATGAATGTTGTTACTTGTCAATCATTACAGGCAGAATGAAAATCCATGTTTTCTTTTTTTTCTTTTTTTTAGTTTATTTTTATTAAAGCTTTTTATTTTCAAAACATATGTATAGATAGTTTTCAGTATTTACCCTTGCAAAACCTTGTGTTCCAAATTAATTTTCCCTCCCTTGCCTTCACTTCCCTCTTCCTCTAGATAGCAAGTAATCTATGTTATAGATTATATGTTATATATGCCAAAAATTTATGTTAAACATACATAATTCTTCTATACATATTTCCACAATTATGGTGCTCAAAAATCAGATCAAAAAGAAAAAAATGAGAAAGAAAACAAAATGCAGTCAAACAATAAAAAAGTGAAAATACTATGTTATGATCCACACTCAATTCCCATAGTCCTCTCTCTGGGTGCAGATGGCTCTCTTCATCACAAATCTAGTGGAACTTGCCTGAATCATCTCAATGTTGAAAAGCACCACATCCATCAGAATTGATCTTTGTATAATCTTGTTGTCGCCATGTATAATGATCTCCTGGTTTTGCTTACTTCACTTAGCATCAGTCCATGTAAGTCTCTCCAGGCTTTTCTGAAATCATTCTGCTGATCATTTCTTATAGAACAATAATATTCCATAACATTCATATACCATAACTTCATAATTCAGCTATTTTCCAACTCATGGGCATCCACTCAGTTTCCAGTTTCTTGTCACTACAAAAAGGGCTGCCACAAATATTTTTGCACATGTGGGTCCCTTTCCCTCCTTTATGATCACTTAGGGATACAGGCCCAGTAGAGACACAGCTGGATCAAAGGGTATACACAGTTTAATATCCCTTTGGGCAAAGTTCCAAATTGCTCTCCAGAATAGTTGAATCAATTCACAACTCCACCAACAAAGTATTAGTGTCCCAGTTTTCCTACATCTCCTCCAACATTCATCATTTTCTTTTCCTGTCATCTTAGCCAATCTGAGAGGTATGTAGTGGTACCTCAGAATTGTCTTAATTTTCATTTCTGTGATCAATAGTTATTTAGAGCACCTTTTCATATGACTAGAAATGGTTTAAATTTCTTCATCTGAAAATTATCTCTTCATATCCTTTGACCATTTATCAATTGGAGAATGGCTTGAATTCTTATAAATCTGAGTCAATTCTCTATATATTTTAGAAATGAATCATTTATAAAAACCCTTGAACATAGAGATTTTTTCCCAGTTTATTGTTTCCCTTCTAATCTTGTCTACATTGATTTTGTTTGTTCAATACCTTTTTAACTTGATATAATAAAAATTATCCATTTTGAATTCCATAATTCCAATTCCTCTTTAGCCACAAATTCCTTCCTTCTCCACAGAACTGAGAGGTAGACTATCTTTTGTTCAACCAATTTGCTTATAATATCACTTTATGTCTAAATCATGAACCCATTTCGACCTTATCTTGGTACAGGGTGTTAGGTGTAGGTCAATGCCTAGTTTCTGTTATACTAATTTCCAATTTTCCCAGCATTTTTTTCTCAAATAGTGAGTTCTTTTCCCAGAATATTTGAGTTTACCAAACACCAGATTACTATATTCATTGACTGTTGTGTCTTATGAACCTAACCCATTCCATTTATCAACTACTCTATTTCTTAGCCAGAACCAAATGATTGTGATGACTGTTGCTTTATAATATAGTTATAGGTCTGGTTCAACTATGCCACCTTCATTTGCATTTTTTTCATTAGTTCCCTTGAAATTCTTGACCTTTTGTTCTTCCAGATGAATTTTGTTATTTTTTTTTCTAGTTTTATAAAATAATTTCTTGGAATTCTGTTTGGTATGGCACTGAATAAGTAGATTTATTTAGGTAGTATTGCCATTTTTATTATATTAGCTCAGCCTACCCATGAGCACTTTGATATTTTTCCAACTGATTAAATCTGTATGGAAAGTGTTTTGTAATTGTGTACCTATAATTCCTGACTTTGCCTTGGCAGATAGATTCCCAAATATTTTATACTATTGATAGTTATTTTTAATGGAATTTCTCTTTGTATCTCTTGCTGTTGGAATTTGTTGATAATATATAAAAATGCTGATGATTTCTGTGGATTTATTTTGCATTCTGCACATTTACTAAAGTTGTGAATTGTTTCTAGTTACTTTTTAGTTGATTTTCTAAGATTCTCTAAGTATACCATCATATCAACTGAAAAGTGATAATTTGGTTTCCTCATTACCTACTCTAATTGCTTTAATTTCTTTTTCGTCTCATTGTCAAAGCTAACATTTCTAATACAACATTGAATAGTAATGGTGCTAGATAATGGGCAACTGTGTTTCACCCCTGATCTTATTGGGAATGGTTCTAGTTTGTCCCCATTACATATGATGCTTGCTGATGGTTTTAAATAGATGCTACTCATCATTTTAAGGAAAACTTCATTTATTTCTATACTCTGTAATGTTTTTTAGTAGGAATAGATATTGGATTTTGTTAAATTCTTTTTTTGCATTACCTCAATAGATAATCCCATGATTTTTGTTACTTTGGTTATTGTTATAGTCAATTATGCTAATAGCTTTCCTAATATTGAGTCATCCCTGCATTCCTGGTATAAATCCTACCTGGTTATGATGTAGTATCCTGAGGATAACTTGCTGTAATCTCTTTGCTAATATTTTATTTAAGATTTTGACATCAATATTCATTAGGGAAATAGTTCTATTATTTTATTTCTCTGTTTTCACCCTATCTGGTTTAGGTCTGTGTCATAAAAGGAATCTGGTAGGACTCCTTTCCTTATTTTTCCAAATATTTTGCATAGTATTGGAATAAATTATACAAATCCATCTGGCCCTGGAGATTTTATCTTTGGGAGCTGATTAATAGCTTGTTCAATTTGTTTTTCTAAAATGGGACTATTTAAATAATTTATTTCTTATTCTGTTAATTTGGGCAACTTATATCTTTGTAAATATTCATCCATTTCACTTAGATTATCAGATTAATTGACATATAGTTGGGCAAAATAGCTGCTAATTATTGATAATTTCCTCTTCCTTGATGAAAAGTTCTCCCTTTTCATTTTCATATTAATAATTTGATTTTCTCCTTTCCTTTTTCTAATCAATTAACTAAAGGTTTATCTATTTTGTTGTTTCTTTCATAAAACCAACTATTAGTTTTGTTTATTAATTCAATAGGTTACTTATATTTAATTTTATTAATCTTCCCTTTTATTTTCAGAATTTCAAATTTGATATTTAATTGGGGATTTTTAATTATTTTTTCTAGCTTTTTTTTATTTACATGCCCAATTCATTGATTTTCTCTTTCTCTATTTTATGCAAGTAAGCAGCTAGAAATATAAAACTTCCCCTAAGAACTGCTTTGGCCACAATCCATAAATTTTGGTATGAGTCTCATTATTGTCATTCTCTTGGATGAAATTATCCATTATGTCTATGATTTGTTTTTTCACCCATTCTTTCTTTTTTTAATTTCTTTTTTAAAATTTCTTTCTTTTTTTAATTAAAGCTTTTTATTTACAGAACATGAGTTATTTCTCTACATTGACCTTTGCAAAAAAAATTTTTTTGTTCCAAATTTTCCCCTCCTTCCTCCCAGCCCCCCCATATGACAGGTAGTCTAATACATGTTAAACATGTTAAATTATATGACAAATCCAATATATGTATACATATCTATACAATTATCTTACTGCACAAGAAAAATCAGATCTAGAAAGAGAAAAAAAACCTAAGAAGGAAAACAAAATGTAAGCACATATTCACAAGAAGTGTTAAAATATTATGGTCCACACTCAGCTCCCACAGGTCTTTCTCTGGATGTATATAACTATCTTCATCGCTGAACAATAGGAACTGGTTTGAATCACCTTATTGTTGAAGAGAACCATGTCCATCAGAATTGATCCTTGTATAGTCTTGTTGTTATGCATAATGATCTCCTGGTTCTGCTCATTTCACTTACAATCAGTTCATGTAGGTCTCTCCAGGCCTCTCTGAAATCATCCTGCTAGTGGTTTCTTACACAAAAATAATATTCCATAATATTCATATACCATAATTTATTCAGCCATTCTACAATTGATGGGCATCCATTCAGTTTCCAGTTTCTTGCCACAAACATTTTTGCACTCTTTCTTCAGGATTAAATTATTTAGTTTCCAATTAATTTTTATCTATTTTCCTCTGGCCTTTTATTTCATGTATTTTTTTTATTGCAACATGATCTGAAAAAAATGCATTTTCTATTTTTACCTTTCTGCATTTGATTTTGAGGTTTTTTATGTCCTAATTTTTTTTGTAGGTTCCATGTACTGCTGAGAAAAAAGTATATTCCTTTTTGTCTTTATTCAATTTTCTCCAAAGGTCTATCATATCTAACTTTTCTAAAATTCTATTTACCTCCTTAACTTATCTTATTTATTTTGTGGTTCAATTTATCTAGTTCTGAGAGAGCAAAATTGAGATCCCCCACTAGTATAGTTTTGCTGTCTAATTCTTCTTGCAGCTCTCTTAACTTTTCCTCTAGGAATCTGGATGCTGTACCACTTGGTTCATATATCTTTAGTATTGATATTACTTCATTATCTATAATACTCTTTAGCAAGATGTAATTTCCTTCCTTATCCCTTTAATTAGATCTATTTTTGCTTTTGCTTGATCTTAGATCAGGATCACTACCTCTGCGTTTTGTTTTGTTTTTTTTACTTTATCTGAAGCATAATAGATTCTGCTTTAGCCTTTTATCTTTATTATATATGTATCACTCTACTATAAATGTGTTTCTTGTAAACAACATATTGTAGGATTCTGGCTTTTAATCCAGTCTGCTATCTACTTCCGTTTTATGGGAGAGTTCATCACATTCACAGTTAAAATTACTAACTCTGTATTTCCCACTATCTTATTTTCCCTAAGATATACTTTTCTCTTTACTTTCGTCCTTTCCCTCAACCCTAGAATTTTGCTTCTGACCACCACTTCCCTCAGACAGCTCTCCCTTTCTTATACCTTTCCCTTTCTACTTCTTTTCTCCCTTTTATTAGCCTTCTCCCTTTTTCTTTTCCCTTTCCCTTCCTATTTCCCTATAGAGTGAGACAAATTTTTCTGTGTAGCTAAATGTGTTTGATATTCTCTTTGAGCCCAATCTGATGAGAGTAAGATTCACACAATCCCCCTCCCTTTCCCCCTCAATTGTAATAGGTCTTTTTTGCCTCTTCATGACATGAAATTTTACCTCCATTTTCCTCTTCTTCCAGTATAATCCCCTTTCCACTTCTAATTTCTTTTTTATATCATCACAATAAAATCAAATTATACCTGCACCCTCTGAATATACCCAAAACAGAGATACAGTTCTCTGGAGTTAAACATATCATCTTCCTATATAGGGATGTAAACTTTTTTACTTTTAAAAGACACAGTTATTGTTATTTTATTTCTTTCCTTTTTACTTTTTTATGCTTTTCTTGAGTTCATATTTGGCGATCAATCTTTCTGTTCAGTTCTGATCTTTTCATCAGAAATAAATGAAATTTATCTGTTTTATTGAATGTCCATCTTTTTCCCTGAAAGATAATTTTTTCTGGTTAGTTGATTCTTGGTTGTAATCCAAGTTCCTTTGCCTTGTAGAATATCAGATTCGTAGAAGCTGCTAGGTCCTGGGTAATCCTAATTGTGGCTCCTTGATATATGAATTGTTTCTTTCTGGCTGCTTGCAATATTTTTTCCTTGATCTGACAGTTGTGAAATTTAGCTATGATATTTCTTGGAATTTTCATTTTGGTGTCTCTTTCAAAAGGTGATTGGTGAATTCTTTCAATGGCTACCCAATGGAACCCTCTGGTTCTAGGATTTCAGGGCAGTTTTCCTTAACAATTTCATGAAAGATGATGTCAAAGATTTTTTTTTTCATCTTTTTTTTTCAGGTAGTCCAATAATCCTTAGATTGTCTCTCCTAGATATATTTTTCTAGGTCAATTGTTTTTCCAATGAGGTATTTTACATTTTCTTCTATTTTTTTTGGGGGGGGTTGTTTTACTGATTCTTGATGTCTCATTGAGTCATTCACTTCCATTTGCTCAATTTTATCTTTTAGTGAATTATTTTCTTCAGTTAGCTTTTTTATCTTCTTTTGATTTGGCCAATTGAACTTTTAAATGAGTTGTTTTGTTCATTGGATTTTTTTTCCCATTTCATAAATTCTGTTTTTCAATGAGTTAGTTTCTTTTTCAAACTTATTTTTCCCATTTCATTATAACTATTTTAAGGGGTTATATGCTCTTTTGATTTCATCAAATCTTTTTTATAAAGAGTTATATGATTTTTCAATTTCACTAAATCTGTTTTTAAGGAGTTTTCTTCAGATAATTTCTATTTCTTTTTCCAAACTTTCCTGCAAAGTCCTCATTTCCTTTCCCTATGTTTATTCTAACTTTCTTTTAAGATCCTTTTTGAACTCTTCCAAAATAGCTTTGTGACATGAGGACCAACTCATATCATCCTTTGGAACTTCATCTAGAAATGATTTGCCTTTAGTGTCCTCAGGGTTTGAGGTCTGTTCTCTGTCTTAATAAAAACTATCTGTGGTCAGAGTTCTTTTTGCTTTTTTAAAGGTTGATGTCTGCTTTTAGGACAAAGGAGAGATTGTCCCAAGCTTCTTCTACAGGCAACAATGACTTCCAGTACTGCTGACTTCCTTCCTGTGTTGACTGGGGGTGGCCACATCCCACATTATTCTGGGGTTCAGAGGCTCACTATTTGCCTTTTGCATTTGTGTTGGATGTCTCACAGCTAAACTGCTTGTCCAATGGCTTCTGATCCAGGACTGTTTAGCCAATGGTGCTGTATTTTGGCTAAGAGTCTTCTGGTAGATTCCCCAGCCCATGGAGGCCACCCTGCCCTGGATCTCTGTGCTATACCTGTGTGTGGCTGCCTCTCCCCTTTTCCTCCCATGCCCAGTTAAAACACCCCTTTTCTGAAGTTTTCCCAAAATATTTGTGGGTTCTGTTACTCTAAAATCAATTCGGAGGCTTGATGGTGTTGATTTGAGGGATGCCAAGAATTCAGAGAAAGACATGTCTACTCTTTGCAATTTTGGCTCTGCCTCAGAATCTAAGTTTTCTAACCCCAGATCTAGTGTTCTTTTCTACTTTATCACACCATAGGCACAACTAAGAAAAGACCATTTTTCTCCAAATAAGATCTAATCTGGGGTTGGAGAGAGGGTATGGTCTCTGGAGTCATTCAGAGAAAGGGTTAGAAGAGATCTTTGAGGAGAGTATTATTGAGAGATTATAGCATTATTTAAAGATAACAAAAAAAAACTTTTTTACAAAAGGAATTCAGGATTGGGAAATTTTTGTTTTCTTTTAAAGAAAGATCATGAAAATTAAATTCTTAAGGACACTCAAATAAAAACTGTAAGTACTAATGATTTTGTAGAGGGTTTGATGGTGGTCAAATTATTCACCAAATAGGACAAAAGGTCTTAATGCAGTTTCTTTACTTCTTACTTTATCTTCTTCTTTATTGTCAGTTTTCTCCTGGATACTCAGGATTCAAAATTGTAGGTTTTAATGCTAAAATAATTTAGGACCAGTTGATAAGAACTTATTAACTTTTTGAAACAGTTCATCCCAGGGTCTATAGGAAGTGATCATAAAAAGTGAGAATTGCAGAGAAGCAGCTTTTTGACACCTGGAGAACTGACATTCTCTTGATGATTGCTCTTTACCATTTAAAAGCTTTGGCTAATGTCAAATTTGGAAAATGTGGTTGGATAATGTGGTATAAAGTCAAAAGAGAGTTAAGAACTTCCCCCATCTTTTATTTCATTATTATTTGATTTATCCCGTTAGCTTTCTTTTCCCCCTATTTATGTTCCCAAAAGAGATTTCCTAAATTGTCCATTCAAGGGAATTTGGACAAGTGGGATTGATTGTGATCTTGGTGAGAAATGTTTTTTTGTATTTTACTAATTCTTTTCCCACTTCCACTCCTGAAAGAAATTTCCTAGGGCCATTCAAAGGCATTTGGAGGAATGGATTAATTATAACTTTGGTGAGAAATATTATTTTTCTATGCCCAAAGGGCTATAAAACTGTTTGTATCCTTTGATCTAGCAGTCTTACTACTGAGTCTGTATCCCAAAGAAATCATAAAAGAGAGGAAAGAACCCACATGTTCAAAAATGTTTGTAGCAGCCTTTTTTGTAATGGACAGGAATTGGAAATTGAGTGGATTTCCATCTTTTGAGGAGTGGCTGAATAGCTTATAGTATATAAATGCAATGGAATATTATTCTAGAAGAAATGATGAGCAAGCTAATTTTGGAAAAGACTGGAAACACATGAACTGATACTGAGTGAAGGGAGCATTGTACACAGCAA
The DNA here is from genome assembly GCA_023553655.1 of Myrmecobius fasciatus. Lineage (NCBI taxonomy): Eukaryota > Metazoa > Chordata > Mammalia > Dasyuromorphia > Myrmecobiidae > Myrmecobius > Myrmecobius fasciatus. The sequence goes on along the minus strand of JAJPUD010001700.1, from coordinate 30,458 downwards.
CAAAAAAGATATTGGGATGATCAACCGTTATGGACTTAGCTCTTCTCAACAATGTTGTATTTCAAGACAATTTTAGACGTGGGATGAAAATACCATCTGCACCCAAAGAGAAACCTATGGAGACTGAATATGGATTGAAGCATAGTATTTTCACCATTTTTGTTTGTTTTTTTTTCTTTCTCAGAATGTTTTTTTCTCTTTTGGTCTGATTTTCTTGCACAATATGACACACATGGACATTTGTTTTGAAAGAACTGCACATATTTAACCAATATCAGATTGCTTGCTTTTTTGGGGAAGAGGAAGATAAGGGAGGAAAGGAGAAAAAAATTCAGAACACAAAGTCTTACAAATGTCGAAAACTATCTTTACATGTATTTGGAAAAGCAAAATACTACTGAAAACTTTAAAAAAGAGAGAAATAAAAATATTGTTCCTAATTTTTTTAAGAGAGAGAGAGAGGGAGGGAGGGAGGGAAAGAGAGGGGGGAGGGAGAGAAAGAGATTCAGGAAAGGTTTGGTCTTTCTGGGTTTTTTTTTGGGGGGGGGGGTAAAGTTGACCTGACAGCTTGCACACCTTGCTTCCTATCCTCAACAAGGGAGTAAACACATCAGACAGCAACAAATTAATTGAAATGAATCCCAAACATGCAAGCTGTCTGGGCAAAGACTGTAACTGAAAAGTATGGCTGCTTAATTAAGCATGTTTTTTTTTTTCATTCTTTCATTCTTTATTCATCATTCATCCATTCATTTACTTGTTTGCTTGATTTTTAAAGTCACATTGGGAAGGAATTCATATAGTCAGGCATGTATTTTTGTCTGAGATTTAATTGAGGTTTGAGAGAAATGTTTGTTTTTAAAATAAAAATTTTCCCATTTGAGTCTAATAACATGATATGTTTGCTTGGCTACTGGGCCCCATCAGTGCTGACATGAATAGAGTATTTATTGCCCTGATAAGTAGTTAACCTCTGGATGAAGCACATGTACTAACCCAAGCGTGTTACCAAAGATGGCTCCTTTAAGTTACAGTTGGCTGATTAGTGAGACAGGCAAGGGAGATGTGAACTAGCTCACTATGATCTATATACCTTTCCTATTCCTCTTACGGTGAATTCCTTCAAAATTCTTAATCATGAATATTAATGGAATCACATCATTAATTATTCAAGCAACCCACAAGCAACTCAAAGAGCTCAGTAAGACTCCTTAGTCAATAGTGAACATTAAAAGCAATCTGTTTCCAAACTTTGCAGAGTCAATATATTTCACTATGTACTCCAGTCAAGACTTCCAGAGAAAATAATTTCACTTTCTACTTTAGAAAGAGTTTTGAATTGTCCAAAACCTAACTCTAATAAAAAAGTTCTGTACATTTTATCTTAACTAGAACAGAATAGGCAAGACTCATGTAGCCCTTTCTTTTCTCTATGGGCATTCACAATACACTATTCTCATCAAATTTATGAATAATGATATGTATTTGGTCCCCTTCCTTTCTTGCTGCCCCCAATAAATTCATGACAAACCTTCTGCAAATTTATACCCTCTTTGCAAAAAAAAATTTATACCCTCTTTCCTACAGAACCACATTGTATCCAAACTTTAAGGCCCAGCTCAAATTCCACATCTTCTCCAAAGCCTTCTGTGATTACTATAGACTCCACTCACCTTTCTCATCTCTAAATTCAACTGTTTGAACTATATCAGCTAACATATATATTCTAGTAGTATCCATATGGATATTACTCTCAATAGTTTCCTTAATACTTTTAGCATCTTGTAACATCTGGCCTTCCTGTTTGAATAATAAGGTCTTAGAGGGCATGGACCATTTTCTATATATTTTTCATATAATTTTCCTATCCCAAATAGGTCCTAACACAGTAGATCACATGATAGACACTCAGTAAATACTTGTTGAATGAATGAATTGTATTCAATTTTATGCATTTGGGCAGCTGCCACACAAATATACTGCTTATTCTGCCAAGATCCTCCCACCTGCTCATCATACCCATTCTCCACTCAAGAGAATCAAGAATCGATTATGTGGGAGCTGTGCTTTTAAAAAACCTGCAGAAGTCATATATCTCTCAATTCAAGTAGCAGTATTATATATGGTGTAGTAGAAGAAAGCACTGGACTTTAAACTTTAGGGGTCTAGTCCTGATTTTGTCTTTATACAGCTTTGCATCCTTTCTCACTTGTAACATGGGACCACTGAGTTGAGGGGATTACTATATTATAAGAATAAAACAATGTTATAGTTATAAAATGGCTTTAAAAAGTATAATGTACTATGTAAATATGTGTCATCATTATTATTATTCCTCACATTAACTAGGATAAAATGTCTCTAAGCTACGTGGACAACATGGCAGGAAATAGTGATAATAACTCATATTTATATAATGTTTCAAGATTTACAAAGTACTCTCCTCATAATCATAGCTAGTTTGGCCAGATTTTTCACTCTCCACTTCATTCATTTATTCTAGCTTGGGGCTTTCTTTTCTTATCTGATTATAAATAGTGATCATTTCAGGCCTAAAGGGTTAGAGGGTCTCATTGGGGTCAATTCTGACTCTGGTTTCTATAGCAACACAGATCCTCAAATCAATTTTACTTTTTATTTGAAATTTTAAATGGTTTTGCTCCCAGTCAAGCTCTGGCTTGGCATTCAGGAGACCAGGATCATCAATTCCAGCATTTCCTTATTTTTAAGTAGAAAAGTGAAAGAGAGAGGGAAAGTACATTTTAATAGCAATAATAATGGATCACCTTTTTTTCCCTCAAGGCAAAATAAAAATGTCCTTAATGTCAAAAAGAATTAACATCTCAGGGTCAAATCCATCTTGTTCTGCATCTTACCAAAGCACTTTTGTTCTTTCTCTTTGCCCACCCAGTGGAACTGCTTTAAAACACTGAAAAAATCCTAAAGAAATTATAGAATCCAAAAGGATGTAAAGAAAAGAAGGGATGGTGGAAAAAGGTTAGGTCTGAAGTCAACAACAAACAATTATGAAGCTTTATACCAAGGACTTGGTGAGATTTTTTTAAAGTTCAGATAAAAAAATCCTATAGTCTAGTAAGAGGCAAAAGATATCAACACAAATAAGTATAGTATTAATTATTATACAATAAGTACAAATTTATATATGAATATATACGTATATGTGTATATATATATATATCATTCCATTCATAGATCTTAATCATTTCATGGGCTGGTAATGTATGGTAGTAAACTATTATCATTTACATTTGTAAAGTCCAGTGATGTATAATTATTTTCCTCTTTCACTACTGTTTTGTGAAGTGATATCTGTTCAGGAAATATTTCTGTAAAAATTTAATCTGTCATGCAGTTTGAGAACTTCAGTTTCCTTCCTTCTTTCTGACAAAGAAATATTAATTTTTCTATAGATGCCTGAGGAAAACCCTGTGTTTTTAAATGTTGTATGAATTTTTCTTTAGATACTTCCTAAATCTGTTTTCTATTTTGCTGGTGTTGTGTAGCTGTTAATTGTTCTTGCTTTGAGTTTTGACTTCAGGATGCCAGTAAATCTCTTGATATATACAGTCAGTACTTTATCTTTCATAATTTGGAGGTTGAGATATTTTGCCTGGAGAAGATATTACATGATATTTATAAGCTATATGTTTTATCCATTGGTTCTGTTTGAACTCCTGATTCAAACTCAAAGCTTTCAGAGTCTTTTAAAAAATTTATTTACATTTTGAATTTTATGTTTGAGTCCAAATGACATTTTCATAACATTAGATATCTTTTTTTGAAAGAGCTATACACTGTTATCCATCTCTATCAAGTGATTAATATAACACAATAATTATATAATATAATAATACATAATATAACAATATGATAATTCACAATAATTTTGGTGCTGCTCTTGCTTTGCTTTATAAGCTTTATAATGCTTTATAAGTTCTATTCTTTTTGAGAGGCTTAGGCTATCTCCTGAAAAAATTCTGTACTTCAAGTCAATTATTGTATTAATAATATTTTAAAATAGGGAATGGTTTTCTACATAGAAATCAAATGCTGCAGTATTATTACTATATGCATGAATAAGTCATGAGTGCAGAACTGAGTCTAAAGCTTTGTAATAATGACTAAAGGTATTACAAGGGTTAAAGTACTTTTAGAAAGCTTACTCAATAATTATCAACAATAATAAGTTTTAATGTATATCCTGGGGAATTCTTGCTCCACCTTTTTTATCCTTAGCCAATATATAGATTCCTTGTATTTAAGAAAAAAGTTGAATAAGAGATATATTCGTTGTATAGACTATACAACCATATAATTGTCTCATATTTGAAAGTTCCATTGGTCTTTCCATCTTTTGTTATAGTATGTGATGCCTTTTGTTAAGGAATATGGGATTAAGTTTGTATCTGAGAAGAAACTAGTAAGACATTTTGAAAGAAATTCATTGGTAATTTTGAAGCATCAGTGTCAATAATTATCAATTTTCTCTGTGCCTGTTACTTTCTTGTTTTGCAAAAAAAAAAAAAAACCCAAACCAAAAAAAACCCTTACTTGTGCTCAGTTATCCTTCTTGATATAGAATTTCTGTTATTCATTACAATAAGAACATCAAAGCTAATTACTTCCCATTTATCCCAATTGGGTATTAAATGGGCTTATATCTCTTACAATCATAAATATTTTCATATCTTTCTTCTTCAGGGATTCTTTCCTCTAATTTCCTTGCTTCTCAAATTTCTATAGTAAAGTTTTTGGTTGAAGTTAAATTGTTTATTTTGTTCTCTGTGCTTCTTTGACCTTTCTTTACTTTATGTTTAAATGACCCCAAGCATAAAAGAGTAAGTAGAATAGTATTATATTTTTTATGAAAAGGAAAAGCTAGACAAGATTTCACTTTCAATTGTTGATTGAGGAAGGTTAGAATTTGAAGTATGCTTTGGTTGAACACATTTCTTTTTTTGTTGCCTTCAGTTGGGTAATGTTGTGTTCATATATGCACAGGAAGGGCTAACTAGATATTGAGGTAATCTACCAATCTTTTCAAGTCTTCGGTAGCTTTCTCAAGCCACTTCTGCCATGATGGTATTTGACATCTATCTTTGGCAGTATTCCTTGAAGACTTAATTTCTCTTCTTTATAATCCTTAGCATGGCAACAGCTATAATATGGATTGTCATGTGCAAATTCTGAACTTTTTTCTCATTTTTTGCTAAGTGCTATGGAAGAATGAACTTATTCTCAAAATTTGAAATTGAGGGGAGCAGTGGCATAAACAAACAAATAAATAAATAAACAAGACACTTCCAACTTTGTTGTAATAATAGTAATACTTAATGAAAATGTTCATTTCATGAATGGTCATGTTCTAGCTGTTTTAGTGATTATTTGTTATTATAATTATTATTGTTATTACTATGATTAATTAGGAATGGCAGAAGGTCAGTGAGGTAATGGAAGCTAATGCCTCATTTGAGTGAAAAATAAAAGTGACAAACAACCAGATTAAGTTTAAGCATAGAGGAAAGGGAAATCAGAATGGGGCCAATGAACTGAGAGAAGAATTCTTAGGCAAGTTCTTCATTTGTTGTCTTGTAATGACAACTTAGGAAATCCAAGTATTATCAGAGAGTACTATTCCAGCCCTGGATTATGAATAGCAAATAACTCTCATGCTCCTTTTGTTAAAACAGAAAATTTCTTAAACTACACTGAAATGTGACATAGGAAAACATGTGAGGTGTATGATAATCTTGACATTGGGTTATAAATCAGTTCAAGGAACAAGAACATTTTAGCAAAATAAGTATTTGAATCAGTGGAAACTTTTTTTTTACTATGAGAATTATAGAATTTCAGACTTGGAAGATATCTAATTCAAGCCAGATCTGAACAAAAATCCCTTTGACTCCATCTCTGAAAAGTTATCATAACCATCTTTGCTTGAAGCCATGTTCCAATCCACTTTGGAATAACATTAATTATTTGTAAGTTTTTCCTGGTATCAAGATAAAAGCTGTTTCTGTAGTATTTGAGTCCAGGGATCCTTATTCTGGTCAAGCAAATTAAGCCCGATCCCTTTCCTTTTGATGACTCATCAAATATTTGAAGGGATCTATCATCTTCCATGTTTGGGATTCCTTCATTCCATATATCTACCTAGTAAAATCCATCTCTTCCTTTGAGGAGCTGTTCAAGCTCCATTCTCTTTCTTAAGTCTTTCTTTACCCTGTAAAACCTCCCTTCCTGCATTGCTATGTATTTCCTTCCAAATTACTTTGCCTTTAATTACTTTGTTTGTAGTTGTATTTAGTCCAATTAGAGTTATACCATATAAATATATTATGAATATAGCACCATATAAATATATTATGTAATATAACACATATATACTATGTAATGTATATTATATACATACATCATACAGTATATGTGTGTATACTTTTTTATACATACATGTTTACACACATTTGTTGTCTTCCCTATTAGAATGGAACTCACTCTTTGTAAGAATTATTTGTTGGTATTTCTATCTTCTAGAACAGTGTCTGGCACATAATAGAATCTTAATGAATCCTTATTGATTAATTGATTGATTTAAAATTTCTCCTAGTCTTCTCTTCTTCATCTTAAATATCCTCAGTTTCTTTACCTATTTATTATCAATGACTGAATGAAAAACATATCTTAATAGTTTACTATATGGCATGCTTTTGAATTCATTTCTATTTTCATCATCTTCCTCTTAACCAATTTATCTGATCAATATAGCACTCATAATTAGTTACTAGATGTGATCTTGTAGCAGAACACTTCTCTGGATATTGTGTTTCTGTTAGCATTCAGCACCTATTTAGTCAATGTCTAGTTTGTATAAGTTCTGCAATAATAACTTGGATTCAGCCCTTTTCCATATGGAGATCTTAATCAATAGGAGAATCGAATTGTCTTTCTTATGGTTCCTCACTCATCTCACTTTTCCATCAGACCCCTGGCTTTCACAAAGAGTATCTTCTCTACTTAGAAACTCTTCTTTTTCTCTGCCACTTGGAATCCCTGCTTCTATGAGATGCCTTTCCCAATCCCCCAAATTGCTTGTTCTTTATGTATATTTTGTATATGTTTGTAAGTATGCACAATGTTTCCATTGATAGCATATAAACTCCTTGAGGGGAGGGACTAAATTTTATTTGTCTTTGTATCACCAGTACTTTGCCCATTGTAAATGAATTAAAGTCTTTTTGATGGTTGTATACAGAAGAGATCATAATAAGATTTTGAGATGCCAAGTGAGGTCTAAGAAAGAAAAGAGTATTTTCACTTAAGGAAGATCAGGGACTGCTTCTTTGAAGAGAACCAGGTATTATTACGGGATCTTGAAGAATAGGTAGGATTTCATGAAACAGAAAAGAGGGTAGAGATCAGGAAGTCACTTAGGGTTGATGTGCCATGCATTGCCATTATAAATTTGTCGATATGCCCTAAGTATTAAAGGATTCCCCCTGTCTACTTATGAACCACTCCTTCTGTTTGTGAGATAAGGACCCAAGAGACATTTTGTCCAGCTTGATGAAAACAAAGAGGTGTTTGCAAGTAGTAAGGTAAAGGCAAGACAGATGACCAATGTTTATTGATCTGGAAGAGAATTTGTCTTCTAAATCCCCAGCAAAGGGGAGTAGAGATGGGGATGAGGGAACACAATATCAGAATCGGAGATCATCATTCTGGCAAGTAACTTTGTACTTAGAACAATTCTTTCTCTGTAGAAAAGCCAGGGCCAGCCAAGGAAGTAGGAAGGCCAACCCTGGGGATGGAAAAGTCAGCATGTTCTTTGGGGTTAACAAGAAACATCATTGAATTATATCAATAAAACAATTCCTGGTGAAAGAGTGGAATGACCCGTCATGGAATCAAGTGGTAAGCAAATAGGAGAATGTTGGTTATGTATAAAATACTCCCACCAATATAATTTGCCTACAGTGTATGTATGGAGAATAGAAAGAGAGATGGACAATTCAGAAAAAGTTAAATCCAACTAAAAGCAAAATTCATCTTGCTACATTATATCCCCTAATCTAATGATGTCCTAATGTTGTGATATTACCCTCCTTTGATTATAGGAGCAGATGAAAGAGCTGAATGAAAGAGAAGATAGAAATATGCTATATAATCTCAGACCTTCCACCCAAGTAGATACACACCAAAGTGTTATGCACTTACCAGAGTTACTCATATTCTGTTTTTGAATCTTTGGTTCCTTGATAGTGCCTGTCATATAGATTTACTCAAACCTGGGCAAAGGTTTGTATTGGACTTGATGCCCTATAAAGTCCCTTCCATCTATAAATTTATGATCCTATAATATTTGTTGATTAATTTACTGATTGATCCACAGTACCAAAAGATCCAAATAATTGACATCTTCTTCTTGCATTTAAAGAATGTATATGATCTAATCACTTCCTGTTTATCCAATCTTGCTTAGAAACCGCTAGTTACTTTGCTTTAACCCTCTTTATTTGTCTTTTCATCACTCCACAGTTTGTGTCTTTCCAAAGGTGAGGCACAACAGTGGCTAGAGAGGATAAATATGAATTAGGCATTTTGTCTTCCTGTGAGATTTTTAAAAATAGTGGGCAGAAGGTTTGTTTTTTAATTGCTTGTGGCTGACAAAGTACCTAGTTTACTTCCCATCTCTTACTTGCCTACTCCTTCCTCCTACTACAAAAAAGCAGAAACTGGATTTACTCTCATTCCATGCAATAATCCCTCAAGACAGCCACTATTTGGTTCTCAAGGAATTTTATCATCCCTGTGGGATTAAGCAAGTGGAGTTAATATCCAGTCTACAGAAACAGCCCTCTAATAGGGGAGTGGATGGTGGAGGAAAGAGAAAATGGATATTGAATTATCTGGAAGAGAGGCACCTACAGGAGGGGGAGGAGAGAAGTTAGGGATGTTAAAGACATGCTTCTAATTTCATGATTATTCAGAAGATCAACCCAGACTCAGTGAGGCATAATTGCCTTACCTTTCTTAATACTAAGTTGTGAAATTTCAATGCATCAATATTAAAAAAAAGACTCCAACTTTCTTCCATTTGCTTGGAAGAGGTAGGACTTTATCTCTGGTCAAGTTTTGTTGAATTTGAGATATATCTCTGAGGTATTGTTTCATTCACTATATTTGTATAATTGGATCCACAGATCTGTTACAGTGCCTAGTACACAGGAATTTAAAAAAAATACTTATTCCTTTCAATTTCTTTAGTAGATACTTAATAAAAGCTTGTTGATTAACTGATTGATCCCAGGTCCTGAGCTTAAACCAGAGGTCTCAGAGGACTTGGATGATGAAGAAAATGGAATTCAGCAAACTCCACAAACTAGACCGAAGGTGGAAGCCAAATGAGGGAAGAGGGAGCAATCTGTCTAATTGTTTCCAGCATGGAAACCTCAACAAAGATCAGAAAAATGCTAGCAATACATTCTCTGCTCTTTGCCCAGGGAGCTTCAGCAGCCTGACAGATCTTTCTGTAGCATAATCTACCTGTAGCTTAATGACCTTCACCAGAATCTCTCACTGGGTTTATCTGAATTAAAAATAATGTAATATATTTGGGCTTCACTTTACAGTTAGAATCTGCACTTTATTAATATTATTTTTGTGTGTTATCCATTGAGTAAAAACATTCCCTAAATTTTCCAGATATTAATCAACATTGAGAGATCACAGAAGAAAGAAATCCTGATCTATAATTTCTGGACCTTTTAATTTTAAATCCCAAGCTTGTCTTGAATCTCAGAGGTCATAACTTTATGACCAAAACACTAGACCTCAAATTATGTGGTGTTTTCTGGCTATCTCAGCAGCCAGTTTAGATCAGTTGCATGACTGATCCAAATGACTATTTAGAAATTGGCCATTAAGATGGCAGAAAAACTTTTCAGCCAAAGAATAATCAATTTAGGGACAATATATTGATATGGTCACAGCGCCAATCCAACCTGGTGCAGTTATCCTTATTACACACACACACACACACACACACACACACACACACCTATCAGGTAGGTGGTAGAGTGGATAGAGCACCAGCCCTGAAGTCAGGAGGACCTGAGTTCAAATGTGACCTCAGATACTTAAGATTTCCTAGCTGTGTGACCCTGGGCAAGTCAGTTATCCCCAATTTCCTCAGCAAAAAAATATTGGCTAGGACCAGAGACCTATAATAATTAGCTCATACCAGTTCTCAAAAGCCAATTGTTAAAATCTTGTTGGGAATATTTATATTTCAAAAATTGACAAAACAGAAAACAACCACTTGTGATTGGATTTATTGTTCTGTTAGACTTTAGAATGTGATGGGGCAACATTAATAATGCAGATTAAACTTAAAAATGTACCCTGAAAACATTTTCCCCCAGAGATAATAGTTGTAAATTTAAAAAACATTTATTTTTAATTTATGGAATAAAAAAGCATTTCCATAACATAGTATATAATTTAAAGAGATAATTGCACGTGAAACAGCAAATCTATTAAGCACAACTTGCTATTCCTTTTAAATATATAATAAATGAATATGTAGTTGTTAAGCATTTACTAGCACACTGCTGGAATGGAGCACAGATTAAAAATAGAAGAAAATAATAAGTGGAAGAATGTCAAACTTGTTCACAGCAAAATAGGAAGTAAAGAAGGCTAAGATGGATACTTGAATGGGGGCAGAGAATAGCCTAACCACACACAGCCTCATTTCTATAAATAGAAACTATGGCCAAATGAACAGTGATTAGATATATAAATTGCCAAATATGACATCTGTGACTCCCAGGACTTGTTCATTTTTTTTAACTCCAATTTCACTTCCCAGTGGTTTTAGAATTGAAGGAAATGTGTTCCAAGCCTGATTTTGCTTCTTGTTTCCTATATGGACTTAAAAAAAAAATCCTTCAACCTGAGTCCAAATTTCCTCAACTGTAAAAGGTGAAGATTGTAATATTTGGACTCTGAGCTAGCTTCTAACTCTAAATCTAAGGTCTGGTGACTTTATGAAGTTATTTAGCCCCTGTGAGCTCCAGTTTTATTATCTTTAAAATAAGGAGCTTAGATTAATCATAGAAACAAAATTTTCAAAGTGGTCTTAGTGCCCATCAAGTACAATCCATTTGTGGAAAAAAAAATCATTAATATAAGCATACCAACAAGTATTCATCCAGCTTCCCACAAAGACGTCTAGGGAAGGGAAAGGATAGACCCAAATCACATAAGCATTTTTGGATCATACTATTGATTCATATTGAGCTTCCCCTAGAATTTTTTTTTCCAGAACAACTGCTGTTTCTTCATGCTTCCTCTATCTTATATATGGGAAATTGATTTTTCATACCCAAGTGCAAGACTTTACATTTATCCCTATTGACTGTCATCCTCACCTTCATCACAACGCTGAACCTGTCAAAAGCCAGTGTATTAGCTATCTTTCCCAGCTTTGTTTCATCTGCAAATCTGATGAGTATATACATCTTCTACACTTTTATATAAACCTGTGATAAAAATGTTAAAAAACCAGAAGACTAAGCATAGATGCTAAGGATACTCTATTGTATTGAACTATTTGGAATACATCTGATTGTATCATTATCTAATTTGCATCTTTCTATCTTCTATAACAATAGTATAAGTTACTTTATCAAAAACTTCACTAAAACCAAAGTAAACTATGTCTACAGTATTCTCTTCTATTACTACTTTAAGAATCCTGTCAAATAAGACTTTTTTCCCCTCATCAGTATTTTATTTTTCCAAATACACATAAAAATAGTTTCCAAACTTCATTTTTGTAAGATTTTGTGTTCTAAATTTTTCTCCCTCCCTCCCTTATCTCCCCTCTCCCCAAGACAGCAAACAATCTGATACAGGTCAAACATGTACAGTCCTTTTAAATATATTTTTTTCATGTTGTACAAGAAAAATCAGACTAAAAGGGAAAAAATCATGAGAAATAAAAAGCAAAGAAACAAATAAAAAAGGTGAAAATATTATGCTTCGATCCACATTCAGTCTTCATAGTTCTCTCTCTGGATGTGGATGGCATTTTCCATTTCAAGTCTATTGTAATTGTCTTGAATCACCACATTGTTGAGAAGAAACAAGTCCATCCCTTTTGATCATCACCTAATCTTGCTCTTGCTGCGTATAATGCTCTCTTGGTTCTGCATCAGTTCATGTAAGTCTTTCCAGGCTTTTCTGAAATCTGCCTCCTAATCATTTCTTATAGAACAATAATATTCCATTATGTTTATATACCATAACTTATTCAGCCATTCCACAATTGATAGACATCCTCTCAATTCCTTGCCACTACAAAAGAACTGCTACAAACATTTTTGCACGTGAATTCTTTTTCCTCTCAAATGAGATTTTCCAAGGGATTCCTTGATTCAAATATAAAGATATGCTCCAATCATTTTATAACCTATATTCAAATCTTTGCTCTCATTCTTACAAGTTGTCCTGAGTATGGTCATCTTTTTTTTCTTCTAAACTCCCAACTTCTTTGCTCCTATACTTTCCCTGGGCTTGAACTTCATTCACAGGCACTTAGATTTCATCAGTGATTCCCTCATGTAATCCTTTTGATTTCCTTCTTGAAGAAAATGTAGGGAGGTCTAAGAAGTCAACAAAATGTCCCCCAAATGTGCCATTACAAGCTATTGACTTAGATATAGAAATCTCATTGGCATTTCAGGTTTCCAACAGAGTGCTTCAGATTCCTAAATATGGAAGAAAACTGAATGTTTGGAATCAATAGTTATGTGCCTTCTGAATGTTTATTCCTTCTAAATAAGCACACTTAAAATGTGTATATATATATGTTTATATGTATATTTATACATATATATGTTTTCAAAAACTGTATTACAGTATGATTGTTTCTTTTCTAATTCTAAGTATTTTATTTTATATATTTAAAATCATGATTCTGAGAAAGGGTTCACAGACTTCCCCAGACTGCCAAAGGAGTCCATACACATAAAATATTAAAAACTTCTACTTTAAGCAATCACCTAAAGGCTAAAAAACTGGAAGAATGAATATTATTAATGATTGCATGTACATTTTTATGCTCTCTATTGATGTTTGCTTGCATTGTGTTTCCTTTGATTTTTTTTTAGATACGATTTTTTCTTGCACAACAAGATAAATGTGGAAATATGTATACATATATTCGATTTGTCAAGTATTTTAACATAATTAACATATAGTGGATTTATGGCCATCTAGGGGAGGGGTGGGGATTAGGGGAGAAAAATTTGTAACAGAAAGCTTTGTAAGGGTCAGTGTTGAAGAATTACCCATACATATGTTTTGCAAATAAAAAGCTTTAATAAAGAAAAAATGATTGTGTGTACAACATATTTTATGTATATATGTACCCATACATGACATATTTCAGTTACGTATGTATATTTATAATAAACATGGTTTTCTTAACATTTTGTGCTTCAGCATTCTGGTACAGTCTACAGATTCCTTCTCAGAATTATGCTTTTATATAATAATATAAAACACATGGAATAACAAATAAGCCTATTCTATTGATCATTCTTCTTTCTATAAACTGGCTATCTATATAATAGTCATTTAGTTTAAAGGTCAATGCATCCTCTGTATTAGAGGAATAAGAACTAGAATAATTATAAGAAAAAGAAAAATAACTGATATTTTGCATAGTTCTTTATGTTTTACAAATTGCTTTCCACATAATATCCCATTTATCTTCCTGATAACCCTATGAGGTGGTTTTATTATCAGCTCCATTTTACAAAAAAGGGCACAAAATCTAAAAGGTTAAGTGATTTTTCCCAGTATCACCTAACTCTTAATTAGATGATATTTCAGACCTAGACTTACTTATTCCAAATCTAATGCTCTACTTATTAGGAAGTAGGTGTGTACAACACCCTGTGCCAAAATCTCTCATTTGGCACTTAGTATATGGTCTACCTTTTTTATAGTTGTTTTTTTTTGGGTGGGGTGAGGAGGAGGTGAGTGCATTTTTATATCTGACTTATTAGGAAATAAGCTCCTTAGATGTTAGTGATCCTGCCTTACACATATTTTTTTTTCCTGAGGCAATTGGGGTTAAGTGACTTGCCAAGAGTCACACAGCTAGGTAGTGTTAAGTGTCTGAGACCAGATTTGAACTAAGGTATTCCTGATTTCAGGGCTGATACTCTATCCACTGTGCCACCTAGCTGCCCTCCCCCCACCCCCTTTACACATATTTCTTTGTAGACTTAGAATGAAAAAGTGGATAGGGTGCTGGACTCAAGTCTTTGGTAGAAATACTATCTCAGACAGTAATTAGCTGAGTGACTTAAGGCAAGTGATTCAGTCAAAAAACATTTCATAAACATCAGACACAGTGCTAACTACTGGGGATACAGAGAAAGTCAAAAGATAGTTCCTACTCAAAAAACTTAGTTTAATGGAAGAGAACATGAAAAACAATATACAAACAGGACAAACAGGATAAATTGGAGAAAAACAAAATGAAAGCATTAGTATTAAGGGAGATCAGGAAAGGTTTCTTAAAAGATAAGGTTTTAGCTAGAAGCTGAAGGAAAGTCAACCATGAGTATTGCAGAGATGGGGAAGAGCCAGAAAAAATCCCAGGTAGAAATAGAATGTCAAATGTAAGAAAAAGCAAGAAAATCATGGTCACTGGATTATTCTTTTCTTTTTTCACTGAAATTTTTTTAATTTTGCCAAATATACAGTTATTAGAATTATCAAAATGCCACTTACATTATAAAATTGATAAAGATAATTCTATAAAATAATGAATGCAATTTACATATCAACTCCTGTAGCCCAGTAATGGTCCTCAAAGTCCCAAAGCATGAATTACACATTTTTAAGGAGACATAATTTAAACATTTAAATTAAAGTAAATAAGACCAAACTAAGTACATTCATTCAAATATAATAAATTTACATAGCATTTTGCAAAGTGCTTTACATATATCATTTTCTTTATCTTCATAATAATACTATGAGGTATTATTATCTCACATTCTCATTTTGCAGATAAAGAAACTGAGGCTGAAAGGTTAAATGTCTTGCCCTAGCTCACATAGCTAATTAGTGTCTGAAGCAGGATTCAAAAGCATATCTTTCTGATTTTAAGTTCACTTTCTCTACTACCTGGCTACATCCAAAGTGACTCTTCTTCCAAAATATTAACCTTCTTAACCAACTGAAATTATAGAGTAGTCATTAGTAGCCCAAAATGACATTCTGGACTCACAGAATCCATTTTTTTCATCATGAATTCTGAAGTTTCACAAGGATGTCATGGACTGTCACTCCCATCATCCTTATCACCAGCAAGAAGTACTTAGGTGTCTTTCTGCCCAGTGGACTGTACCAGACTACATATAGTACAGAGAATGTTAAACAGGCTAAGACTTTGCCATTGCAGAATTCAGAATCTAAAAATATGATGCACAAATGTATAAAAGTAAATACCAGGACACAAACAGCTAGAGAAACAGTATTGTTCCAGAGTTGTTAGTTTACACACACACACACACACACACACACACACACACACACACACACACATAATCATAATATATAAAAAGGGGAAGGCATATTTTGTGAAGAGAGAACAATAGCTCTTATAACATTTGAACAGGATGAATATATTTTTTCAGGACAAGGGGCGATTTCTCCACTTGAATTTCTCCTAAATCAGCTCTTCTGAAGGTCCTCATCTTCAGGTGGTACTGAGGTGGCCATGGTGACAAATGAATTAAATAGACACAGCCTCTGTCCCTTAGCTACAGTTAGGCAAGGAGCACAGTTTATAGCCAGCCAGACTTAAACAACATTAGAGTATAGACAATTGAGCTGATATTGCTGATAGGCACAGGTTAAACAAGCAAATAATAGAATAAATCCTTCAGAAAGAGAAGAGTCATAGTATCCAGTTGGTGAATGAGTCACTAAAATCGACAAAATAAAGTTGGCCAGCCAGTTAGATTAGAAAGGACTTAGAGGAAAACATAATCATTTTAGAAATTTTTTCTTTAAAGAGTGACTTTGAAACTTAGACCCCATCATAATGTTCTCCATCAAAGGCACACACTTCTACATTCCTGTGCTAATTCCTTATGCTATTCTTGAAAAAAAATGTATCCTTTTCTAAGTTTTTGCTTTCCAAAGAGGAATTTTGATTTCATGCTTTTCCTTGTAGCCAATCAGTCAACAAACACATGTTGACTGATTGATCTTCCAATTGTATCTGTGGACACTTGGTCTTCTATTGTGATGTTCCCCATACTGAACTGCTCATATTCAACAGAAATAAACATAAATCACTGTCAGGTCCTCTAACCAGAATGTTCTCTTTACATTTATTTATCGTATATGTTTAGTCACTCTCAAATTGATTGGGCAGTTCCTCAGTTTCTATGTTTTATTTAAAAAAAATTAATAGTATTTTATTTTTCTGAACAAATACTAAATAGTTTTCAACACCCACCCCTGAAAAACCCTGTGCTCCAAATTTTTCTACCTCTGTCTCTGCCCACCCCAAGCAAGCAATCTGATATAGGTCAAACAAGTTTCAACATTTTTGATACTGAAAAAAAGAGCCAAAATCTGGGTCAACATTTGAACCCAGCCTCTTTGAAATAGGAAAAAAAAGTCTTAGTTCTGGGATCAAGGTTGAAGCAGAGCAAAAAAATAATGAGGAAAATGGTCACAACATGAATAAGCAAACTTAGATGTTGCCCTTCATTAGGAAAAGTGAGGTAATGAAGTGGAAAGGCAGGTAGAGTGTTGGACTTGATGTCAGAAAGGCTTGGGTATGAATCCCATTTCAGATACTTAGATGTGTGATCCCGTAACATAAACTCTCTCAGCTTCTTTTCTTATCTGTAAAATGTTGTTAGTAATACCTCCTTTACAAAATCATTGTGAAAATTAAATAAGAATAATATACCTAAAAGTACTTTATAAATTTTAGAATGCTATTTAAATATTATTATTGTTATTAATACTATTCTTGTAAACATGAAAATATAGACTGGACAATTATTTGTTGGGGCTGAGCATAAATGCCTCAGTCACCCTGTTTTGAAAGTTCTGAACCTTCACAAAGGAGTGCCAATCTAGGGAGTACCTACATTCTGTGATGAAAGAGCTTGCAAAGAATTTTCTACATTACCATAGACTTTTCCAAAAAAAGAACAATTACTGTGCTAAGTGAGCAAAGACATACAATGAAAATCCCAAAAGACAGATACAAAATGGAGGTCACTGGACTTGAAAAGAATTTGGTATGATTTACAGAGACTGTGATTCCCAGGAGGAAGTGGGAATAGCCTGGTCAATTTAACAGGGTTATAGGATGAGGCCTCCTTGCTGGATTTGGCCATCCCTACCGATAGTATGTTTGACAGCTTGGTCTCTCTCTTACTCTTGGGTATAAAAGATAACCTTGCCCTGAGGGGTTATAGAGCCAGTTAATGAGTGATCTTCCTGAGTTCAACACTAGCCTCTGTATGACCCTAGTCGAATCACTTCACCCTTTTTGCCTCAGTTTCTTCATGTATAAAATGAATTGGAGAAGGAAGCAAAGGAGTGGATCAAAGCACCCCAGTATCTTGCCAAGAAAACTCAAAATGGGGACATGAAAAGTTGAAGTAAACAACAGGATAAATTTGTCTCTGCAACTTCTATACATTGCTTCTGGTTTACCCTCTCTAAGACTAACTAGAATTAATTTAATCCATCTTCTTTTTTTATCAATAGCATTTTATTTTTCTGAATACATGTAAAGATAGTTTTCAACATTCATTTTTGTAAGACTTTATATTCCAAATTTTTCTCCTTTCTTCTCTTACCTCCCCCTCCCTAAGACATCAAGAAATCTGATATAAGCTAAATATGTGCATTCCTTTTAAACATATTTCCATATTTGTCATGTTGTTCAAGAAAAATGAGACCAAAAGGAGAAAAAATGAGAAAGACAAAATAAACAAACATACAAACAAAACAAAACAAAACAGGTTAAAATACAATGCTTCAATCCACCATCAATCTTCATAGTTCTCTCTCTGGATGCAGATGGCATTTTCCATCCCAAGATTACTGAAATTGTCTGCATTGTTGAGAAGAGCCAAGTCTATTACAATTGATTATCACACAATCTTATTGTTACTGGGTACAATGTTCTCTTGATTCTGCTTACTTCACTCAGCATCAATTCATGTAAGTCTTTTCAAGATTTTCTAAAATCAGCCTGCTCATCATTTCTTTTTTTTCTCATTCCCATATTTTTATTTTTTATTTTTTTTTAATTTTTTATTTTATTTGCATAACATATGTGTGGGTAATTCTTCAACAATAACCCTTACATAGCTTTCCGTTACAATTTTTTCCCCCAACTCCCCACCCCTCCCCTAGATGGCAGGATATCCACTACATGTTAATTATGTTAAAATATTGGCAAATCGAATATATGTATACATATTTCCAAACTTATCATTGGTGTGCAAGAAAAATCTTATCTACACAAACGATATATCAGATAAAGGAAACACAATGTAAGCAAACATCAATCAAGGAGTATGAGAATGTTATGTTGTGGTCCACATTTCGCATCCCTCTCTCTGGGTGTATATGGCTTTCTTCAGTGAAC
Source organism: Myrmecobius fasciatus (assembly GCA_023553655.1). NCBI lineage: Eukaryota > Metazoa > Chordata > Mammalia > Dasyuromorphia > Myrmecobiidae > Myrmecobius > Myrmecobius fasciatus. The sequence continues at coordinate 11,719 of JAJPUD010001700.1, read as the reverse complement.
AATTGGAGGTGGTTTCAAACATTTCATTGTTGAAGAGAGCCGTGTCCATCAGAATTGATCGTCATATAGTACTGTTGTTGCCGTGTATAATGATCTCCTGGTTCTGCTCATTTCACTCAGCATCAGTTCATGTAAGTCTCTCCAGGCCTCTCTGAAATCATCTTGCTGGTCATTTCTTACAGAACAATAATATTCCATAACATTCATATACCATAATTTATTCAGCCATTCTCCAATTGAAGGGCATCTATTCAATTTCCAGTTTCTAGCCAGTACAAAAAGGGCTGCCACAAACATTCTTGCACATGTGGGGCCTTTTCCTTCCTTTATGATTTCTTTGGGATATAAGCCCAATAGAAATGCTGCTGGGTCAAAGGGTATGCACAGTTTGATAACTTTTTGAGCATAGCTCCAAATTGTTCTCCAGAATGGCTGTATCCGTTCACAGCTCCACCAACAATGCATCAGTGTCCCAGCCCTCCCACAACCCCTCCAACATTCATCATTAACTTTTCCTGTCATTTTAGCCAATCTGACAGGTGTGAAGTGGTATCTCAGGGTTGTCTTGATTTGCATTTCTCTGATCAATAGTGATTTGGAGCACCTTTTCATATGACTATAAATAGTTTTAATTTCATCCTCTGAAAATTGTCTGTTCATATCCTTTGACCATTTATTGATTGGAGAATGGCTTGAATTTTTATAAATATGAGACAATTCTCTGTATATTTTAGAGATGAGACCTTTATCAGAACCCTTAAATGTAAAGATGATTTCCCAATTTATTGCTTCCCTCCTAATCTTGTCTGCATTGATTTTGTTTGTACAAAAACTTTTTAACTTAATATAGTCAAAGTTATCTATCTGGTTTTCAATTAAAAGTTCCAGTTCTTCTTTGGACATAAATTTATTCCATCTCCACAGGTCTGAGAGGTAAACTATATTATGTTCCTCTAACTTGTTTACAAAATCACTCTTTATATCCAGATCATGAACCCATTTAGATCTTATCTTGGTATGTGGTGTTAGATGTGGGTCAAGCCCTAATTTCTTCCACACTAGTTTCCAGTTTTCCCAGCAGTTTTTGTCAAATAGTGAATACTTATCCCAAAAGCTGGGGTCTTTGGGTTTATCAAAAACCAAATTGCTATAGTTATTGCCTAGTTTGTCTTGTGATTCTATCCTATTCCACTGATCGACTACTCTATTTCTTAGCCAGTACCAAATGGTTTTGATGACCGCTGCTTTATAATATAGTTTTAGATCTGGTACAGCAAGTCCACCATCTTCAGCCTTTTTTTTTTCATTAATCCCCTTGAAATTCTAGACCTTTTGTTTTTCCAAATGAACTTTGCTACTATTTTTTCTAGATCTGTAAGATACTTTCTTGGGAGTTTGATTGGTATGGCACTAAATAAGTAAATTAGTTTGGGTAGTATTGTCATTTTTATTATATTCGCTCATCCTACCCATGCTGCTCATCATTTCTTATAGAATAACAATGTTCCATTATATTTAATATTATAACTTACTCAATCACTCCCTAACTACTGGCCATTGACTCAATTTCCAGTCACTTGCTACTATAGAAAGAGCTGCTATGAATATTTTTGCACAGGTGGGTTCTTTCCCCTTCTTTTTATGAATTTAATCTGTTTTTGAAATGGAACCCTTCAAATAGATGAAGATAGCTTTCATTTCTCCTCAAGTCCAGGCTAAGCATCCCTTATTTTTTTCAATTGATTATATGACATGGACTCAAGACTCTTTACTTTCATGGATGCTTTCCACTGGATGTTCTACAAATATGTTCTAAAAATACCCGGCAGCATCCTTTCTAAATTGTGATTCTCTGGACTGAAGACAATACTTGAGATGTAGTTTGACCAGTTGAGAATACATGAGATTAAATCATCTTATTCCTGGAAAGTATGCTTTTCCCTAATATATATTCCATTAGTTCTTTTGCTTGCTGTATTATACTTCTAATTCTTGTTGAATGCACTAAAACTTACAATTCTTAATCAGACAAAATGCTGCCTAACCAAGCCTCTTCCCACTTGTACTTATGAAGTTGATTATTTGATCCCAAGTATAAAGTTTCATATTTATTCTTAATAAATTTCATCTTACTAAGTCAGCCCAGTAGTCTAGCCTATTGCGGTTTCATTTTGGATCCTGACTTTGTCATCCATTTTATCAGCTATTCCTCCCAGCCTGATTCTATCACTGAACTGCCCCTAATATATTTTGATAAGCAAGATATTTAATCCTGTATATAGCACATAAATGTATACAGTAGGTTTTGATAAAAAAAAAATTTTTTCTACAAAGATTTCAACTCAGGTTTGGGGCTTTTTTGAATAATTTGATTTGCTTCTTTCTTTTGATCAGGTTAATTAAGAGTTTACTGATTTTTGTTAGTCCTTTTAAATAATATGCTTTTGTCTTTGTTTATCATTTTTATACTTTAAAAAATTCCTTCTCTAATTTCAAGATTTTCTCTTTTGAGATGATTTTAGGTTTATTTGTTGACTCTCATGTGAATGTATGGCTTTTTTTTGCTTCCTTTTCATTGGGAGAAGGTACCTTTTAGACTAGAGCCAAAATATAATCTACAGAATAGAAAATACAATCAAAATACAAAATACAGTTGGACAGCTAGGTAGCACTGTGGATAGACTCATCTTCTTGAGTTCAAATCTGACATTCACTAACTGTGTGACCTAAGGCAAGTTTTTTCACCCTGTTTGTCTCAGTTTGCCTATAATGACCTGGAGAAGGAAATGGCAAACCACTCCCATATCTTTGCCAAGAAAACTCCAAACAGGGTCTTAAAGACAAGAATTAAATAACTGCACAATAACAAAATATAATACATTTTCTTAGGAATCTGAGATCTAGGAGTCCTCTCTTCAGGAAAGGAGCAACGTCTAAAACAGTGAGTCCAGAATATTCTGAGAGAGCAGGTAAAGGACTGGGATCAGTGAAGGTAGACAGCAAACATGGTCTTAACCTTGCACTGCCTGGCTAGCTGTTAGATGATAAGTACCATTTATTGAGAGCTTACCCTCTACGAGGTACTGTGCTAAGCACTTCACAATTATATCATTTGATCATCACAACAATCTTGGGAGGTAAGTACTAGTATCACCCATATTTTACATATGAGGAAACTGAGGCAAATAGAGATTGAAAGATATACCAAGGGTTACACAGGTAGGAAATTTGAGAGGCTGATTTTGAACTCAAATCTTCCTTACTCCAGGACTAGTGTTTCATTTACTACATCACTGGACTGTCCCTAATACATGTTTTCAGACTTTCCCTCCTCCTTCCCTACCATAGCTTCATGAATGCATTAGCTCAACCTAGATCTTTTGTTATGTTATTTCAGCTATTTTCTTTTAACTGGTTAATTTTTCTATGATTTTTTTCTGTCACTTGCTCATTTTCCAGTATGCCATTATTAAGCCTCCCTTTAGGTCAATATCTTTTTTCTTATGTTCCTTGTATTAACTACAATTTTTATTGTGACTTGGTCTATAAATGATGCATTTATCATTTATGATTTTAATCAGGTTATAATTTCTCTTATTCTTGGTCCATTTTATAAAGGTACCACAGGGTATTTAGGAATATGTATTTTCTTTAATGTTACTATTTAGAAGAGTTCATAAGCATTTTAAGTCTACTTCCTCCAAAAGTATATTAGTTCTTCATTTTCTTTTTATCTTTCTGCTAATTTGTCCAGCTCTGAGAAAGAATCATTAAAGCCTACTGCAGTTTCTGCATTATTATCCATTTAAAAATAATCCAGTTTACTTTTCTTTTAATATTTTAGCTGGTACATTATTTTGGTATACCACACATGGCATTGATATTGACTCATTGTCTTTTGAACATAGTATATTTTCCCTACCTAGATCTTTTCAAAATTGTCAACTTTTATTTTTTCTTTGTTTAATAACATGATAGCAACGCTTAATTTTTTGTAATCATTTAATGTATAGCAAAGTTTCTTCTAGCCTCTCATTTCTATTCTACATATGTCTTAAGTTTTCAGATGTGTTTCTTGTATACATCAAATTGTTGGGTTTTGTTTCTTACTCCTTCTGTCACTCTTGATTTCCTGAATAGTTGAATCCATTCATACTTTGAGTTATGATTATGAGGGTTGTGCTTTTTCCCATTTATTTCATTTCTATTGATTTTTCTCTCCTTCCACTTTTAAATCAGTACATTGTTGTCATGATTAGTCTTACTTCTACTCCATCACTGCATGTTCAGGGATCTCTGTCAAGTAATATAAGCAGAACCATGTTGATAATCTTGTCTGCGAAGAAATTGTGAAGTCAGAGAAAATATTAGTAAGATGGGTCAGGATTCTTAGAAGATGTTATAAAAAAAATGAAGATGACTAGGACGTTGCTTTAGTGATAGAGCTTGGGTGCTGGGATTTAGGGAGAAAACTATGAGATTCCAATGCCCTGGACTTGCCTGTGGTACTTGGTTTGACCTCCCTGAGACAGTTCCAGTGTGTGACTGTTGAGTAGTAAGCCAGTGACTTGTATGCCAGTCTAGAAATCACACTGTGAAAGAATAAACTTCTCAAATATGGTCCTCAGTTCTTTCATCAATAATTTCAGCTTTGGCCCTGACAGACTCAATTGGACTAGCAGTAAGTACAGCTTTCCAGGAAAGCTAGATCTGGTTCAAGCAGTAATAAATCATTCAGAAGCACAAGGGAGCTTGGTTTTCTTCTCAGAGTCTGGTCTCAAATCATCTCGTACTACATGCCCCCAAACTGGCATATTTTAGCTGACTCCCGGAAAAGAATAATATATCAGAAAGTCAATTTGCCTGTAACCTGCACCCAGTGATGAAATCTTGCCTCTTACCACTTCTCATTTGAGGCCTGAAGGAAAAAAAATAAATGTTAATGGAAAATGCAATAACATAAAGATCATCCAAGCAAGAGAATCCCTTTTCTTACAGCCCCCACCTCCATAGGTCAGTTATCTCCCTCCGTGTTCCTACCATTCACAGCAGATAGACCATATATTGCAATTCTTTATGGTCTAGTACTTTTAGCTTTTTTCTTCTTGTTCACCAGCAAAGAAGATAAATTTAAGAGACAGGAATTGTGGTCTGTTAGCAAAACTTTTATAGTGCCTGGATGGAGGCTAGCCACTTTGTAGATTTTCTGTGACCATCTACAAAAAACGGTTTTCTTCTACTATCCTACCTGCTTTTTAAAAAAGTAAAAGTTTTACAATGGCTTTTGCTTGTACATCGTTGCCATTTCTAAAAATACCTGTCTCCTTGTAGATTAAACCCTTTCTTGTAAAAAGACATCATTCAGCAAAAGCAGCTGAGGCAGTAAGTATTATCAAATAGGTTGTTCAGTGGATACAATGCTGAACTTGTAGGTGGGGCAGACCTGAATTTATTTCCTAGCTGTATTTGCCTCAGTTTTCTTATCTTTAAAATGGGAATAATTATAGCACTGATCTTCCAGGGTTGTTGTGAGAATAAAATGAGATAACATTTGTAAAGTCCTTTGCAAACCATAACTACATAAATTTTGTAGTTATAATAATATCATTTATTTATATAATTATTTTTATATTTGCATTTATGTAATAATAATTATTATTATATCAGACAATAAACACAGTGTTCAACTTTTGTAATCCTTTTCTTCTCTGAAGGAAAAAGAGAAGGAAATATTTTATATGCTTTGGTATGCCTCCTCTCTATTAGTAGGTATGGTTGCTCAGAGATGATAAGCAAATTCTAATTTTAAGTAAAACATAATTGAGAAACAATATGGTTAATAGATAGATAGCTGGGATAGTTTTGAGTACAGGGTTCAAATAATATTGCTCATGCTTTCTGGCTATGATACCATGCACTATTTATTCAATCCTCCCAGTGCTTCTGTCAACTTTTTAGATCCAAGATACAAAAAATTGATTTGCATTTATTGATGGACATTTTTTACATCAGAAATTTCAAAATTCCCCTCAGAATTCTCATAAAAAAGCAAATTTTTATTTAAAGGAAAATAAAAATGTGATTCAGAGACTATCTGTGATGATGTCCCTTTCATTAGCATGACTTACTGAGTGCTGACTCCAGGTCACCACTAAGTATTTGAAGGGGAGGGAATAAGGTAGCATTTTGATCATCTAGAGCAACAACTGTGAGGTTCTTGTAGAAACAGTGTTAATCATTCACTTGCAGAACAGGTACTGTTGGTGACTAAATTATGCTTGGGACTGAGCCTGAGATATCCCCTACCAATATCCTTTAATCCTATACCTAGCTGAAGAAGTTCCAAGAAACACACCTTTCTCCTTAAATGAGTGTCCTCTGGTACTTAACCCCCTACCTCCTCAAGAGAAAACCTATTGACCCTAATGGGCTTTATGCTGTGAGGGTCTGGTCTCCCCTGCTGGGTTTATGTTAAGTATAGTGTAACCAGGTCTATGTGGGACCCATAATGTACTTTTTCTGTCTCCTTTCCTAATTATGAAAAGTTTGCCTTTGGGCAATCCCAGATTTTCCTCTGGATAGAGCTTTCTGCCTCTTTCTCTGTCCTGGTCTCTCTCTCCCTCTCTCAATAATCCAAGCAAGTAAGATCATCACCTCTTGGAGCCTCAGTTTACTCATTTGTAACAGCTATGGAATGGCAAGATGGAGGATGTTCAGAAGGAGGGACCTGTTCCCTTGGAGACAGGTGTGCCTCTGCCAGTGAAAAATGTCAAGGAACAAATGCCGATCTGCATCCCCTAGTTATCATGTTATTGGAAGCAATGCAGACAAACCCAGAGTTTTCAGGGTGCTTATTTTCTGATAAATATAAAGCATTGTTAAAAAAAAATCCTTCAGGGCTTTGGATAATCCATTAGCATAGGAGGTACACTGAGACTTTGAGGATGCTAAATGCACCTTTGCAGGAGGCAGAAATTAAGCAGATCTGAGTCCAAGACTGATTCCCTGAAGGGGTAATAGAGCTCACTTGGTGCAGCTATCAGTGTTTCTCAATGCCAATGTTCAAGACACGGCACTGAGAAAATTAGGTGCAGTTTGCCTCTTAACTAGGTCACACTTTCCATGCAGGTTGTATTTTCTGGCTTGTCTTAAGAGAATATGCACCAAAAACCAAAATCTGGTCAACCTTTAAAATGAAACCTTTCTGCTAAGAATAAACTTGTCTCTTTAAAATAGAAATAATTGATAACCTCAATTATTACATTATCTTCATATCCATATATATGCTTCTTACCTTTCTGAATCCAGAGGAGCCATCCCCTGTAGCAAACAATAAAAACAGAGAAAATTTAAATAAAACAGTTCAGCAGAATTAACACAAATATCAGACAAGTCCAAACAGTGTATGCAATGTCCATGCATCCATTTCCCCACCACTGCAATGGAGGCAGGTACATTTTCTCTTTTCTTCTTTGGGATCAAGCTTGACCAGCATAATTACATAGCATTCAGATTTCCTGGTTGTTATTCTTTCCATTTCTATTTTAAAACATGTTTAAAAACTTTTTGGAATTTTGGGCAGTGCTTCTGAAGAACCCGGAAGCTGAAAAGGAAGTTGCCAAGCTATTAATCATTTATTCAGCTTTCACTATGTCAAGTAGGGTGCTAAATACTAGGATATAAAGAGAAAAACCAGCTATTGATCTCAAGGACCTTACATTTTAGTAAGGGAAATAACATATAAAAATCAGAACCTATGGGGGAGAGAGACATATGTACACATGTAGAGATAGAGACAAAGAGACAGAGACAGGATTGAGAGAGAGAAAAAAAGGGAGGGAAAGAAAGAAGGAGAGAAGAAGGGAGAAAGGAAGGAGGGAAGGAGGGAGGAAGGGAGGGGGAGAAAAAGAAAGAAAGAAGGAGGGAAGTAAAAAGGAAGGGAAAGATCAGATAGTGGAGAATTGGCATAGAAGGTATTGCACTACTATTTGAGAAAATAGAAAAGGCCTCCTGGAGAAGATAGTTTTTGGGCTGAGTCTTAAAAGAAGCAAGAAATTCTAAGAGACAAAAGATGGGAACATAGGGAACAGCCTGATGTCAAGGCAGAAAGATGGAAGATGAAGTAGGTCAGTAGGGCTGAACCATCGAGTTTGTGAAAGGGCATAAAATGTAAGATTAGAAACATAGAAGGAGCAAAGCTATGAACGGTTTTCTCTTTCTGTCTACTTCCTATGCACTCTTCTTCTGAAAAGGAAACCCTCTGAATAACTCAAATACTGTGTGCTATGCATTTATTTGACTCCACAGGGCTACTCCAATTCTTTTGCCTTATGTACAATCATTATCCCAACATAGAGCTTATGAAGAAAATTGCTGTTTGTGAGCAGAAAAAAAAAATAACTGTCACTTTTTTTATACTCATTCTTACTAGAAAATATTTAAAGAACACACAACTCATGGGACCTCAGAGTGGGAAAGATCTGAAAGGTCATTTCATCTAGTCCAAGCTCCCTTCAAGGTTACAACTTACAAGAAGCTTTCCTTGAATAGCCTACTTATTAGCAGCCTGTCCCTGAGATATGGATTTATTGGCATGTATGTTACTTCAGGCACTTACATGCTCTTATAGGATATATATTTTCTTACCCCCCAAGCAGAATCTTTGAGGGCAGTCATTTTAAAAAACTTGTTATATATTCCTTGCATATAGGAGAGTACTTGACAAATGGTGGACACTTAAAGAAGGCTAGTTGAATTGTATTAAATGGACTTGAACCAAAGGTTCTCCTTAATGCATGAATTCTTCCAACAATATCCTCTACTTGGAGATCTCTTATAATCTATCACATCATCACAGAAACTTATGTAGATTTTAAAATTGAAAGGATTCATCTCCTTTATTTTACAAAGAAGGACATTGAGGTCCTGGAGAGGCTAAGCGAGGCTGTAAAATCTAGTATCACAGCTAAGAATTAGGTGGTAGAGTAGAAAGAGCATTGGATTTTGGGTTCAAATCCTGAGTTTTCCCCTTACCTCCTTTGTGTAAGTCATTTTATCTCTCAAGGCTTCCATATTCTCAACTGTCAAATAAGAGGATTGATGAATTAGGTGAATTAAATCCCGTCTAACTTTGAAAAGGCAACAAGAGAAAGTAGCATCATTTGAGAAATTTGTGGCCAAAAGAGAGATGAACCAGAAACCTATTAATGGACTGTATACATTTTCCATTGATGCTTGTAACCTGCCCTTTAGTATTTATCCAATATTGAAAGTAAGGCTTCCAGGTTCATGGGTGAAGCATGTGATAGCACAGGAAAGGTCTGTAGAAGATGAATAGATATGCAAGGGTAACGTTTTACATCATTAGTGGGAGTATCCATTGAAACTCATTAAGATTGCAGACCCATCAGAATTGCCACATGTACTGACACCCAACTCAAGGAGTTCATTTAGGTTAAATGGGAAATCCATGTCATGTCCATAATGATACAAGTTTTTGTTTCTTTGGGTTTTTAAAGGGTAATATAATAGAAAGAGCTTTTATTTGAATGAGTAAAGCCCCAACTAGGTTATGGTACTTATTAGTTGTATGATCTTGAGCTGATCTTGAGCCTCAGCTCTGTCTTCTGCAAAATTGGAAGTAATAATACATGTACCACCTATCTCACAGGGTGGTTTCAAGGAAAGTGCTTTTTAAAATTTAAGGTTACAAAAAAGTTAATTGGTTGTTATTTTTGCTTTCCTTATTCATAACATGGCTATGTTCGTGTCAGTTCTCAGTAAGGGTGTGGGAATAGCTAATCATTTTCACTTCTGCCTCCTCTTCTCTTCTCTTCTCCTTTCCAGGACAGGCAGGAGTTCTTTTCTCTCTTTCTGGTGGTGAACAAACATGATTTGACAATTCTAATGCTTACACTCGATCACCAATACAAAGAGGACCTAAGAGGGAGAGGAGGAAAAAAAGACATCAGATAAAAGGTTTAGAGATTCTCTGCCCTGATTAAAAAACTGGCTCTCCCTCAGTATCCAGCAGCTAGGGAAAAGTCTAACTTCTCAGTTTTTGTCTTCCAATTCTTATTTCCATGGAAACATATTCAATCTGCAAAAAACAACTGAAGTGTTTTAATGGATCCCTACTGAATGACTAAGGGAGGCTTTCTTCATCTTAATCTATATAATCTGCATTTCCAGGGAGAACTGTGACTGAGAAATGTCATTAAGAAAGCAATAGGAGACAAGACTTTGCTCTCTTAACTGGTCAAGAATGGGTAGTCTCAATTTCCAATTGCTTTCCAATTTTCAGCAATTACTGAAAACAAAAAGGTCTACCAAAGAAGGAGTATGATGACTCTGGAGGGGAACGTGAGGGAGGTGACCTTGCACAACCCTTTCTCATTTAAATCCAACTCACTTGCCTGTCATGGTGTCACCTCTCTGATGTCATGGTCCTCTTCTAGAAGGAAGGATAAACAACAATAATGGAGTAATGGAAAAGAAGCCTCTACCCAGGAAATACGGGCTTGAATGCTAGCTCAGACATTTACTTGCTGTGTTATCCAGGGCAAATCACCCCAGGTTCTGTGAGTCACAGTTTCTTGATTCATAAAAAGAAAATAATAATGCTGAGTGTTGGGAGAAAACTGAAAACCTCATGTGAAGAGAAGTGATTTATTTAAACTTCATAATTTATTTCTGAATCATCAATAAGAAGCACTGACATTATCATTATTAAATTTATTCAACAGCATTGTGGTGGTGCTGCTTAATATAAATAATAATTGTCTGCTAATTTATGAGGTGCAGACAACAAAACATGTAGTAACTTTGAAAAAGAAAAGATCTCTGTGGGCTAGGATGCTTAGAAAAGTCTTCTTGGTGGAGACACTTAAAATTTCCATAGTCAGTGGTCTTCTGGAATTGTAGAATAATAGTTCATAGTCATAAGCACCTCTCTCCACAACAATGGTATATGATGGGTAGGTAGGGAACTTGTTGTTGACTGATGATGTCAAAATTGAGTAGAAACAGACAACTAATCAGTAAATATGTATTTCTGCAGGCCACATTTGACTTATTTTAAAAATTCAATGCTATCTATGTCTTATTGTATCTTATTTATTTTGTTCTATATTCCCCAATTATATTTTAATCTATTTCAGGCTGTACATGGGAGTACTGAAACTTCTGGTCTGGATTGCAGTTCAGGACCAGTTCAAGGGAGTTTTCATATATTGTCTCTTTCTTTGATCTGGGCCCATAGATAGGATCTCTACTAGAAACAACAATAGATGGCTAATATCTAGGTCTTTAAGGAAATGATAAAAGGGTCTTCACTCCCATGCAAGCACTGAGGTTAACAATATATTAAATATATGATAGGTTATTTTTCCTATCACAAAAACAAATCACTTGTATTGGAGTCTGTAAGTAGTCATGATAACTTTCCTTCTCTCTGATAAACCCCATCTTCCCCATGTCATCCTCTGCATTCATACTCTGGCTTTAGAGTTGAATCTTCTCCCCTAACTCCCTGATCCCTTCAAGCAAAAGGAAAAGCATTTGGTATTAATAGAGAGTCAAATTTCTTCCTTGGACTTGTAAAGTTTATGTAGTTAATAGTAGTAGCAGAGGTCTCAAGGGCTGGGTTTATAATTCCACATCAAGGTACTTTTTCTTATTAGCCCTTAGCTCTGGTTTTGCTTGTTCCAAGACCTCCTCT
>JAJPUD010001699.1:378647-399348 GCA_023553655.1 Myrmecobius fasciatus | reverse complement strand
TTTTTTTATTGAAGTTTTTTTATTTTCAAAACATATGCAAAGATAATTTTTTACCACTGACTTTTGCAAAACTTTCTGTTGCAATTTCCCTCCCTCTCCTAGATGGCAAGTAATCCAATATATGTTAAACATGGTAAAAAAATATATGTAAATTCAATATAGGCATATGTATTTATATAATTATCTTGCTACACAAGAAGAATCAGATCAAAAAAAGAAAAAAATGAGAAAAAAATGCAGGAAACAAGAACAAAAGAAGTGAAAATGCTATGTTGTGATCCATACTCAGTTCCTCCAGTCTTCTCTCTGGGTATAGATGGCTCTCTTCATCAAAACATTACTGGAACTGGCCTGAATAGTCTCAATGCTGAGAAGAGTCAGATCCATCAGGATTGATCATTGTATAATCTTGTTGCCATGTACAATGTTCTCCTGGTTCCTCTCACTTCACTCAGTATAAGTTCCTGTAAGTCTCATCAGCCCTCTTTAAAATCATCCTGCGGATCATTTCTTATAAAACAATAACATTCCATTATATTCATATACTATAATTTATTCAACCATTCTCCAATTGATGGGCATCCATTCAGTTTCCAGTTTCTTGCCACTACAAAAAGGGCTGCCACAAACATTTTTGCACATGTGGGTCCCTTTTCTTCCTTTATCTCTTTGGGAAGTAGGCCCAATAGAAACACTGTTAGATCAAAGGGTATGCACAGTTCGATAACCCTTTGAGCATAGTTCCAAATTGTTCTCCAAAATGGCTGGATCTATTCATAATTCCACCAACAATGTATCAGTGTCCCAATTTTCCCACATCTCCTCCAACATTCATCATTATCTTTTTCCTGTCATCTTAGCCAATTTGAGAGGTATGTAGTAGTATCTCAGAATTGTCTTAATTTGTATTTATCTAATTAATAGTGATTAGAGAACCTTCTCATGTGACTAGAAATGGTTTCAATTTCCTCATCTAAAAATTGTTTGTCCATATCTTTTGATTATTTATCAACTGTAGAATGGTTTGAATTCTTATAAATTTGAGTCAATTTTCTCTCTATGTATTTAGATATGAGGCTTTTATCAGAACCCTTAAATGTAAAAATATTTTTTCCAATTTATTGCTTCTGTTGTAATCTTGTCTGCTTTAGTTTTGTTTGTACAAAAACTATTTACCTTAATACATCAAAGTTATCTATTTTGTGATCAATGAATGAGTTCTAATTCTTCTTTGGTCCTACATTTCTTCTTTCTCCACAAATATGAAAGGTAAAGTATCCTATGTTCTTCTAATTTGCTTATAATATCCCTCCTTGAGTCTAAATCTTGAACACATTTTGACCTTATCTTGGTACATGGTGTTAGGTATGGGTCAATGGCTAGTTTCTTCCTACTAGTTTCCAAATTTCCCAGCAGTTTTTGTCAAATAATGAGTTCTTATCCCAAATGCTGGAGTCTTTTGGTTTGTCAAACACTAGATTGCTATAGTTATTGACAATTTTTGTCCTGTGTTCCTAACCTATTCCATTGATTGACTACTCGATTTCTTAGCCAGTACCAAATGATTTTGATGTCCTCTGCGTTATAATATAGTTTTAGGTCTGGCACAGCCAGGCCACCTTCATTGGCATTTTATTCATTAATTCCCTTGAAATTCTTGACCTTTTGTTCTTCCAGATGAACTTTATTACTTTTTATAGATTTGTAAGGTAATTTCTTAGTAGTATGATTGGTATGGCACTGAATAAGTAGATTATTTTAGGTAGTATTTTCACTTTTTATTATATTTGCTCAGCCTACCTATGAGCATTTGATATTTTTTCCAACTGATTAGATCTGACTTTATTTGTGTGGAAAGTGTGTTGTAGTTGTGTTCATATAGTTCCTGCTTTTCCCTTGGCAGATAGATTCCCAAATATTTTATAATGTTGACAGTTATTCTGAATAGAATTTCTCTTTGTATCTCTTGTTGCTGAAATTTGTTGGTAATATATAAAAATGCTGATGATTTATGTGAATTTATTTTGTATCCTATAACTTTGTTAAAGTTGTGAATTGTTTCTAGTAGTTTTTTTAGCTGATTCTCTGGGGGTAGTCTAAGAAGACCATCATATCATCTGCAAAGAGTGATAATTTGATTTCTTCATGACCTACTTTAATTCCTTTCAACTCTTTTTTCTTCTCTTATTGCCAAAGCTAACATTTCTAATACAATATTGAATAGTAATGGTAGATCAATAATTTTAAAATTATCTCTTCTGGATCTATTTTCCAGTTCAGTTGTTTTTCAAATGAAATATTTCATTTTCTCTATTTTTTTCATTTTTTTTTGTTTTGCTTTATTGTATTTTGATTTCTTATAAAGTCATTAGCTTCCATTTGTTCAATTCTATTTTTAAGGAATTATTTTCCTCAGTGGACTTTTGTACTCCCTTTCCCAATTGGCCAATTTTGCTTTTTAAGGCATTATTGTCCTTATCAGCTTTTAGTATTTTCTTTTATACCACTTTCAATACTTTTTTTTTTTGCTTTTTGCTGAGGCAATTGAGGTTAAGTGACTTGCCCAGGGTCACACAGCTAGGGAATGTTAAGTGTCTGAGATCACATTTGAACCCAGGTCCTGCTGACTTCAGGGCTGGTGCTCTATCTACTGAGCCACCTAGCTGCCCCACACTCTCAATACTTTTCCTATTTTTTCCCTCTATTTCTTTTATTTCATTTTCAAAATCCCTTTTGAATTCTTCCATGATCTGAGCTTAATTCTTAATTTTCTGGAAGCTTTGGATATAGAAACTTTGACTTTGTTATCATTTTCTGAGTATGTGTTTTGAGCTTCCTTGTCATCATAACTTTCAATGGTCAATTGTTTTTTTGTCTTTCCTAGTCTATTACTCTGCTTTTAATTCTGTTAAAGTAGGGCTCTGTTTCCAGTATGGAGGGTGCACTGTCCCAATCTTCAGGGGTTTTGTGCAGCTATTTTCAGGATCCTTCTAGGTATCTGAACACAAGCACTTTTTTCTGCCCTGAAGCTATTGAGGGTCCTACCCCACTGTAGCTGTAAGGTCCAGTGTGCTAAAGCAAAGGAGTGCTTTGCTTTGCTGATGTTGGGGTCACTGGAGTTGGAGCCAGGTTGTGCTGGTGCAGCCTGCACTAGAACAACACACTAGACTCCACCCTCTTGCCATAGATTTTTCTCTGATAACCTTCTGAGATTTCCCTGGTATCCCCTGGTTGAGAGGTACAGAACCTCCAGTACTGCTGCTGATTCAGAGGTCCTATCTTGCTGATGTTGGGACCAATCCAGACCAGGACTTGGCTGGGACTGTGTTGGGATTGTGCCGTGATTCTGCACTGGGCTCCATCCTGGTTCCATAGACCTTTTCTGCCCACCTTCCAAAGCCTCTCTAGTGTCTCTGAGCTCCAAAGTCTGGAAGGAAGTCTTCAATACTACCTCTGATTCAGAAATCTGGTTGGGCTGGGGCCAGGGCTGGGATTGTGGTGCAGCCTGCATCAGGACTGCACACTGAACTCCCACCTTAGAGCCAGAGATTTTTTTCTGCTGACCTTCAAAGTTGCCTTCAGCTGGAAAATGTTCTCCTCCATCTTTCGTGGTATTCTGGTACCCTAAAATTTGTTTAGAGTCATTAGTTAAAGGAATATGGAGCAGTTTGGGAGAGAGGTTGGGTGATTTCCTGCCTTTATTCTGCCAGATGATACCCTTGGGTATCTATGGACCTTAAGAATCCTTGCTGTAGTAGAATGGGATGTCTCAGTAAAGGGAAAAGGAACATGCATTTAGCTAATGCCCATTATGTGCTCTATTAAGTACAGTACTAATGGTTCTCTTTTTTCACTCTCACAGAAACTTCATGAAATGGGTGATGATTTTCCCTTCAATGAAAATCTTCAAGAAAGGCTGAGTGAGCATCTATTGGAGATATCAACAAGGAGAATCTTGTTTAACTGTTGGGGAAACTCTGTCAGTCTTGACATCTTCCTGTCTCAAGGTTCTAATAATCTGTGATTCTTTGTTCTGGTGTCAGGGAGGGAAAACAAAACAAAACACTCTTAATAGAATTGCTGGTTAGAACAATCGACAATCAACAAAAATTAGCCCTGTAATATGAGAGCTTCATGAAAATAATGACACATTTCTATAGTACTTTATGATTTCTAAAGCACTGCCTTCACAACAGCTCTATTAAGTAGGTGGATGATAGAAATATTATTATCTCCACTTTGCAGATGGGGAAATTGTGACTGATAGGTTAATTGATTTCCTTGTGATCTCATCAGTGCAAGTTGTCCCAATATTAAATAACAAGTAAATTATGTCTTTAATCCCAGGTATCTTAACTTCAGGTCTAATATTTTCTCCACACCAAACATGCTCCCTCCCCTTTAGGGAATACAAAAGAAATAGAAATAGCTTTTGCTCTTAAACAGCTCATGATCTCATTGAGGAGTCAAGATCAATCCATGTGACATGATTAGGGAACAGTAGAAGACACTAGATGGCTAATTGGTAGCATGTGTGTACCAGACACAAACATGATTAAAATTTGACAGTAATCCTCAAAAAAAGACTTGATATGAGGCAGGAAATGGGAGATACTAACTGGATATTAAGAGATGGTTACGATAAAGATAGATGGAGCAAAGCAGAGAGGAACTACACAAGGAAAAAGTCCAGAGAATAATAGAGGAATATCAGAAAAGTAGGCTTAATAGATCAATTGGCGTGATATAAAGGAGGACTATGAAAGCAAAATTATGAACTCTAAACTTAATAAGTAGCATCTAGGGAGTTTCATTCAGTAGATAGAATATATAGTTTAGACCACCCACACATGAATTAGATCAAATCTTGATATGCTACTCCAAAGATCAATAACTCAATCATTATGTTCCATTTAACATTTAATATAGGAATATTTTTGAATATATCACATGCACCTTCTGTGTCTTGATTCCTACAAATGTGAATGTACTTCTTATACAAGCACTGCAAGAAACAAATATATATTAGATAACAGAAAAATCTTTATTTCTCTCCATTTCCCCCTTAGCTACAAAGGATTTACAGGAGCCTATAAATACAAGTAAAACAACCAGACAAACAAACCAACAACAACAAAAACAAACATACACTATTTCCAAAATCATCAATTCAATCTAGTTCAACTTAAGTCATTTATTAAGCTCTTATTTTTGGACAGGTATCATACTAAAGACTGGCAAAGACAAAGATAAGTAGTCAACAACACAATTCTCCTCTATCTCTTTCCCACAGGGTCCTTCATAGTTCTTCAAGAATCGTGTCACCTGGTCTTTTGGACTTAATTAAGAAGAAGACATTTAGGATGTAAAGCTCTGAAAATTCTTTTGCTACAAGACATTTACTTTCCGTAGACCTCATGATAACAGTAGGGACCATAGTAAAAGCTTTTTGGTTCCCCATATCATGGTTTTTAATCCCTTGTTGTTCCTTTGTTTGTTGCTACTGGGATGGGCTATACAAGTGATTTTTTTTCTTCTTAAGACATACTTTTATGGATAGAAAATAAGATCCCCAAACTCTACAGCTTGAAATTATTGTCAAAGCAATGCCAGACATCTCCCTTTTCTATCTTGGTTAGATTCTGGGATTATACTTCCTAGAAAAATAAATATCGGGATAGCTAGGTGGCACAGTGGATAGAGCATCAGGTGGATGTCTACACCTATAATAAGATAAGTAAGGCAAAGGAAAGTACCCATGGGTTTTGAGTCACCTGCACTCTGGATTGAGATCTGCCTCTGTTATTTCTCAGTTGTGGGATGTTGCATGAGCACTACATTTCTCTGGGGCTCCATTTTCCTCACTGTAAAATGGAGTCAGATAAAATCTGTTTTCCCTCTTGCACAGAGTTGAATGAAATGATGTATGTAAAAAAAGCCTTGAATATATTTCAATGTATGCAAATGGCAAAAAGCCATTGCATGCATATTATTATCAGAATGAGAGTTGATCTAGCCCTGGGGAGCACTACAAACCTTCCTGAAGGATCAACTGCTTTGCCCCCCATTTTCCCAGTTTTCCTGAGCCTTCCCACCTTCCAAGAGCCTTTTATTTTGAGATGACCTGAGCTGGTTGCTTACCATAAGCACTGTCTAATATCAATCAACAAAGCAATTCATCTTATTCAGTGAAAAGGCTTGCTCTCAGTGTGAAGAATTGCAGTAAATTACTTGAGCTCTCCCGCTTCCAAGCTGCTGCCAAAGGCAGGGCCTCTCCTCCTGAAGTCTTAAAAAATGGGGCTTTGAAGAGAAGAGTGGAAGAAACAGAAAATGTGATTACTGGGGGAGGGATGCAGATAGTGAATATGAGGCTCCCATGGTCCATGGGATGCTATGTTCAGGTAGACAAGGATGACATAAAAGAGCATCATAGGTCCCAAGTGCTCTTGAGGAGACGGCATCCTCCAATGAAATAAACTCAGAATTTTCATTGTCAAAAGTTCTGGATTGTAATCCTGGCTTTGAGAGATAGTAGCTGGAGGGGCTAATTAGCCTTTCTTTGCCTCAGACAGCTAGCTCTCTGAGACAGGAATCTTAACCAGGGGATTATGAATTTTTAAAATTATCTCTATAGCACATTTCAATCTAATGAGTTTCTTTTGTAATCCTATGGATTTTCTCTTAAATATTAAAAAAAATTATTCTAAGTAGGAGTCCACAGACATCATCAGATTGACCACTAGTGGAACAATGAATGAAAAAAGCTTCAGAGCTTAACCTCTTGACCACATAACCTGCTCTAACCTGTGTCCATGATGATCTGACATTTCTTCCCTCCCCAAATCTTCTGGCTTGACTACTTCTCCCAAGGGCGTTCTGAGACCTTCCCATGCTGTGGTACAGGCTGCCTCCTAGAATCCCTAGTCTCCTCCAAAACCCAGCCTGAGTTCTACCTTCCACCTGATGAGTTTTCTGATTCTAAGCCCTGCTGCCTCCCCTTCAAAATAGTCTTATATCTATTATTAGAAGTCAGCTGGTGGTTCAGTATCTGGAGGCAGGAAAAGCTGAATTCAATTCTTTCCCCCAAACCTTACTAGCCATAGAACTCTGAGCAATTCACTTTCCTCTGCCTGCCTCAGTTTCTTCATCTGTAAAATGAACTAAAGAAGGAAACAACAAACCACTCCAGTACACACAATGAAGTCATGAAGAGTAGAACAGGACTGAAAATGACTAAACAAGAGGAGTCAGAAATCCTGGGCTAGGATGCTGGTGCTTTCCCAGATTAACTATGGAACTTTTTGGAGTCAAACTTTTTGGACCTCTGTTTGCTCATCCATTGCACTAGCTGCCACTGAAAGTCCCTTCTATCCCTTAAGTCTATGATGCTACAATTCCTTAGGAATCTGTCCTGCCAAATGACAGTGAGCGTCTCAATTGTCTAGGGGGCTTTCAGCCATCACACCTTATTCTCTCTCCCCATTACGTATCCTTCCATCAGTAGCTTACCTCAATGCATCACTGCCTGGGTCATTAGCAGTATCTGACAGATGAAATGCTTTCCCAGACCTACATCCTGAACTCTCCTTATTTTGTCTTTTTTGTCTTCTTATTTTACAGATAAAATGGAGATTTTTCTGACTCTCTCCATTCTATTTTCTTTTAGCCTGCCCATATTTCAGTGTTTAAATTTTGGCATCCCACAGGGTTTTAACAAGACCTCATGACCTGGCAAGAGCTTATCACTTTTCTCCGCTTTAAGATAGGAGGCTGAATGCCTTTCATAAAGAGTTCATTTGTGTACCTTATTTCACTGGGTTATGAAAAATAATAGTAACAGATCTTTATAGAGTATTTTAGTCATGGCAAAGTGTTTTATGCACATTATAAATTAATGAAGAATGCATGAATGAAAAGGCATTTATTAAGCGTTTATTATTTACTGTGCTCTGGGGACTTTGGGTAGTGCTCCTCTAACTAGGGCAGGAAGGAAAGAGTTTAGTTGCCTAACCAAACAAGCTAACTACAATCCCTGGGAGTTTTAAATAATGAAAGAAGTTCAGGAGTTGATTAGCAAAGTTGTCAAGCAATAGATTACTTCAGGTTTAGGAGAATTTTAGGGAAGTTGACTCTTATCTCTATATTTGAGGGTAGACAGTAGCAGAGAAAGGAAACCCAAAGAGAATTTCACATTCCTTCCATTGGCCACAGATCAGGGAAAAAGTACCACTGAGTCCTAATGTATCCAGAAGATACCCTAAGGATAGGCAATGATAGAGACTGATTGAAAAAGATAAGCACCCAATGGGAGAAATGGTCTCATGGAGTCTGATATTCTTGAAGTAGAGAAGAATAAATGAGGGCTAGGGACTAAAGAAACGATTGCTACTAAGTAGGAATAGGGGATTAATCCTTTAATACATAAGTATTTTCTAAATATCTCATCATATAATTTGATCCTCTGCATGTTTAAGTAAAGAGAATAACCTTTTAAAAATTATTCCAATAATAAATAATAATATATTCCAATAAATGGAATTCAACATTTATTTTGGTAAGATTTTGAATTCTACTTTTTCTTCCTCCCTTCAAGAACTCCCCTATACCCATTCTAGTAAGCAATATGATATAGATGATACGTATATATGATTTTTATCATATTTCCATATGATTCATGTTGGGAAAGAAAAATAAGAACACAAGGGAAAAACCATGAGAAAAAAAAAGAAAAGAAAAAAGTGAAAATAGTATGCTTCAATCTACATTCAGTCTACACATTTCTGTCTCTGGATGTGGATAGAATTTTCCATGCAGTTTATTAGAATTGCCCTGGAATCACTGAATTGCTGAGAGGAACGAAGTCTATCACAGTCGATCATCACACAATCTTGCTGTTGCTATGTACAATATTTTCCTGGTTCTGTTCATTTCATTTAGCATCACTTCATATTACTCTTTGCTGGTTTTTCTGAAATCAGCTTGCTTACCATTTCTTATAGGACAAAAATATTCAGTCATATTCATATACCACAACTTATTCAGCCATTTCCCAATTGAGGGGTATCCACTCAAATTTCAATTCTTTGCCACCACAAAAAGAGCTGCTATGAACATTTTTGCACATGTATTTTCCCCTCTTTTATGATCTCTTTGGGATACAGATATAGGTTTTATAACCCTGTGGCATAGTTCCAAATTGCTCTCCAGAATGGCTGGAATATTCATAATTACACAATGTATTAGTGTCCCCATTTTTCCACATCCCCTCCAACATGTATCATTATTTTTCCTGTCACCTTAGCCAATCTGATATATGTGAAGTGGTACCTCAGAGTTGTTTTAATTTGTGTTTCTCTAAACAATAGTGACTTAGAGCATTTTCTCATATAAGCATATATGGCTTTAATTTTGCCATCTGAAAATTGTCTCTTTTGACCATTTATCAATTGGAGAATGACTTATGTTCTTATAAATTTGAGTCAGTTCTGTACTAATTTTGGAAATGAGACCTTTATAAGAAAACTGACCAAAATTTTTCCTAGCTTTCTGCTTCTTTTCTCATCTTGGCTGCATTGGTTTTGTTTGTGCAAAACCTTTTTAATTTAATGTAATCAAAAGTATACATTTTGTGTTTCATAATTTTCTCTAGCTCTTCTTTACCCATAAATTCCTCCCTTCTTTAAATATCTTACAGGTTAACTATGCCTTGCTTTCTTAATTTGCCTAAAGAATCCCCTTTTATTTTTAAATCATGTACTCATTTTGACCATAGTTTGTTATAGGATATGAGATGTTGATGTATGCCTAGTTTCTGCAATACTATTTTCCAGTTTTTCCAGCAAATTTTGTCAAATAATGAGTTCTTATCTAAAAAGCTGGGACCTTTAGGCTTATCAAGCAGTAGATTACTGTAGCCATTGCCTATTGTGTCTTATTTACATAATCTATTTGACTTATTTACTGCTCTACCTCTTAGCCAATACCAAATAATTTTAATGACTGCTGCTTTATAATAGAATGTTATGTTTGGTATGTCTAGGCCACTGTTTTTTGCATCTCAACCCCATTAATTCCCTTGATATTCTTGACCTTTTGCTTTTCCAGATGAATTTTGTAATTATTTTTCTAGCTCTAAAAATTACTTTTTTGCGGTTTGATTGGTAAAGCACTGAATGAATAGACTAATTTAGACAGAGTTGTCATTTTTATTATATTGGCTCAATCTATCCATGAGTAATTGATACATTTCTAATTGCTTAGTTCCAATTTTATTTATGTGGAAAGTTTTTTATAACTCTGTTCATGCAGTTTTTGGTTTGTCTTGGAAGGTAAAATCCCAACTATTTTATATAGTCTACAGTCATCTAATTGGAATTTCTCTTTCTGTCTCTTGCTGCTGGATTTTGTTGGAAACATATAGAAATGGTAATGATTTTTGTGGCTTTATTGTATATCCTGCAACTTGTTATTGTTTCAAGTGGTTTTTAAAATTGATTCTCTAGGATTAAGTATATCATCATATCATCTGTAAAGGGCGACAGTTTTGTTTTCCCATTGGAGAGAATGCTACTTTCCTCAGATTCTCCCCATTATTTGTTTAATGCTTGTTTATGGTTTTAAATATATGCTGCTTATTATTTTGAGGAAAACATCATTTATTCTTATGTTTTCTAGTCTTTTTAATAAGAATGAGTACTGGATTTCATCAAAAGCTTTTTCTGTATCCACTAAGATAATAAGATTCCTGTTAATTTTGTTATTGATGTGGTCAATTATGCCATTAGTTTTCCTGATATTGAACACGACCTGCATTCCTAGTTTAAATCTCACTTGGTTGTAGTATATTATTCTGGTGATAGACTGTTGTAATCTCTATGCTAATATTTTCTTTAAATTTTTTGCAACAAAATTCATCTTTTTTTCTCTGTTTTGGCTCTTTCTGATTTAGATATCCATATCATATTTGTTTCATAAAAGGCATTTGGCAGGATTATTTCTTTGCCTATTTCCCCCAAAGAGTTCATATAGTATTGGAATAAATTGTTCCTTATATGTTTGGTAGAATTTACTGGTAAATCCATTTAGCCCTGAATATTTTTTTCTTAAACAATTCATTGATGGCTTGTTCAATTACTTTTTTTCTAAAAATGGGATTATTTGAGTATTTTATTTCCTCATCTCTTATTCTGGGAAATTTATATTTCTACAAATATTTATCCATTTTAATTTGATTGTCAGATTTGTTGACATATTATTGGGCAAATAGCTGCTAATTATTGTTTTAATTTTTTTTTTCTTCAATGGAGCTAAGTCCACTCTTTTCACTGGTAATTTAGTTTTCTTCTTTTTTTCTAATCAAATTAATCAAAGGTTTATTTATTTTGTTGCTTTATTCCCATAAAACCAAAACTTAGTTTTATTTATTATTTTTATAGGTTTATTCCTTGTAATTTTATTAATCTCTCCTTTGATTTTCAGAATTTCTAATTTAATATTTAATTAGGGGTTTTAATTTGTTCTTTTCCTAATTTGTAGCCCAATTATATCCCAATTCATTGCTCTACTCTCTCTCTATTTTATTTATGTGAATATTTAGAGACATAAAGTTTCCCCTAAGAACTATTTTGGCTACAACCCATAAGTTTTGATATGGTGTCTCACTGTTGTAATTCCCTTGTATGAAATTATTGATTTGGTTATGTTATTTATTATTTGATCCACTCATTCTTTAGGATTATATTGTATTATTTACAATTAGCTTTTAGTCTATCTTTCCCTGCATTTACTAATGCAGGTTTCTTTCTGGGTGAATATTGCTCTCTTCATCAGAAGACTATGGGGGTTTGAATCACCTTATTGTTGATGAGAGCCACATCCATCAGAATTGATCATTGTATAGTCTTGTTGTTGCCATGTGTAATGATCTCCTGGTTCTGCTCATTTCACTTAGCATCCGTTCATATAAGTCTCTCCAGGCCTCTCAGAAATCATACTACTGGTCGTTTCTTACAATAATATTTAATCACATTCATATATCATAATTTATTCAGCCATTCTCCAACTGATGAGCATCCATTCAGTTTCCAGTTTCTAGCCACTACAAAAAGGGTTGCTACAAACATTCTTGCACATGTGGGTTCCTTTCCTTCCTTTAAGATCTCTTCAGGATATAGACCCAGCAGTGCTGAATGAAAGGTATGAACAGTATGATAATTTTTTGAGCATAGTTCCAATTTGCTCTCCAGAATGGTTGGATCCATTCACACTTCCATCAACAATGTATCAGTGTCCCAGTTTTCCCACATCCTCTCCAACATTCGTCATTATTTATTCCTTTCATCTTAGCCAATCTGACAGGTGTGTAGTGGTATCTTAAAGTTGTCTTAATTTGCATTTCTCTGATCAATAGCGATTTGGTGCACATTCCATATGACTAGAAATAATCTTAATTTCATCATCTGAAAATTGTTCATATCCTTTAACCATTTATTGATTGGAGAATGGTTTGAATTCTTAGAAATCTGACTCAATTCTCTATATATTTTAGAAATGAAGCTTTTATCAGAACCCTTAAATGAAAAATGATTTCTCAGTTTATTGCTTTCCTCCTAATCTTGTTTGCATTAGTTTTGTTTGTACAAAAACTTTTTAACTTAATATAATCAAAATTATCTAACTGGTGTTCAGTTATGAGTTCCAGTTCTTCATTGGACAAATTCCTTCCTCCTCCACAGGTCTCAGAAGTAAACTATCTGATGTTCCCCTAATTTGCTTATAATTTCACTCATTATGTCTAAATCATGAACCCATTTAGAGCTTATCTTTGTATGTAATGTTATATGTGAATTAAGCCCTAATTTCTTCCATACTAGTTTCCAATTTTCCCAGCATTTTTGTCACATAGTGAGTACTTATCCCAAAAGCTGGGGTCTTTGGGTTTGTCAAACACTAGATTGCGATAGTTATTGCCTATTTTGTCCTGTGATCCTATCCTATTCCACTGATCGACTACTCTATTTCTTAGCCAGTATCAAATGCTTTTGATGACCACTCCTTTATACTATAGTTTTAGATCTGGCACAGTTCAGCCACTTTCATCAGATTTAGATTAATTTTCTGCACGTATTGAGATAACTATATGATTTATGTTTGGTTTTTGACATAATTAATTATGCTAAATGTTTCCTATTATTGAACTAGCCCTGCATTCCTGGTATAAATCCTTCTTGGTCATAGTGTATTTTCCTGGGGGTGGCTTTCTGTAATTTCTTTGCTAACATTTTATTTAAAATTTTTGCAACAATATTCATTAGGGAAATTGGTCTACAATTTTCTTTCTCTGTTTTCACCCTACCTAGTTTAATAACTATCAGCTCCATATCTGTGCCATAAAAGGAATTTGGTAGGACTCCTTTCTCTATTTTTTCAAATAGTTCATTTAGTATTGAAATTAATTGTTCTTTAAATGTTTAGTAGAATTCACATGTAAATTCATCTTGTCCTAGAGATTTTTTCTTAGGGAGTTGATTAATACCTTGTTCTATTTCTTTTTCTAAAATGGGACTCTTTAAATAATTCATTTCCTCTTTTGTTCAGCTTGGCAATCTATATTTTTATAGATAGTCCTCTGTTTCATTTAGATTGTCAAATTTATTGACATGTAGTTGGGCAAAATAACTCCTAATTATTGCTCTAATTTCCTCTTCATTGGTGGAAATTTCTCCCTTTTCATTTTTGAGACTAACAATTTGATTTTCTTCTTTCCTTTTTCTAATAAAATTAACTAAAAGTTTATCTATTTTGTTTTTTCTTTCATAAAACTAACTTTGTTTTATTTATTAATTCAATAGTTTTCTTATTTTCCATTTTATTAAATTCCTTTTTTAGTTTCAGAATTTCAAATTTGGTATTTAATTGAGCATGTTTAGTTTGCAAGCCCAATTTATTCATCTTCTCTTTCTTTATTTTATGCATATAAGCATCTAGAGATATAAAATTTCTCCTAAGATAAAGCTTTGGCTGCATCCCACAAATTTTGCTATGTCATCTCATTATTTTCATTCTCTTGGGTGAAGTTGTTTATTATGTCTTTGATTTGTTGTTTCACCAATACATTTTTTAGGATTAGATTATTTAATTTCCAATTAGATTTTTGGTCTATTTTCTCCTGGCTTTATATTGCATCATGATCTGAAAAAATGCATTTGTTATTTCTGCTCTTCTGCATTTCATTCTGAGGTATTTATGTTCTACTACATTGTCAATTTTTGTATATGTTCCATGAACTGCTGAGAAAAAAAGTAAAGTCCTTTCTGTGTCCATTCAATTTTCTCCAAAGATCTGTCATGCCTACCTTTTCTAACATTCTGTTTACCTCCTTAACTTCTTTCTTAATTATTTTGTGGTTTGACTTATCTAGTTCTCAGAGAGCAAAGTTGAGGTGCCTCACTAGTATAAGTTTTGCTATTTTTTCTAACCTCTCTCAACTTCTCTTCTAGAAATTTGGATGCTCTACCACTTGGTGCATATATGTGTAGTATTGATATTGATTCATTTTTTATGATATGCTTTAGTAAAAGGTCCTGGGTAATCTTGTTTGTGACTCCTTAATATTTGAGTCATTTCTTTCTGGTTGCTTGCAATATTTTTTCCTTGGTATGATAATTCTAAATTTTAGCCATGATATTCCTTGGAGTTTTCATTTTGGTGTCTATTTCTGGAGGTGATCGGTAAATTCTTTCAATGACTATTTTGCCTTCTGATTCTAGAACATTGTGGCAGGTGGTTTTTTTTTTTTTGTTTTGTTTTGTTTTGTTTTTAATTTTTTCTGAAAGATAATGTCTAAGCTCTTTTTTACATCATGGTTTTCAGGAAGTTCAATAATCCTTAGATTGTCTCTTCCAGAATTTTCCAGGTCACTTGTTTTTCCAAATAAGTGTTTTACATTTTCTTTTATTTTTTCATGTTTTTGCTTTTGCTTGACTGATTCTTGATGTCTCATTGAGTCATTCATTTCCATTTGTTCAGTTCTGATTTTTAGTTACCTTTTTTAGTTCTTTTTGTATTTGGCCAATTGATTTTTTAAGTGAGTTATTTTGTTCTATGGCTTTTTTCCCCATTTCACAAATTCTGTTTTTCAGGGAGTTTTTTCCCATATTTTGTCAAATCTATTTTTGAGGAGTTATATGCTTTTCCCATTTCCCTAAAATTTATTTTGTAAGGAGTTTTCTTCTGATGATTTCTGTGTTTCCTTTTCCAAACCTTCTTGCAAATTTCTCATTTCTTTTTCCCATTTTCCTTCTAGCTTTCTTTAAAGATCCTTTTTAATTTCTTCCATCTAGAGATGATCTGTTTTTAGTGACCTCAGGGTTTGAAATCTGTTCTTCCCTTTCACCTTAAAAACTATCTATGATCATAGTTCTTTTTGCTTTTTTTGGTCTTTTTTTTAAATTTGAGGATCTGCTTTTAGGGTAAGGAGGAGATTGTCCAGACTTCATCTACAAGTGGCAGTGACTGCTTTGGGTCAGTGCTGACTGACTTCCAGTGCTGGATGGGAGTGACCGTGTCCCATGAAATTCTAGTGTTTCCAGATTCACTATTTGTCTTTTGTATTTGTGTTGGGTTTCTTATAACTAGTTTGCTGATCTGCTGGCTTGCAACCAGGGAAGAGTAGCCAAAACTGCTGTAGATTCCTCCAAGTAGACTCTCTGGCTTGTGGAGCCCACACTGATCTTGGTCTATACTGTTTGCACTAGTATCTGTGCTAGGTTTGCTTACACTTGACCCACCTCCCTCCATGCCTTATTTCAAGAGACTTTTTTCTGGAGATCTTTGAAATTATTTTCTGCTGGTAATTTGTTACACTTCCAATATTTGTGGGTTCTGTCACTCCAAAACCTGTTCAGAGGCTGGATTTGCTATTAGTATGAGGGTCATAGGGAGAGCTTAGAAAAAAAAATTGTGTCTCCTTTCCACCATCTTGGCTCCACCCCAGATAAACTAATTTTGTAAATTTGTTAAATTTGAGGCTTGGGAGGAAATTTACCAATCTTCCAGTCTAATTGCTATGTAAAAATGAGGAAATTGAGGTACGGCCGAGTAAAGGTAATTGAATTGCTGAAAATCAAACAAATACAACTTTAATGACCAAATTCAAATGACAAGAAGAGTTGAGACAATGCACTTGCCTCTCTTCATGGCCAGGATGGTGCACTGTGGGGTCACCATAATATAAATATTGTTAAATAGGAGTCATGTCTTAGGTGATTTCCTGAATTGCTTCTCCCCATCCCCATTTCAACTTTTCTTTAATTTTTCTTCAATTACCAAGCACTTTTTTGTCTTCCTCTCATGGCCCAAATAAAAAACAAGAATAAATTGTAAGAAATATGCATATTTTAGCAAAAAAATTCATGTTAACCATATCCAAGGGAAAATAGAAATGACTCAAATAAATGTGATAAAACAAGCAAAGACATTATTGATTTTTTTTCAAAGAAAATGACACAGATTGTTAATGGCCCAGCTAGGACCAGAGTCCATATTTCTTCATTCCAAGTCTAAGGCTCTTTCCATGAGTTCCTAAGCTATCACACAAGGTAGAATATACTGGATGGCCTGATTAAGTCAGATCCAAGAGAGTTGAATATATTTAGATATCACATGAAGGAGAAAGATACCTGTTATTACCATTAAGTTAGACCAGTTATAATGCAATATTTATCATGAATGCTACAAATAGTGTCTGCTCATGTAAAAGTAAGGCAGGTAAGCAAATGAAGAGTGTTATTAAACTTGCATAGGGGCTGGTGAAGTTGTTCTTTTTCATTGGGGAAAGACAGACACATGGCCAAGAGCAGGTTATCACAATAATCAAAACTGACAGCTGCTTTTGGTATCACTGACAATGGAAGTAAAGAGGATAAGCTTGTAAAATATATATCCCAGATAAGCATCCAGGTTTCCCCAAGGGCTGAAGACAGCAAAGGGTAACTCCACAGGAGCTTTGAAGCTGTAGGATCAGTGAAGTGGGGTGATGGTGCTAACTGGAAGCATCCTTAGAGACCCAATGCCAGGAGTTTTGAGTTTAATTTGGGAATTCACATTTGAGGAAGGGCATTGATGAGCTATCTATGCTTCAGGGAAGGGCAACCATGAGAGCCATGGTAAGAATAGCTGGTGTGTATGTGATCATTTAGGGTTTACATTTTCAAATGTGATCACATTTGATTCTCATAAAAGAACCGTGTTATAAATATGCCTATTTTACAGATAAGGAAATTGAGACTGAAGAAATGAGTTGATTTGCCCAGAGTAATACAGCTAGTAAGTGACTGAAGCAGGATTCAAACCCAGATTGTTCTACCTCCAAGCCTGGTTCTTTAGCTGCTGAGGCACTGAGTCAAAGGTCCAGAATTTAAGAATAACGCAAAGGATCAGGAAAAATTTTTGTGCAGTTGACATGCCTAATCCTTCTGTTGTTATTCAGCCAATTTCAGTTGTATCCAATTCTTCATGATCCAATTTGGGGTCTTCTTGGCAAAGATATTAAAGTGGTTTGCTATTTCCTCGCCAGTATATTTTACAAATGAATAAATTGAGGCAAGCAGAGTGAAGTGACTTGCCAGGATCACACAGCTGGAAAGTTTCTGAGGCCAGATGAGAAT
Source organism: Myrmecobius fasciatus (assembly GCA_023553655.1). Taxonomy (NCBI): domain Eukaryota; kingdom Metazoa; phylum Chordata; class Mammalia; order Dasyuromorphia; family Myrmecobiidae; genus Myrmecobius; species Myrmecobius fasciatus. The sequence goes on along the minus strand of JAJPUD010001699.1, from coordinate 381,682 downwards.
TCAGAAAAACTGCCTGAATCCATGGCAGGCATTCTATCTATTATGGCACCATCTAGCTGCCCTCCCCCCCATCCTTCTAGTGATTGATTTATTATAAGTGACATTATTCTAGTTGACAGAGTTGATCACCTTTATTGAATCCCCACAATAATCTGAGAAATAGGTGCTACTACCACCCCCAATTTACTGATGAATAAAGTGAAGCTGAGAGAAGTTCAATGATTTCCCCAGAGTCACAAAACTAATGAATGTCTGAAGTAAGATTTGAACTCATCTTCCTGACTCCAATTCTACTGTCCCACCTGGGGTTGCTTAATTTGAAAAAGGAGAGTATTAAAAAGTAATTTGTAAAGGGGAGGGGTATATGATAACTGATTTCAAATATCTGTAAAGTCATCATGTGAAAAAAAAGACCCTTCTTGTTCTGATTGGCCTGTGAGATGGGCAAGGCCTGGAACAGTGGGTAGAACTTACAAAGATATATTTCAACAGATGTAAGAGGGAACTGCCCTACAAATTTGAGCTGTTCAACATCAACATCATGATGTACCAAAGGAGGAAGTGCATTTGCCCTCATTGGAGACTTTCAAATAAAGGTTGGTTGGGGGTGCTGGAGAAGGGAGCTTTGTCCAGAAATGGCTTTGCACTGATTGGCCTCAGGGACATGTGTCCCACCCTGAAATTTTGTGCTTTTTGGCTCTCCAGCCTGGCTCTGTAAGGCAGCCAAGTCCAGCAGGGCAATGTTCTCACTTGGCTCAGCAGGCTTCTCAACCATGAATCTTTTTATGGCAGGAAGATTACAGATGTGAAGAAGAGCTCCAAGGAAAGGAATTTAGAATGCTTTTGGTAAAATAGGCTTTGGATTGAAGGACCATGCCTAATGAAAATGGCCTGAGCTAAATTTAGGAGTGGAAAGGGCACTAGACTGGATGTGAGAGATCCAGTTTCTAGTCCAGTCCTTGCCTCCATGTAACCTTGGAAAAGTCACACAAACCTTCTGAATTTCAATTTCCATACAGGGTCTTCTGGATTGCAAGAGACAAAGTATTTGAAAGAGCATTCTAAATAAATAATAAATAAAAATAAATAAAAAATAATATAAATAAAAATAATAAAAAATAAAGGGCAAGGGATTGTTATTATGTTGCTGAAAAATCTAGCTTAAACCAACCTCTGTTATCACTTTTTTTTTTTGCTTTTTTGCTGAGATAATGGGGTTAAGTGACTTGCCCAAGGTCACACAGATAGGATGTGTTAAGTGTCTGAGGCCAGATTTAAACTCAGGTCTTCCTGACTTCAGGACTGGTGCTCTAGCCACTATGCCACCTTGATGCCCCCTGTTATCACTTTTAATTGCATTCTACGCCTATAGTACATGTCAGGAATTTTAGAATTAAAAGCATATTTTTCTACATCATAAATAACCCTTTATATATAATAAATATACCAAAAATTTCAATTTGGTAACATTCATAATTTACCTATCTTTACTGTGTTAGCTGAGCAAGTACTTTGGTAAAAGTAATAATAATAATTGAGAGCATTGGATAACTCCCAATGGGGACCTATATTAGGAAAATTCCATTCTCTAAGGGTTATCTCTTTTTTTAATTAAAGCTTTTTTATTTTCAAAATACAGATGCATAGAAAATTTTCAATGTTCAGCCTTGTAAAACTTTGTGTTCTAAAAAATTTTCCCTCCTTTCCCTCACCCCCTCCCCATATGACAAGTAATCTATGTTAAACATGTGCAGTTCTTCTACAGGTATTTCCACAATTATGCTGCACAAGAAAAATCAGATCAAAAAGGGAAAAAAGGAGAAAGAAAACAAAAAGCAAGCAACAATAAAAAAGGTGAAAATATTATGTTGTCATTCATACTCAGTCTCCACCCTCCTCTCTGTGGGTGTAGATGGCTCTCTCCATAACAAGACCATTGGAACTGACCTGAATCACCTTGTTGAAAAAAGCCAAGTCTATCAGAGTCGATCATTGATTGTATAACCTTGTTGTTGCCAAGTATAATGATCTCCTGGTTCTTCTGATTTCACTCAGCATCAGTTCATGCAAGTCTCTCCAGGCCTCTCTGAAATCATCTTGCTGGTCGTTTCTTATATAACAATAATATTCCATAACCTTCACATAACATAACTTATTCAGCCATTCTCTAACTGATGGGCATCCACAGAGTTTCCATTTTCTTGCCACTGAGGTTTATCTCTTGAGCCATGAGAGTGATAATAACTGCTCTTTGGGGATGCAACCTTTTGATCATTGGAGCAAAAGTTGGGGGATTCTTCCTGTTTTTGTTTTTTGTGTTCTTCTTACTATTGTTCTTTTTTCTTTTTTCTCTCCTTTTTCCTCCTCTTCCTTTCTTTCTTTTCCACCCTTTCCCTTTCTTCTTCTCTCCTTCTCTCCTTCTCTTTCTCCTTCTTCCTTTCCCCCCTCCCATTACATATGATGCTTCTTGGTGTGCCATATCTTTACAGCCATTATGTTTTTTTTTTATTAAAGCTTTGTATTTGTATAACATATGTATGGGTAGTTCCCCAACATTGATCTTTACAAAGCATTCCATTACAAATTTTACCCCCAGTCCCCTCCCCTCCCCTAGATGGCAGAAAGTCCACTACATGTTAATAATGTTGAAATGCTTGAGAAGTTATGCAAGAAAAATCTTATCTACAAGAAAAAAAAAGAATCAGAGAAAGGCAACACAATGCAAGCAAATGTCAATAGAGATCATGAAAATGTTACGTTGTGGTCCATATTTCATTTCCCTCTCTCTGGGTGTATATGGTTTTCTTCAGTGAACAATTGGAACTGGTTTGAGACAATTCTTTATTGCAGAGAGCCATGTCCATCAGAATTGATCATCATGTAATACTGTTGTAGTGCTGTGCATGATGATCTCCTGGTTCTGCTCGTTTCACTCAGCATCAGTTCATGCAAGTCCCTCCAGGCCTCTCTGAAATCGTCCTGCTGGTCGTTTCTTACAGAGCAATAATATTCCATAACATTCATATACCATAATT
>JAJPUD010001699.1:267165-378247 GCA_023553655.1 Myrmecobius fasciatus | reverse complement strand
TAATTTAGTTCGTATAGTTTCTGACTTTCCCTTGGCAGATAGATTCCCAAATATTTTATCCTATTATCTGCTATTTGGAATGGAATTTCTTTTTGTATTTCTTGCTGCTGAACTTTGTTGGTAATATATAAAAATTACAGCCATTATGTTTTGAAACAAAACATTTATGTTTTGCCAGATATTTGAGAGTTTGAGGATAATTTTTAAAAATAATTTATTCATTTTAAAATATATTTACTTCCTTAAAAATCTGAGACAATTTACTTTTTGTTTTGTGCAGGTTTCATGTATTATTTCTTGAAATATAGCTTTAGACAAACAGGCTTTAGTATACTGTGTTGCAAATGGAACTGTTTTACTATAACTTTAAACCAAAATCATGCTGCCTTTCATAGAATGACCAATAAGAGCCCAATCCAAGCCAAGGCTCAGTCTTTAGGTTTTGATGGTTTAGAATGATTGTAAAAAAGCAATTGCTTTCTATTCTGGCTCTTTCTATTCTTGCCAGAGACATTTAGGGTCTTCTTGTTCCAGACTCATACTTTTGTGACAGTAAATTAAACCATCTTTTTCTTCAATTCAAAGTCAATGAACTGACTTTGCCTCATACAAACCCACCCTTGTAAGAACTTAATTTAAAGATATCATCCTGGGCCATCACCAGTTATCTTGATATTTTTCCTGCCATTGGACTCTGATGATTCTGGAGGAGAGAATGGGACTGATGAATTTGTCCAATTCCGACTCACTTCAATTCAATTCATGTACAAGTCAAGACTCCACTTTTGTGATGCCATTGATTTCAAGAACAATGGACAAACATCATTAAACAAGCTTATGGTTTGGATTTTAATAACATATAACTTTCAATTAAAAGTGTCATAAAGATCACATTTCTGAGAGGTAAAATATAAGCCATAGATTTTATAAATGAAAAAACAGACTCAGAATAATCATGGATTTGCTCCAGTGACATCTTTATAGAAGCAATGATATTTTCATTTTTGCCCTTCTATCTCCAGAGCTCAATGCACAGTGCCTGACACTGTTCAATAAATATTTGTTAATTCATTGATTCAAGATACAGAATTAGTCAGAGAAAGAACTGAGATTGAGGATCAAGTTTTTAAATTGCTGATCCATTGAACTTTAGTTTGCTTTCACCTGGATCATCATTCCTCCCTCAGTCTATATCAGAAGTTGACCCACATTAGAAGAACAGAAATGGTTTCTTATGCCAGACTTACATTTGCTTCCCATTGCTTAGTAACACAGAATGTTGAACAGTGTGAAGAATACTGACTCTGGAATCAGAATGTGAGGTTTTAATTTGCCTCTGATGCTTATAATCTAAATGACCTTGGGCAGGTTAGGAACTGTCTGTAATTTTTTTTTTTATAATTTATATCCCCAATCCTTAGTATGATGTCTCACACATAAAATACACATAATAAACACTCACTCATTCCTATCAATCTATCATCTATCTATCATCTATTTATCTCTATCCTATCAATCTAGCATCTATCTACCTTTTATTACTCTATCCATCCATCCACCCATCTATCTCCTATCAATCTATCACCTATAAATCAATCAATCTAATCAATTTATCTATATCTAGTAACCTAATCAAGGTGAAAGAAGGATCCAGACACAAGATGTTCTTGGAGGTGGCTGGTGGGTCAGTGTAGAAGCTCTTCCTTTCCTTGTATTTCTTCTTAGGTCCTGAAACTTCATATTTGCTGCGATCTTGCTAATGGAAAACTTCTATGGGCTTTGAGGCATGTATTTTCCATATAGGTACTCTAGTTTTCACCTAACCTATACTGGTTCCAGTCTGCCAGGTACTGAATGGAGCCTTAGGCAATCCAAAATTTTCCATATAGAAATCCCTCCTGACCACCCTTAAGCAAATGGTGATACACACAATTTGGACAGCTAGCTAGGGAGGAGTTCATTTACATTTAAAAAGGAAGATAATTCCTACCAAAAGGCTATTTGGGCTCACAGGATCAGGACATGCCCTACCACTGTTAATTAGTTGGTCCATGTTGGGAGGACTCTGAACATTTGGGGTTTCAGGGAGATCTGGCTGCAGATTTATAAATGCTCCCTATTTGGTCAATTTCGGCAGCTGCTCATTGATAGGCAGCCTTGGCCTCCTGCAGATTACATTGTATGTCAGTTTCAGCCACTTTCAATTACCCCCGGGCTGTCTCCAAATGTCTAGATTGTCCTTGACAGCCAGAACCACAGGGAGGGATGTGAATATAGTGAAAAAACAGGGGTAGAATCTGTAGTTATTGTAAAAAGCCATGTTCGGGGTGGATGAATGAACCTTGTTATTATAGCAAAATTCAACCGTGGGCAGTAGGGTAAACCAGTCATCCCAATAATATGAAGGATGGCATTTGAAATAATGTCCCAGAGTTCAGTGAGGGCCCTTTGTCTGACCATTGTTTGGGCAGCAATATGCAGTGGAGAAATCATTTTTTAACTATAGATTGATGAACGGTACAACTCAAAAGTACACAATAAATCAGGGGCCTCTATTAACAAGAAGGTGAGAAGAGAGGCTCTAGGTCTGGAAAACATCTCTGAAGACCACAGGAATAGCTTTGGTGGCTGTGGGAAGTCCTGGGTGAGGAAGGAAATGAGCCATCTGGATGGATTTGTCCATGACCTCAGGGATATCACCATGCTCCCTGAAATGGGGCAGTAGCCTGACACAGAGTTTGGCATTTCCACCACCCACAAGCAAACATAGAGACTGACAGAGGATCACACAAAATCTTTCATTTCTCCTATGGTGTTCTTGATCTGAACACATCTTGTAAGATCAGAAGATGGCATTGTGCATAATTTAGAAACAAAACTCCTAAAAAATGAGGTACAAAAATATAACATCATAACATCACATAAAGCTCCAATAGCACAGGAGAGAAGGATTCACTGACCAGCAAACCACTGTTTGAATCAAATGCATGTATGAAACTGCTAATTTATAATATGTATGTGTTTGTATGTGTGTGTGAGAAAGAGAGAATGAATGGATGATGCTGATGCTGATGATGGTGATGATGATGTTGATGATGATGATGCTAGGGTAGGAATTGAAACTAACCTACAAAAGGAAACAAAAACATCTCAGGCAATAAGTTCTAATGAAAATGTGATTCCTTGGAGAAACAACTCAAGGCAAAATCATTTGCTGGCTTAGCTTCCTACTGAAAGGTTTACTCCCTCTCGCTGAGGAAAAGCAATGCAACTGTGGTTTTGAGGGAGTTTGCTTGTACTGTGTTGTATTTCTAGGTCTTGTTTTCCTCTAGAAAGGTGAAAATAATTCTTGATGCTGACTAACTGCTAGGCCCCCCTTCCTCTAACCTGTATTTTATGTACATATATGTCATTAACATATATGCATGTTGTCTTTTCCATTGAAATATAAGCTCCTTGAGGGCAGGAACTGTTTCATTTTGTCTGTGTAGCCCCTGAACTCAGTGCATTGCCTGACACATAGTAGGTGCTTAACAAATGCTTGATAATTGATTGTACCCTTTTCCAATACAAAGATATCTAACAAAATGAGTAATAAAAATTATATAACAAACCAAAAGGCATCTCAAATATCCCTGCACCATCATAAGAGCATTTCAAGTATCTCTAAATATGCCAAATGTATAGCAGCAAATGGTTGGTAAAGAGAACAGATAGAAAGAAGAGACTGATACTAAGCCTTTGATCTACATAAGCAAAGTGAATCCTGTGGCCAAGATTAGTTTGTTTTTAAATTCAAAACTCTTCCAACTTTTTAAATTCTCTGTCTGCTCTTGTTTCTTCCTTCTCATAGATATATTCTTTCAGAAAGCTATAGAGCTTGAGGAAATACAACTGATATGAATTTATCTTTTTATATATCCATCTATCCATTGATACACTTATTTATTTACTTATATTTATTCATTCATTTATTTATATTTATCTACCTATATATTTTTTGTTAAATGTCATAACCAAGCAACAAGGATCAGCATTTATAGATCACTCCTTATTTTGCTCTCTATGTTAATAAGGCAAGCAGCAGGTTGCTATGGTACTGTGTAAGGGATTCTGCAGAATGGGAGACCTGGGGATTCCAAGTTTTACCTCTGCCAATTAACTAGATTCCTTACCTTGAATAAGTCATTTGAAGCCTAAGTTTCATTTGCCTCAGCTGTTCTCAGCCCTCTTCTTCTTTTCTCTCTCTGCTGTTATAGAACTCCCTCTTTTACAGAACTTCATGTACTCCCAAGGCTTCAATTAGCCGGTGATTCTGACAGCTATGGCTAACAGTGCCTTACAGAGGGGCAACTCTTTGACAGAATGAAGGGGCTAGTCAGGGATCTTGGGAGTTGTAGTTTTGAAGGGAACCTCAAGTTGAGGCTGGGGTTCTATTGTAGAATCTGAGATGGAGGTTTTTCTGCTTCACATCTCTACAAAAGAGAGCCCCCAGAGCCAGTCATAGGTGCACAAAATGGCAGGCAATAGAGACAGTAGAAAGATGTTCAACTTGGGGATGCTTCAACAAGGCACATAGAGTCATCCTGCACTGAAGACATGCATGTTAATGGGAAATAGAGTGGGCCACATTCTGTTATCAGTGAACTTTCCCCTTGCTAAGGACCTAGTTGACTAGGGCATTGTTGCCTTCTTTATTCCCTTCCCCTTCTATCTAAAAGGAAAGTGTATTAAATTGAATTGTCTGTTCCTTTTAAGTTGTTTACTTGTTTATTTAAATAGACTTGAAGAAGGTTTTCTTGGGGGAAAAGATGAGATCAATTTTAATTGCTTTCCCTGGATATTTATCTTTAATGAGGTACAGAGAACAATTGCAGAAGGGAGGGAGGAGGAATGCCCATTCACTTAAATACATAGAATGTATTTGCCTATGGCAAAATGATAAGGATTCTCCTATTTCAAGGACTGACAATCTATGTGAGTGTAAGAGGATCTGATGGTTATGGTTTTCTAAAAAAATATAATAATAATAATTCATTATTCAAAGTTCCCTAAAAGAGTAAAGAAATGGAACTTAATGGCTTTGGTCCTTTGCCCTTATGCTAAAACCAAATGAGCATTAAACTGTGCAGAGTGGAGAAAGCTCTGGTCTCCTAGTCAACAAGACTCAAGTTCAAATTTCTGCTTTAGACACTTATTAGCTATGGGACTTGGGGCAAGTCACCAAATGCATTCAAAGCTTTACTTTTCTTGTCTGTAAAAGGGAGATGATGATAGCATCAGCCTTCCAAGGATACCATGAGGATTTAATGACTTAACTTGTATAAAGTGATTTGAAAAGAATTATAGTGTAAATGAATACTATTTATTGTTGTTGGTATTGTTGGTATTGTTATATATCCTTTTTTTTTTTTATCCTCTCTACCCATTCTTAGGCAAAAGATCATTGTTGTCTCAGCATTTCACACACAGTCCTCCTGCCAAGATTGTTCTTTACTTAACCACTGTCTCTTAGTTTCTCTTGGCTCCTTTAAGACTGCTCAGACTTAATGTTACTTCACATTTATCATATTGGCCATTAGGACAGAAAAGGAAAATGACAAATATTAAAGAGAATATGGAAAAATTGGGACACATATATTGTTGGAGGAGTTGTGATCTGGTCCAAGTATTATGACAATTTGGAACTATATCCAAAGAACTATAAAAGTGTGCCATATTCTTTGAACCAACAATACCAATATATCCCAAAGAGATTAAAGACAAGGGAAAAGAACTTATTTGTCCAAAAATATTTATAGCAGCTCTTTTTGTAGTGACAAAATATTAGAAATTGAGGGGATAGTCAGCAATTGGGAAATGGCTGAACAAATTGTGCTGTATTATTGTAGTGGAATAAAATTGTGCTGAATAAATGACAATAAGAATGGTTTCAGAAAATATGGTATACAGTAACAGCATTATTGTAAGAATGATCAATTGTGAAATACTTAGCAAATCTTATCAAGACAATGATCTGAGGGGATCCCAAAGGACCCTTCATGAAATATGCTCTGCACCTTCACAGAGAGAAATAATGAACTCTGAATGGAAAGAAGATTTTTTTCTATTTTATTTTTTCTTGTATGTATGTTTGAGTATGTGTGTGTATGTATATGGGTTTCTTTTATAACATGGTCAGTAAAGATTGTGCTGTGTGTTTCAAACCTTAGAAAGAAGGAATTAGAATTCAAAATTATAAAGAAGAAAACTGGGAGTGGGTGATTTTTACAGCAAGTATCTCTGACAAAATATTTCTCAAATATGTAGAGAACTGAGTCAAATTTGGAAGAATACAAGTAATTTCCCAATTGATAAATGGTCAAAGGATATGAACAGGCAGTTTCCAAATGAAGAAATCAAAAGTATCCATTAATTATATGAAAAACTTCTCAAAATCACTATTGATTGGAGAAATGCAAATTATAGCAATTTTGAGGTACTATTTCATACCTCTCAGTTTGGTTAATATACCAATATGATTCAAGACAATCCCAAAGGATTCGTGATGAAAAATGTCCTCTGCCTGCAGAGAAAGAACTGTGAATACAGATTGAAGCATACTATTTTCCCCTCCCTCCCTCTCCCTTTCGTTCCTCTCTCCCTCTCTTTCTGTCCTTCCTTCTTTTCTTCCCTCCTTCCTTTCTTCCTTCCCTCCTTCCCTTCTTCCCTCCTTTCTTCCTTCCCTCCTTTTCTCCTTTCCTTCCTTTCTTCTACCCTTCCTTCCTCCCTTCCTGTCTCCCTCCTTTCCTCACTTCCTTTTTGTTTCCCTCCCTATCTTCTTACTTCCCTCTTTTCCTCCCTCCCTTCTTTTTCTCCTTTCACCCCTCTCTTTCTCCTTCTTTCCTTCCCTTTTTCCTTTCTTCCTTCTTTGTTTTCTTCTTTCCCTTCCTTCCTTCCTTCCTTCCCTCCTTTTTTTGCTCATCATGCACAAAATGATTAATGTGGAAATATTTTCCATGATTGCCATGCATAACATATCAGATAGCTTACCATCTCAGGAAAGTGGAGGGAAAGAAAGGAAGGGATAGAATTTGGAATTCAAATATATATTTTTTAAATACTAAAAATAATTTTTACATGTAATTGAGAGAAAAGAAAATATTACTTAAAAAATCTTGGCTGTCTTCTATAATCTGTCCCGATTTCTTCTAAATGGGAAAGTCCTTCTGCAAGAACTGGAGCCCTTGACCAATGAGCCTCTGGCCTTGGTTGTTTTCTCTCCCCCAATCTCAGTGTGCTGAAAGGGTCAATATGCAAGAACATTAACAATCCATTCTCACAAAGATATTTTGAGAAACTCTTGGTGCTTTCATCTCCACCACTGGAGCCTCATGTTGCTTTTTGTTCAAAAGGAGAAAACCTAAAACTGGATTCTCAAGAACTATAGCATCATTCCTGGTAGAAAGGTTGAAGTTAGATGTCCTTCAAGGCCCCATTTAGTCATCCTATTTCAGGTCAACATGCAACAGGGACTCCCCCCACACAAGGGTGGCCTTTTCCTTGCATTCCCCCAACTTCATGCTTTTCTTCAGTTCATCCTAATAGGTTTGGGACCTTCCATTCTTTTCATTCAGCTAATCTAGCCGTGATGTAAAACCTCACTCCAGGTTCAGGACTCTTCCCACTAATAACAAAATTTATATAGCATATAAAGATTTGAAGAGCAATTCTACAAATATTGTCTCATTTTATCCTCACAAAACACTTGGAAGGTAGTTGCTATTATTATGTTCATATTACAGATGAGGAAATTGAACCAGAAGTTGGTACTTTGCCCAGTATCACACAGCTACTGTGTCTCAGCCAGGATTTGAACTTAGGCTTTCTTGATTCTTGATCCTGGAGTATTCCTAATGTGCCACTAGCTGCCTCTTTTATTATTATTATTATTTATTTATTTTTTACTTTCTGTTCTTTTTTTTATTAATACTTTTTATTTGCAAAACATATGTATGGGTAATTCCTAAACATTAATAACCCTTACAAAGCTTTCTGTTACAAATTTTTCCCCTCTATTCCCCACCCCTCCCCTAGATGGCAGGATATCCACTACATGATAATTATGTTAGAATACTTAAGAAATCGAATATATGTATAGTTATTGCGTCATTTTTTGTGCAGGAGAAATCATATCTCCAAGAAAGAATAATCCGATAAAGGAAATACAATGCAAGTAAACCTCAATAGAGACTAGCTGCCTCTTCTATTCTACAGCACTATGTGGCCTCTATTTTTTCCTGACATTTTACATAATTTTTCATTTTCTCATGGATTGTGATTTGGCTGCCAGCTAAACAGAAAATGGATCCCACACAAAGATCAATGCTATGCATGATGGGTGGAGCAGACTGCAAAATAAGAACCTTTGAAGAGGAAGATCAATAAAGTGTCAAGAGGAAAAAGATGGACTGCTAATGTGAACAGAGTGATAGATAAATGATGAATCATCTTTCTCTACCAGTGTCCTCATGATGTCCACAGAAAGTCAGGAAGATCTTCAGCACTTGGACCACTCCCACATCCTACCTTCCCTCCACCTTTTACCTGGGACATGGCCCAGGTGGCCCAGGATGGGTAATCATGAACGAATAGTGACCTGCATCACTGGAGGGAATATCCAAAGTGTTGATCCATTCGAATAATTTTAGATTAGGAAACTGAGTCTCAGAAAGGTAAAGTGATTCATCATATAGTACAGTCAAAAAAGTTCTTAACTCCACTCTGCTAACTCCTATATCCCCAGTTCTGAGAATCATGCTTCACACATAGGATGGGCTTCATGTATATTTGTTAAATTGTAATAGGGTTGAGTTAAATTGAATTGACAGGTCATTCTGTCACACCTAGAAAATACCCAGCACGCCATGCAGAAACAAAAGCAGAGGTAGGAGATTTTGAACTATCTAAAGCAGATTTTTTTTTTCCTGTGCTCTGTTGGAGCCCATGGCTTTCTCTGAGTTGAGCACAGAAAGGTCAATATTTGGAAGCGAATGAGGAGAATATTTATGAAAGATTAACAGCATATAGTTCAGTGGAAAGTGCTAGCTGTGCCTTTCACACTTCTTCTGACTCATCTCCATAGGAAGCCTCTATAAATGCTACCTATTATTTTTGTGAATTGAGCCCTTAATTTGCATCTGTTTTCTATCGGACGACTCCAGGAAATTGAGACCACAAAGTTGAAAAACAGGAGAATACCTGTTTAATGTTCCATGGCAGGCAGATTTTCAGCTTGCAGCAAAATCCTTCCAGGCAAGAGATGGAATGAGCATCTTAACCAATCCTTGATGACTTGAGTCCATTACGGAAATGGGCAAGAGGCCATTCTATTAATGGGGAAAAAAATGAAGTCTTATCTTAAGCAGCTCATTGTATGAAAGGAGACAATTTAATGACTGTCAGATAAACAGGGACCTTGTAAAGCATAGGAGAAGATTTTTAAAAGGAGCTCTACAATTTTGATGTAATACATGTATACTGAGACACAATGGAAGGAGGAGAGTGCATTGTAAAGAGTGTTGTATTAGAATCTTATCATTCCCATCATCCAGAATCTATGGACCAGCCACTGGGGAAACAACTAAAGCAAAACAGTCTTTGTCCAAAAGAAACATATTATAATAGAGAATCCTAGATCCTTAATTCAAATCCAAACTCTGCCATTTACTGTGAATAGAACCATGGGCAAGTCAATTAACCTCTCTGGATCTGAATTCCCTGAAATGAGGGAGCTTGAGAATTTTTTTGGATAGAAACATCTCTTCCATATCCAGTTCTCTTGTCTTATGATCTTTTTTGTGTTTGCTTGTTTTTTCTCTGTTCCAGATTATTAAGTGATAAGCATGAGATTCAGGTGTTGCTATTTGAATAGCATATATTCAGCATGAATGCTGCCTCCCTGAATTTGGAGGAGCATCATGTGAAAAGGATTCATTTTATTCAGCGTCCTTCCAAAGGCAGAGTTAGGAGCAGTGGACTACTGACACAAGAAGGTAAAAAAAAAAAAAAATACAGTCAGGTTTAAAGTAGAATTAAAATAAGAACTAGACTTAGGAAGTCTAATGAATGTCTAATGAAAAACGTCATTTTGTTTGGTCATCAATTATTCTTATTCATAGATCTGACAGATAAACTATTCCATGATCATCCATTTTGCCTATGCTATTGTCCTTTATATCCAGTTGAATAGTTACAGATTAGGAAAATGAGTCTCAGAAAGATAAAGTGCCTAGAGTTATTTAATTGTTATGTATATGTCATTTCCTCTTTGAGCCAATTCCAATGAGAGTAAGTTTCAAGTGTTATCTGAGCCCCCCATCTTTTCCTCCCTTCTAAAAACTTCTTTATACCTTTTTAATGTTAGATAATTTATTGCATTCTACCTCTCCTTTCTCCCAATGCATCCCTATTTCTCACTACTTTTATTTATTTATTTATTTTAGATATCATGCCATCACAGTCAACTCACATCTCTGCCCTCTGGCTATGTACACTCTTTCTAACTTCCATAACAACAATAAAGTTCTTAAGAGATATGTCACTGATAAAATTATTAAACAATAAAGGGCCAAAAATGGATCCTTGAGGCTCTTCACCAGATAGATGCCTTCTTCCCTGTTGCCATTGAACAATTATCCCTCTTTGCATCTATTCCAATCGTGCAATCATCCAGCTAAATCTGTCTTGTTTTTGTCTGTTTGTCTTATAATAAGAATTACAGGAGAGACTTTTTAATTGTTTTACTAAGATATATCTGTGTATATGTATAAAATTCCCTTATCTGTCAGTTTATTAGCCATTTCAAAAAGGTAATTAGATTATTATATTATAATATATTCTTAATGAATTCATCACTGCTTTTTTTTTCTTGATGTTCACACACTACCCCTTTGGTCATAATTTCTAGAATTTTGCCAGGCATTAATCAATGAACAAGCACCTAAGTAATTACAACGTTCCAAACACTGTGTTAAAACTGAGAATACACATACTAAAAAGGTAAAAACTCAAGAAATGAATTTTCTAATGGGAGAGAAAACATGTAAATACCTCAGGTCTTATTCTGCTCCATCTTCCATACAACTTTACCCTCTGTAAACTAGAAGTAGAATAGGTATAAGCAGAAAATTCACATTATCACACAGTATTTGAGTTGGAAAGCATCTCAGTGACCACCAAATATAACCCACACTTCTAAGGAATCTCTGCTATGGAAATCAGCCATTCATCTCATCTTCGGATGACAGATCTCACTATATCCATCACCATCATGGATTTTCCTGCTTCATCGGATCTGCTAGAGATCAGGCTTCCCTGCCAAGATGTGCTACTGAAATAAGACATTAGCCAAAGGTCTCATCTGTCAAATGTGAAAAAATCGTGTTTGTACCTAATTGTCTTGTAGTAAGGATTTAAAGTAAGGGCTACACAGGTAACAAATCCAACCAATGAATCAGGAAAGAGAAGGCCTCTGGTGTCCTTGGCAGATCCCTTTTAAACAATATATGCTTTCAAATAAAACACCTTAATAAAATTAAAAACATAAATAAACAATATGTGCATTTACAAAATTGAAGAATTGGAAGAGATCTCATTGACTTGTAATTCAATTCATATGTGAAAACTATTCCATTCCTAACAAGTAATCATCTAGATACAGCTTGAAAACCTAAAAGGAAAGGCAATCTACCATCTCTTAATGTGGAATATCATTCCTATTTTGGACATATTTATTCAAAATAAATTGATTCTTTTCCTAGGGACCAAATAAAGCAAATTTAATTAATCCCTGGTCCCATGACTGACCTTCAAATAATTGAAATAGAATATTGTGTTGTCCTGAGTCGTCTTCTGTTCAAACAGAACATTAGCTATTTCTTGGACTAATCCTTCTGTGTCATGGGCTCTGATTCTTCACTATTCTTTTTTCCCTTCTGTGCATGCTTTAGATTTTCAATGTCTTTCACATATTATTATGTTCAAAATATAACCTGATATTCCAGATGAGTATATCTCTATATTTAAGGGCCATAACTCTTACTGCAATTTGGAATCTTAAGTATTCTGGGGGTCCTCAGACTAAGATTATAATTAACCAAATTCACCAGAACAATTAAGGAAAAGCTATTGCCTAATCATTCTTATATTTGGGAAGTGGATTACATGTATCCCTCTTGAATTGTATGTTATTAGATACTGCTACATGCTTAAATCTTGCCAGATCCGTCTGCATCCTAGCACTGATAGATTCCTTTCTAAGATTTGAATCACTGGCAAATTGGTTGCCATAGCAAATGATAGCCAGTTTTGATACAAGGATAGAGTTTTGGGACAACTTTAAAGGACATTTCCTGCCCACCATGTGGTACAGATGTGGGGCAAAACTCAAAGAAAGGAATGCTATCTCAGTTACTTGTTGGATTTTGATCATGGTCAAGTATCTTTACTTCTCTCTACCTCAGTTCCTTGTATGCAGCATGTGGATAATAGTAGCACCTACCTCTTGATCTGAGGATCAAATGGGTTAATAGAGGGAAAAAAACTTTGCAAACCTTGAAGCACTTTATAAATATTTTGTGTGTTTTCAAAAATGTGTGCATGTGTATGTATGTATATACAAAAGTATAAACATATATATACATATTATATAAGTATAGTATAATACATGATTCCCAATTTATCTATGAAGAACTGAGGCACAAAAAGTTTAAGACATTTATTTGTCCATGATCAAACATCTAAGAAGTAAATGAAATAGGATTTGAATTCAGATCTTACTGCCTCGAGTCTTGTACTCTATTATATATGTATGTGTATGTACATATCCATTTATACATATACATACACAAGCACATGTATATGTGTGACATATTTAAGTATATGCAAACATGTATATGCATATATATTTATGAAACATTGATACTGAACCAATAACACCTACTTGTAGTTATGTTCATCCAACTACTTCTGAATCCAAATGATTTTATTATTGTTTCATTCATTTTTCATCTCCTTCATAAGAATAGCATTAAATTGCAAAAACTTGTTAAATTAGAGGTAAACTACTCTGTTAAATTCCTCTTATTTAATTTTTTATTCTTTCTTCAGAAATAAAAATGAGATTAGTCTGATACTATTTGCTCTTGATAAAGATATACTGGTTCTCAGGAGATCACTTTTCACGGCAACAACAATACTATATGATGATCAATTCTGATGGACATGGTTCTCTTCAACAATGAAATGCTTCAAACCAGTTCCAATTGTTCAGTGAAGAAAGCCATATACACCCAGAGACAGGGATGTGAAATTTGGACCACAACATATCATTTTCATGCTCTCTATTGATGTTTGCTTGTATTGTATTTCCTTTATCTGATTATTCTTTCTTGTAGATATGATTTCTCCTATACAAAAATGATGTGTGGAAATAAGTATACATATATTTGATTTCTTAAGTATTTTAACATAATTAACATGTAGTGGATATCCTGCTATCTAGGGGAGGGGTGGGGAGTAGGGGGGAAAAATTTGTAACAGAAAGCTTTGTAAGGGTTAATGTTAAAGAATTACCCATACATATGTTTTGCAAATAAAAAGTATTAATTAAAAAAAAGAGATTATATAACATGAAAAAAAGATATACTGGTTCTCTTGGATATGAATCATCATGTACTTTTTCTAGATTTTCATCAACCATCTCTTTAATGATCTATTTTGTATTTTCCTCAGAATGAAAATACAGATGACTGGTCTAGAGTTAGCAGACTTATTTTCTGTCTTTTTTTCTTTCAAAGATAAGAAAAGAATTTATTCTTCTTTAACCTTGGGGTATCTCTACCATCTTCCATGAAAAAGCTGAATGGTTCAATGGATAGACTACTAAGTGTAAAGCCAGAAAAAAATGAGTTCAAATCCAGGCTCAGACACTTAATAGCTGTGTTACCATAGTAAGTCATTTAATGTCTGCTTGTCTCAATTTCCTCATATATAAAATGGGGGTAATAATAGAACCTGCTTTATAGAGTTGTCATGAGGATTAAGTAAGATGATATTTGTAAAAAATGCAGAGCTTAGTTTCTGGCACATAAAAGGCTCTATATAAATATTTATTTCCTTCCTTTCCCTCTTCCCCGTGATATCTCAATATTACTGACAACAGTAAACACATAAATAATATCCAAGGATATAGGTCACCCAGTCCACATGACCTGGATCGAAAAAGGATGAACTGGAGTGCTCTTGTGTAGTCTTTTTATGAGTAACAAATCATTTTTAGTTATTTTTGTTCTATCACTTCCAGTTCAAAGATTATTTTCTTCTGTAGAAAAAAAAATAGAAAGAAGAAAAAGTGAATAGTTCTGCTCTCTCTCTATTGTCATTTATCAGCATCCTATTCACTCTAAAGAAAAGAATTTTCCCTTCTTAGATATGTATTATTTTTATTTCCCTCTCCCAAAACAGGTACAGTGAAACAAAACACATAAAAATTAGTTGTTTTGGTCTTTCATTTCCTTTTCCAGCCTAGGTTCTTTTTAAGTTTTAGAATTCCTTACATTATTTCCATTATGAATAGTGTACAGTCTATTCTGTTACCTGAGTTTGCCTCAATCATCTGTACACTGAGAGTAAATAAATAAATAAATAACTTTGATGTGGTTGGTGAGTTCTTCATGAATCTACACTAGTCTTTGTGAATAAATCCCATTTTTTCCCTTGCTTTAATGGAATTATTTCCTGTTTTTTTTTTTTTTAGATTTTTTATCCTATCCATTCCTTCCCGCCTGTGTTAGCTTCCCCTGAAGACTTTTGTTCCAGTAGTAACTTCCTTTCCAACAAACCCTTTAAAATATGTTATCCTGAAATCTGGGAACTTGTCAGATTATACTTAGATTTTCTCTCTGTGTGTAATAAATTCTAAGAGTGAATAGTTACTTTTCTACAGGAAGGTTCCTCCATTACAGAAATAGAACCACAATATTTTCCTATTGTTCTTTCTTCTATCTTTTGAAAGATGAAAATATCACTATGATAATTGAAGGATTTCTCAAATCATCTCATTTTGGAAGTGAGAGAATTCCAGCCATTGTCTTTATCATTGAACTTCCCAATCAATACTATACTTTCCCTTGAGCTGACCTTCTGAAGTATATTCCAAACTCCTCATCTCTTTTTCTGCCCTGGTACTTGGTATAAAACTTCAGTCACAAATCACTTGTTCCTCTCTCTTTTGTTTTTCTCCTAATTATTCTCAACCATGCTTCTCTCTCTTTCTTGTCTTTCCTCACAAGTATTTACCACTTTAATAAATAATGTGATCATGACACTTCTACCTAAATTAATCTATTTATTTAGTGCCATACCAATCACACTCTCTAGAAATTATTTTATGGAACTAGAAAAAATAATAGCAAAGTTCATCTGGAAGATCAAAAGGTCAAGAATTTCTGAAAAAAAAGCAAATGAAGGTAGCCTAGCTATACCAGACCTAAAATATATATTATAAAGCAGCAGTCATCAAAACCATTTGGTACTAGCTAAGAAAGAGAGTAGTTGATTAGAGGAATAGGTTAGGTTCATAAGACACAATAGTCAATCACTATAGTAATCTAGTGTTTGACAAAAATTACTGGGAACATTGGAAACTAATATGGCAGACATGAGGCATTGACCCACACCTAACATCCTACACCAAGATAAGATTGAACTGGGTTCATGATTATGTCATGGACATAAAGAGTGATACTATGAGCAAATTAGATGAGCAAAGGATGGTCTACCTCTCATATCTGTGAAGAAGGAAGGAATTTGTGGCCAAAGAAGAACTGGAGTATATTATGAAATTCAAAACAGACAATTTTGATTATATTAAGTTAAAAAGTTTTTGTGTGAGTTGGGGAAAAAATTTACATCCAAGGTTCTGATAAAGACTTCATTTCTAAAGTATAGAGAGAATTGACTCAAATTTGTAAGAACACAAGACATTCTCCAATTGATAAAAAGTCAAAGAAGATGAACATACAATTTTCAGATAAAGAAATTAAAACCATTTCTAGACATGAAAAAATTCTCTAAATCACTATTGATCTGAGAAATGCAAATTAAGACTACTCTGAGGTACCACTACACATTTGATTGGCTAAGATGACAGGAAATGATAAAGATAAATGTTAGAGGGGATTTGGAAAAATTGGGACACTGAACTCTTTCAACCATTCTGAAGAACAATATGGAACCATCATCTGTATCAAACTGTACATACCCTTTGATCCAGCAGGATCTCTACTGGGCCTGTATCCCAAAGAGATCTTAAAAAAGGGGAAAAGACCCACATGTACAGAAATGTTTGTGGAAGCCCTTTTTGTAGTGGCAAGAAACTGGAAACTGAGTGGATGCCCATCATTTGGAGAATGGCTGAATAAGTTATGGTATATGAATGTTATGGAAGATTATTGTTCTATAAGAAATGATCAGAAGGAGGATTTCAGAGAGGCCTGGAGAGACTTGCATGAACTGATGCTAAGTAAAGTGTACAGAATCAGGAGATCATTGTATATGGCAACAAAATTATAGGATGATCAATTCTTATGAATTTGGTTTTTTTCAATAGCAAGATGATTCAGGCAATTTCCCATGATCTTGTGATGGAGAGAGTCATCTGCAAAGAGAGAGGGCTGTAGGAACTGATTTTTTGCAGTTCACTTGCTTTTTGTTCCTTTGTCATTTTTTCCCCTTTTTGATCTGATTTTTCTTGTGCAGCACGATAATTGTGGAAATATGTATAGAAGAATGGCACATGTTTTAACATATATTGGATCACTTGCTGTCTAAGGGAAGTAATGGAGGGAAAGAAGGGAGAAAAATTGGGAACACAAGGTTTTGCAGAGGTGAATGTTCAAAACTATACATGTGTTTTGAAAATAAAAAGCTTTAAGAATAAATAAATAATATCACCTATCTCACCATTTTTACCTACTCTATTCTTTTAAATAAGATATACCCATTAAGAGGTATGGTCAAGTTGTGGGTTTCATATTACTCCTATTCAGTGATGTCTCTGAAGCCAAAGTTGCCTTATTGAATTAGAACATCTAGACAAGACCATTATGTTCAAAGGTTTACAGGCACTATTATTTTAAAAGGCACTCTTTAGGATTTAAAACCAGAGGGAATATTAGAGATTTATTCAAACTGCTTGATTGGTGAGGGTAATTTGTTCTAGCTTATTAATAAATAAACTGTAGATCCAGCTCCTAAACCCAGGGATTTTTTTTAATATTATTCAGTGTCATTTCCCTTAAAGAGCACTGGAAAACCATAGACATTGAATGTCCCAGAATGAAAAGGCATACATGTTCTGAGATGGGAGCAAATATGATGAATACCCTCTGGAGGGAAATAGATCCATCAATGTCATTTGTTCCAGACCTGGAAACTGCATCCTTTTTTTTTTCCTTCAGATCAAACCATGATCTTTGTATTCAGTGCCGAAGTAACATCCAGCACTGCACTTCCCCTGTCAATTCATCCCATGCCTCCATGAATGATGGCTTCCTCTCTCTTGCCCTTGTGAGAAGATTCAGATGTAATTTCAGAATTAAATTTTAACACTGACCTCTCTAAGCCTGATTATTCAAAGCACTTTACAATTAATGTGCAAAGATCCATGTCTAGGAGATAATGTCATCCAAAATAATTCATGTAGAATTATTTTTTTAAACTTTCCCCAATGTCTTGTCCCACTGACAATGGGGGAAAAAGCGCTATTAGCTTGGACTGTTTTGCAGTAAAGTGTTATAGTAATTGTTCCCCCACTACAAATACATTTGGCAGCAGCTAGCAAGACCAGTTGGGGTGGGAGGTGATGATGATCATTTTGTCTTTCTCTTACCCTGGCGTTCACTGTGCCTCAATGAAAAAGATACTTTTTTTTTTTCTGCAGTCAAGAGTTTGTGGATTCAAAGCCCACTCTGATGTTTACCAAAGTATGGCCTGATGCAAACTACTTCATCGCTCAGGGGACTCAGGTTCCTCACCCATAAAATGAGGGCCCTGGACTACATGGGCTTTGTGGCCCTTCACAGGCTTATGTGGATGATTACTATGAACTCAATCTGCAGCCTACCCCCCTTCTGCCTGGGAATTGGACTA
Source organism: Myrmecobius fasciatus (assembly GCA_023553655.1). Taxonomy (NCBI): domain Eukaryota; kingdom Metazoa; phylum Chordata; class Mammalia; order Dasyuromorphia; family Myrmecobiidae; genus Myrmecobius; species Myrmecobius fasciatus. Next base: position 360,055 of record JAJPUD010001699.1, on the reverse strand, counting down.
CAAATTGGGCACCTTCTGCTGAAGGAGACGAGGTTCTAAACTCACTTAAGTCAACCCTTAAACCCAGGTCTTTTGCACTTCAGAGTTGACCCTACCACCCAATATATTGCCTCCTCCCTTCAGTCTTGCTCAGTGAGTGTCAAGGTGTGAGGGGGAGCAGATGACCTGGGCCAGAATCCTGCCTCCATCCCTGCTATTCGTTTTAACTGAGGTACATTTTCTATCTTGCTGAGCCTCAGCTTCTTCATCTGGAAAATGACCGTGTTTGTCTGGATAACTCTTTGTGAGCTTTCGAGAGCAGGACACAATTGCTGTTTTGCACATGGAACAGAAAGGGTGATGACTTCAGAGTCCAAGAGTCTGGATTCCAATCCTGCTTCTGTCTCTATCTGGGTAATTTTGGGCAAAATGTTTCATCTCTTTCTGCCTCAATTATCTCATCTGTTAAATGAGTGTGATGGACTAAATACCCTCTAAAGTTGTTTCACATTTAATATGGATATCTGTTTTGAAGAAGAATCTGTCTTTCTCTGTTTCTATCTCTTTCTGTCTCTGCCTCTTTGTCTTTCCCTGTGTCTCTGTCTCTGTTTCTCTCTATTTCTATCTCTATTTCTCTCTGTCTCTTTCTGTCTCTGTCTCTCTGTCTCTGTCTCTGTTTTTGTCTCTCAGCCTCTCTTTGTCTCTGTCTGTTTCTGTCTCTCAGTCTCTCTTTGTCTTTTGGTCTTATTCTTTCTCTCTGTCTCTGTCTCCTTCTTTCTTCCCTCCTTCCCCCACCTTTGTCTCTCTCTCAATCTCTGTGTCTGTTTCTGTCTCTGTTTTTCTCTTTCTCTCTATCTCTATGTCTTTTTCTCTGTCTCTGTCTCCCTCTCTCCTCCCTTCCCCCCCTCTCATTCTCTCTCTCACTCTCTCTGTCTCTCTCAGTCTATCTCTCTTTTTCAGTCTCTGTCTCTCTCAGTCTCTCTATATCTGTCTCTCTGTCTCTGTCTATGTATTTCAGTCTCTCTCAGTCTCTCTCTGTCTTTCTCTGTCTCTCTCAGTCTCTGTCTCTGTTTCTCTCTCTCTCTCTCTCTCTTTCTCTCTCTCTCTCTCTCTTTCCTTGAGAACATTTAACAAATGTCAAACTGGACTTAATCCCAGTAGAATGAATGACAGATCACTTTGAATGACAGGGTGGTAATTCCTTCCATCAGCCCCCTCTTGCCTTTCCTGCTGTTCTGACATTTGCCCAAGAGCCCCCTCAGTCCTCAGAGGTTGGATTGGATCTTCCTTCCCAGTTGGGAAGACAGTAATGAGAGGGTTAACTGGGCCAAATACAAGCACGATCTCAATAATTGCCCATAATTTGAAGGGAAGGAAATGGTTGATTTTCTGAGTAGTTTATCGGGGAGAGGAGGAAGAAAGAAAGCTTCCTGCTGGCTGGTAAAACTGATAGGAGGCGTTTTCTTTGCCAGGTCTCCTTCAAGGGCATTTCAGACACTTTGCACTAGGGGAAAAGACAAATTGAAAGCCAGGGAGTAAAAGGATTGCAAAGAAGAAAGAAGGTATTAAGTGGGATGGGAAAGACCCACTACTGGGAGCAGTCACACCAAGAGACCCCCCTAAGGAAAAAGATTCAGAAGAACATATGTATTCAAGATTACCACAAGACTGTAACACAGACATCTTATAAATAAACGATTTTCTCATTCAGTAGTAAGATTTCAGCACACAGCTTTAGGGTGAATCAGCAGAATTCCTAAAGGGGCCAGAAAACATGGGAGCTGGACACCAAAGTGAAAGGCATCAAAGGCCTCCCAATGGGTAGTTATGGATCTGAAGCTCAAGAAAATTGAGGATGACCTAGTGATTTTTCTCCAGATTCTCTGGAAGAAAGGAGGCAGCTTCATGCAATTAATAGATAACCAATTGGGAATCAAGGATGCTTGGGTTCAAATCCTGTCTCAGAATCACAACTTGACCCATCCTACCTTTCTGCTCTTCTTACACTTGATTCGCTCCATAAGTTTTGCCATCCAGTGACTGATTTTCCTACTGTCGACACATGACACTCCAATAATATGACTTTCCACTGGTCTTCCCCATGACTGAAATGCTCTTCCTCCTCAACTCTGGCTCCTGGCTTCTAGGCTTACATCAGCTCAAATGGCCCCTTTTTCAATTCCTTCCCATGGACATTTATCTCAAATGGTTGTCGATTGTCTCCCCCGGTATAAGTGATCTCTGTGAGAGCAGGACTCTATTTTGGGATTTTTGCCTATGACATAGTTCATCCTTCGTTGCTGTCCAGTGTGTGAATTGGATTTGAGTGAGGCAAAATCACACAAAGTCTTCAGCATCACTCTCTCTTTCTGAATCATTAAAGTCCAATGGAAAAAACAAAATTCAGGATGACTGGCAATGGCCCAGATTGCAGAGGAAGAGCTTGGCAACTTCAGTATCTACCCAAGATTGAAGACGTCACACTCACTGCTTTGGCTGCTTTCATGGCCACTGGAGCAAAATGGTTCTTATTCACTTCACCAGCTTGGAGTAGACACCCTCCTACTTCAATTACAAGAATGGAGACTTTCAGTTACCCTCAACTTGGTTTAGCCCACCTGCCAAGATGGTCTTTGAGAGTGTGATGGCTGCTCAAGATCAAGAAGTCTTCATTTCAAGTCATACATTTCCCGAAGGCAGTCATTGTCTGTTAAACTTAAAGACTTTTAAAATTTTGATCACTGAAACCCCATGAGATCTTTTGTGTTTGGTGGAGTAGATTTTTTTCTTCTTCCCTACTTATTTATTATATTATTTTAAAAAAAATGAGCAAGCAAACAAAACACTTAGTACAATTAACTCTTTTACCCATGTAATTTCATTTGTGATTACCTGAAATTCAGAATTGGAAAATCAGGATTGATTAAACCCATTGTGATTCAAATGGAGCTACGTGACCTTAATTTAAACCCAAATCACTCTGGCTCTCACCACTGGTCAACATTAATTCCCAACCCAAGTCTCACTTGGCCAACCTGTTTGGGTTTCTTAAGTTCAGAGTGAGTGTAAATTCATAAGGTCAGATTTGAGTAGGTAAAAGAGACCGTTTTTGCCTCATTTCTTAATTAACTTTAATCAATGAATGGGTGTTAATCTCAGACAAACTGAAATCTGGGAAAGACCTTCAGTTATAAAGGTCAAGGTCTCCCTCCACATCTGAGTCCATCTCCAGCTATTCTGATCTGTGTCTTGCCACTGGAACCAGATGACACTGGAGGACAGAATGAGGCTTGTGACTTTGCACAGCCCTACCTCACTTAAATCCAATTCACTTCCAAGTCAAGACTTCACCTTCTAAAATCCTCTGCAAGAACAAAGGCCAAACAGTCACAATCTATGGTACTAAAATCCTTGCTGTATTTCACGTAAGACCCTCTATCTCTCAGCTTCATAACTTTGTATGAGCTGCCTCTATACTTGGAACACTTTCCCTTCACAGCCTCTTTTTTCTTTCGTTTTTAAAAATAGCATTTTATTTTTCCAAATACATGCAAAGATAGTCTTCAACATTCACCTTTGCAGAACTCTGAGTTCCAAATCCTTCACAACTCTTTTTCCTGAAATCCCTATTATACTCCATGTAGCCTTGCCCCCTCCTAATCCCAGGGTTCTATTGCCTCATCTTGAATGGTATCTTGTATTTAGTTTTCATGTAGAAGACAATAATAAACATTTGTTAAATGCCTACCATATGCAAGCCACTATGCTAAGCACTGATGATATGAATGCAGGCAAAGATCAAGGTAAAAGGGGGGCTACTATAGGCAAATAAATAAATAAAAATAAATAACTACGATATCTAAAGATATGTATGTATATATATATATGTACTATTTAAATGGAAGACAATCTCAGAAATAATTTATTAATATTGGAGAGTAGAAAGATGGGGGTAGTAGGCATTTAATAAATACATATAGGTTGAAGGATTAATTTGATTCTAACCAAAAGCTGTGAATTAAGTATAAGAAATATTATTGTGCCTATTCTACAAATGATATAACACACTCTAAAAGCATAATTAAGTCACTTCAGGTCATGCAGATTAATAAATAAGAAATCTTAAGTTCAGGCTAAGATCCAAGTCTAGCATTTTTTATACTGAGCCATATTTAGTTTGACTTTGATGGTTATAAAGCCCAATGACAGAAGAAACTTTCTCACAGAACTATAGTTCCTGTTATCTGCTCTTTTTGATATCTTAGTCCTGGACTATGGTTGGTTTTAACAAGTTCTGCTTGAGAACTCAGAAGGGAATCTTTATAACTGTCTTTCTCTTTTCCCCTCTCTTACATTCTCAGCTCATGTTCCTAGATTGTGATCTCATACTTGATTTAGGCATGTTCAAATTTTTCTTGTGGCATAATCTTGGTTAAGAGGAATAAATCTAAATGGTCAAATGATATGAACAGAAATTAAACTCATTTCCAGTCATATGCAAAAATGCTCTAAATCTTTGTTGATCAGAGAAATGCAAATTAAGACAATTCTGAAGTACCACTACACATCTGTCAGATTGGCTAAGATGACAGGAAAAGATAATGACAAATGTGGGAAGGTATGTGGGAAAACTGGGATACAAGTACATTGTTGGTGAAGTTGTAAATGGATTTAACCATTCTGGAAAGCAATATGGAATCATGCCCAAAGGGCTATCAAACTGTGCATATCCTTTGATCCAGCAATGTTTCTACTGGGTCTGTATTCCAAAGAGATGATAAAAAAGGGAAAAGGACCCATATGTGCAAAAATGTTTGTGGCAGCCCTTTTTGTAGTGGCAAGAAACTAGAAATTAGATAGATGCCCATCAGTTGGGGAATGGCTGAATAAGATATGGGACATGAATGTAAGGGAATGTTATTGTTCTGTAAGAAATGACCAGCAGAATGATTTCAGAGAGGTCTGGAGAGTCTTACATGAACTGATGCTGAGCGAAATGAGTAGAACCAGGAGATCATTATACACCTCAGCAACAAGGTTATACAATGATCAATTCTGATGGACATGGTTCTCTTCAACAGTGAGATGATTCCAACCAGTTCCAATGGTCTTGTGATGGAGAGAGCCATCTGCACCCAGAGAAAGGACTATAGGGACTGAGTGTAGATCACAACATAGCTTTTTAACCTTTTTCTTGTTATTTGCCAACATTTTGTTTTCTTTCTCATTTTTGTTCCTTCTTGATCTGATTTTCTTGGGCAGTATGATAAATGTGGAAATATATATAGAAGAAATGCACATGGTTAACATATATTGGATCACTTGCCATCTAAAGGAGTGAAAAATTGTAATAAGTTTTTACAAGGGTGAATGTTGAAAACTATCTTCATATATATTTTGAAAATCAAAAGCTATTATTTAAAAAATAAAAAAGAAATCAATCAATACTGGTCATAAGAATGTTTGTCCCGGAGAGCTGCAGCCTGTTGGAACAGATGGGCTTTGCTGACATACTCCCATTGGTTGCTTTTTGAATGATTTCATTACCTTTCAAAGCCTTCCTCTCCACTGGCGATGCTCACTGGACTGAACAATGAAGAACTTGGCCCATGACTACCCATGAAGTCTGTGCTGTGTTCATCTGTCCCTGCTTTGGCTAACCCTTCTCAATCCCAGCTGTAGGTACACTGTCCTAATCTGTTCTTTCCCTTCCTTTGCTCAGTATTTGACAAAAATCATGATTTCTATGGCTGTTGGCTCATGTTCCTCAGCATTGGAACCTTATGTCACCAGGAGATTTGAAGGCTTTCAAAGTAATCTAGTCCAACTCCTTCATTTTACAAATGAGAAAACTGAGGACCAAGTGTTAAATGAAGTGTTCTTCAAAGGCATTAAAGTCAGATGAAAATAATGGTGGAAGGGTTCAAACCTTGGTCACAGAAGCACAGGATTTCAGGGAAGGAAGAAAAACACCCAATATCTGAAGAGAAATCTGCTCTTGCATAGACCACCCTACCAAGTGGCCAGCTATCAATTCCTTGAAGTCCACTAGTGAGCATGAATACGTTCTTGATGGAGGCAGCTCAATTCCACTTTTGGAGAGGTGTGACTGTGGCAGAGTATTTTCTTTCCTCTGCCTAGCATCTCTTGACAACTTCCATCCATTGTTCCTAGTTGTTCCCTCTGTGACTAAGCCAAAAAAAAAAAATCCCTCTTCCATGTGACAATCCTTTCAAATACTTAGACAGCTAACATAGCTTCCCTTATCCAGGTTAAACATTTTTGATTCCTTTCATCATTCAATTAATAGTCCATTCCTCAAACATTTAATAAACACTCAGTAAAATGCAGTATTAGAGAAGCAGGAAAGACAGAAACATAAATAATCAATTAAACAATCAATTAACAAGCATTTATTAAACATTCATTCTGTGCCAGTATCAGGCAGATACTGAACAAAGCAAAAGGCCCCTGACCTCAAGGAGCTTACATTCTGATAGGGGAGAAATCATGCAGAAAAGTATATTTTAGATACTTAGTGAGTAGATGGAAGATAATTTTAGAGAGGAAGCCTCTGGGACTGGGGAAGGCCTCTTACAGAAAGCAGTGTAAGAGCTGAATTTTGAAGAAAGATCAGGATTCAAAGAGTCCAAAATGCTGAGAGAAATCCTTTCAGACATGTGGGACAGTGAATGTAAAAACACAGAGATGAGAGACAGAATTCTGTGTGAGGAACAGCAAGGAAGATTTAATTCCTATCTTTAAAAAGCTTAGAAACTAGCATGGGGGGACAAAATTTTTACAGCAACAAATTAATAGACAGACAGGCAGATATCTGTGGAAACAGAAATAATATATGACACAATATATTAGAGAATAGAATAAATATATAATATTGTAACAAATTAACATAATGTCAGATAATATAGGAAACTGATAACATAATAACAATTTATTGAACAGAAAGCATAAAATAATAATGGTCAGATTGTAATTAACTTCAGGGCGATTTCCATCAGAGATAATGTTGAGAAGAATGAAATAATGACAATATTGTTTTAGATTTACATGTTCCTTCAAGGGTTTGCAAAATGCTTTTCATACACTGTTATTGCTTCAAAAGGTCAAGGTCTCCCAATTCATCCAGGGCCATCTCCAATCTTTTTGATCTATGTCCTGCTATTGCTCTGGAGGGGAAAGGATACATGCAAAGATACTCTCAGGCTCAGAGAAGAAATAGGGTGAACCCTGAGACCAGAGGGAAAGGTGCCTTGGAGTCTTGGGAGCAGAGAAATTTCTAATTACTGAAGAGTCTAAGGACTAAGATTGCCCCAATTTCTTTGTGCAGTGAAACACTGCATTTTTCAGTTGGTTCTGATGCCTCTTTGTCAAAAACACAAATAAAATAAAGACTTGCCAGAAATTTAGATGATTATACATAATATATTGGCTGGGGCAATAGAGAAAAGGGAAAGGACCTAGCTAGATGGTTCAGTGAATAGAGCACTGGGCCTGGAGTCAGAAAGACTCATTATCTTTACTTTAAATTGACTTTAAATATTTACTAACTCTATCACCTTGGACAAGTCACTTACCCCTATTGCCTCAGTTTCCCCATCTGTAAAATGATACAGAGAAAGAAGTGGCAAATCACGTAAGTATCTCTGCCAAGAAAAGCCCAAATGGGGTCATAGAGAGTTGACATGACTAAAAAGTGACTGAAAACAACGTTAGAAAAAAAATTCCCCAGTACAGTTTGCCTGGACATTATTCCTTTGAAACACAACAGTTAAAAACTGGGTATATTTGAGTGACACACAATCCATGCAGAGTTTGGTTTCCTTGCTGCAGGAATTCCCTTCACCCTCTTAGGGTGAGCCTAAATTAGGGAAGCCCATCCCTAATTTAGTAGAGAGTTACACAGCTGATCAATATTAGAGGCAGGACATGGAATTAGGTGAGATCAAGATGGCGGGTCAAATATAGTGTGGAATCAGACAGAGACAACATGCAAACACACTCTGAAGTGAGGACCCTTTAAAAGGCTCTGCATGTATTCTGTTTGTGATATGCACATTGGTTGGTTGGTAATGTTCATTTTCAAAGAGAATCAAAATGTCATCACTATGTTAGAGTTGAGTTCCAGTGTGTCCAACAGTGGCTGGAGAGCAACACGCGCTCAGAACGCTCAGCCACAGGTCGGCCACAAATTGTCCCTATTAACTTTTGGGGGGCTTCTCTAATTTCATTCATCACATGTTTCTTGTGGGTTAATCCAATTCTGCTTTGCTCCTGGAGCACAGCCCTTTCTCTGATGAGGGCAAGCCATGCTGGGGGTTCTTGTGCCAGTGTCTCCCATGTGATACAATCAATCCCAAAGTTCTGAAAGTCCAATTTTTCTGTGCATCTCGTGAGCACTTGTATTGTGTGAGTTTTAGGCAAAGATACATTTAGCACTTGAACAATGAGTAGATTGATTGATTGATATAGAGATATAGATACAGATACATAGATATGTATATGATTGATGTGGTACTTATAATAATGAGTAGCAATTGTAGAGAATTTTAAGATTTGAAAAAGGGGAAAATAAAGCATAATCTTTTTTTGGCTACTTATTTCTCATTATTTCTCTTTTTACAAGGGAGAGCAGATGATGTGAAGGATTGTTCAGGAAATTGGTATAGTATCTTCAATAAAACTTCAATTAAAATATAAACATATATGTGTCAATATTTTAGCTTTTAACTTGATAAATTGAAAAACTTTTAATTCTGATTTTTTTAATGTCTTGAGGAAGCCATAAAGTGACAGTTTTTGCATGAGGTGGGTATAGGAATAACCAACAAGTGACAAAGGTTTGCTACCCTCTCCTTTAATATAATGTCACCAAGTGAGGCAACATGGCAGAGTAGACAGAGGTTTGGCTAAGAGTCAAAATAATACAGGATTAAATTCTGTCTCTGAACCAATCTGCCTGTGTGACCCCAAACAAAATATTTCACCTCTGGGCCCAACTCTAAGACTATTTATTGGGTACAGGCCAGGCAGCCATGCTATAATAGTGGGTGACCTTTCCAAATCCGGAGTTCATTATACTCACAAATGTAAATTTGCATCTCCTGCCCCCTACAAAATATAAACAATAAAAAATACGTAGCCCCATGTATTCACATAGCAATTCATAACTATGAGACAAAAGACCCAGATTAACTATCAAGGTGAATTGAATTATTTGAAACCTTTTGTATCTATTATCCTTCAAATCTCCAGGGTTTATAAATCATCCATGTTTGAATCCAAACAAACAGCCCTGCAATTTTTAAAAAAAATCAATCAGAGCTTGAAAATTGGCCAGATTTTTTTAGGCTGTCAATAAAGCTGTTCCACTGGGACCAATCTGGATTCAGTCTTGAAAATGGCTTGGATATTGACCATAATCAAATCATCAGAGTATACAATATGGCAAGATAAAGGAAAATGATATTCTCTGCCCTGATTTTGATATCAATACAATATGATTTTTAAATTCAAAACTGGGCTGGTGATAACCTTTTCTAAAACATTTTCTTTTGGAGATGATTGTGGGTATCACAGAAGAGAGTTTCACATGCTTAGAAAAGAACCCTGGATCATTAGAATGTTTCAATGAATTTTCTTCAAGAAACAATCCAAGTATGAAAGGCATTGATGGCACCCACCCTATCAAGAGTAAAACTACAAAGGTTTCCATTGTTTTTATATGCAGCAAGGATGTTTTCTTTTTTCCTATTTGTTCCCCTCCCTTGTCTTGACCATATGTTGGTTTGTTGAAAATGGATTGTCTTTTGTAAAATTTAATTAGCCAATATTTCTAAAAATCTCTCTGGAAAGGAAAGAAATTAATTTGGATTACTGGTATATTTCATAAGTATTTTGTATTTGATGTTTCCCAGTGGCATTTTGTGAATTATAGAGGAAAACATGACTCCCCTTCAAACCAGAAAGATCTGAGTTCAAATGATAGCTTTGTGAATTAAATAGCTTATGATCCTGGGCAAGTCATTTAAGCTCATAGGGCCGAAAGAGGTACAGGATGGGGAGGAGGAGAGAAGTGGGAGAGAAAGGACAGAGGGAGAGGGGGAGTGTCAAAGGTAGAAACCAGAGCCATTAATTAGTACACAAGGATGCGTACAGATGGCATATTGACCTCATTTACAAGGTAGTATTTTTCATGTATTATTGTATTTTTATTTCTTTTGTTAAATATTTCCCGACTACATTTTAATCTGCCTCAGAATTAGAGTATCATGGACTGCTCATTTGATACTCTCCCTTTGACAATTAAAAAATATAAGACTATATCAGTTATATATAATATAGACTATGCTATACTACATACAAGTATAAATCCAGTAAAAAGTGTTATCCTGAATTTGTAGTAAGATTCTCACTTTGACAATCCTCCTACAAATGGAGTTTAGAGCCCTGGGTTACTTGGTCACTCCAGGTCAAAAGAGATGGATAAGAATTTGAAAACCATTATCAGAAAGTCCATTTTCCTCTCTCTATGGCCCTTAGCTATGTCCCAGGGCACTAAGATCAGGAAAGGAGAATAGCTGTCTTCTGGGGGAGGGATCTGAAGACTCCCCCCGGAGAAGACTGTCCATTTCCTCTCACTATCTTTCATCAGCCTAGCCCAGTCCACCCCCAGTCCCCCTAGATCCTCTCACCACAGTGTCCTTCTTCTTATTCAGTCCTTCAATTGTCTGAATCTTCTTGACTCAATGGACTAAAGCATACCAGGTCCTTCTATTCTCCCCTACCTCTTCAAATCTGTCCACGGTCATGTTCAGTGTTTCCATGACACTATCATCTGTTCTCCCCTTCTGTTTTTGTCTTTAATCTTTCCCAACATCAGGGTCTTTTCCAATGAGTTTTATCTTCTCATTATGTGACCAAGGTATTAAAGCTTCCTGTGAAAAGCCTGAATTTACATATTGACTGATTTGATCTCCTTGCTTTCCAAAGGACTCTCAAAAGTGTTCTCCAGACCACAATTTGGAAATGTTGATTCTACAGCATTCAGTTTTCCTTAAAGCTCAGATTTTGAATAGGTTGACTTTGAAGTTCCTATGAGAAATATGTAGCAGGATTGAAGCATGGGAGAGTGAGAGAGAGAGAGAGAGAGAGAGAGAGAGAGAGAGAGAGACAGAGACAGAGACAGAAGCAGAGACACAGAGACAGACACAGAGACACAGAGACACAGAGAGAGACAGACAGAGAGACACAGAGAGACAGAAAGACAGAGACAGAGAGACAGAGACAGAGACGGAGAGAGACAGAGAGACAGAGAATGAAACAGAGAGAGAGGAGAGAGAGACAGACAGACAGAGAGTAAGAGGGAAGGTTGAGTGTGAGGGGAAGGGGAAAAGGGAGGAGAGAGAGAGAGAGAAGACCATTAACTTGGGCAATGAAAAGATCACTGATGACTTCTAAGAGAATGATTTAGGTGGTGTAAGTGCAGAAACCAGATTGTGAGGTGCTCAGGAGTCAGTAAGTGGAGGGTGGTAAAAGCTGTGAGTATTGATTTCACTTTTACCAAATGCCAAGGTTGCTTAACTAAAAGCAGACCATGAGGAGAGGGAAGGGAAGACTGTATTAGGAAATGGGGGAAATGGTAAGAAAATGGTACAAATGTCTTAAAAAAAACTGTTAGTGGGAAATGAAAGAGGAGAATCAAGGGGCAGTATGGAGGAAGGCAATCTTCCTGTAGCCAGCACCAGGTACATGGCATTAGTGAACACTAAGAGGATTCAAAGATGAAAAGCAGAGGCAGCTGCCCTCAACGTGTCAGCAGGCTAGAAAAAGGGCAGGTTATAGACTCAGACAAGTTTGGTAGAAGGAAGATTGTAAGAGCTGCTATTTTCAACCAGGGAATCTAGAAAGCCTTTATAGGAGAAGCAGGACTTAGACTGGGAAGAGATGGGTTAACCAGCAGTCCCACTGGACAAAAGAGAGGAAAGTACATGACTTTCCAGGCTTGAAGAATGGACAAAACAAGCCTGAAATTGCTACTGGGGGAAAAAAAACACTTATCTTTGATTATATGGACCGGGGCCAATGATGGAATATCTCTGCTTTTTAGTGTGCTGTCCAGATTTGCTATAGCTTTCCTTTCAAGGAAAAAGTATCTTTAAATTTCATGACTTCAGTTATCATCTGCAGTGATCTTTGAGCCGAAGAATATAAAATCTGACGCTTCTCTCATTTATTCTCTCTCTATTTGCCAGGAAGTAATAAATATTAGTTGCCATAATCTTAGTTGTTTTTTTTTTTTTTGCTGTGGTTTGTTTTTATTTTAAACATCAAGCCAGCTCTTACATTCTCTTCTTTTGCTCTCAATAAGAGACTTCTTAATTTTTCTTTACTTTCTGCCATCAGTGTACTATCCATCATCTGCATATCTGAGATTGTTGATATTTTTCCCAGCAAGCTTAATTTCAGCTTTTGATTCATCCAGCATTTTTCATGATTTCTCTGTATCTGAATTGAATGAATAAGGTGACAATATTCAGCTTTGTCATATTCCTTTTCTGATCTTAAACAAATCAGTTGTCCCATATTTAGTTCTAATTTTCTGCATACAGGTTCCTCAGGAGAAAAGGAAGATGATCTGGTACTCCCATTTCTTTGAGGACTTGACACATTTTGTGAAAGGCTTTAGTGTAATCAATTATTAATAAGTGGATGTTTTTTGTTTGTTTGTTTTGTTTCTAGACTTCTATTGCTTTCTTCATATTCCAATATAATCCAACAAATGTTAGCAATTTGGTCTCTCATTCCCCTGCCTGCTCTTTCCCTAATTCTCGGTTCACATATTGCTGAAACCTCGCTTGCAGAATCTTAAGCATAATATTGCTAGTGTAGGAAACGAACTGAATTGTTCAATAATTGACACATCTTTCGTATTACCCTTCTCTAGGAGTGGGATATCAACTGTCTTTTATCATGTCTATTTTTGAAGAAAACTTTCTCTTGATATCTCTAAGAATAATAAAAAAAGAAAATACTATACTGTGATCCACACTCAGTACCCACAATCATCTCTCTGGGCACAGATGGGTCTTTTCAACTCAAGATAATCGGTACTTTTTGAAATCAGAGAACCCTGGAGAGACGTCTATGAGCTGATGCTAAGAACCAGGACATCATTGTACATGGCAACAACAAGACTATACGATGATCAATTCTGGATGTGGCTCTTTTCAACAATGAGATGATTCAGGCCAGTGCCAATGGCTTTATGATTTCTTGTCTTTCCCATTTACTGTTTTATTCTATTTCTTTGCATTAATCATTGAAGAAACCCTTGTGTCTTTTTGCTATTCTCTGGAATTCTGTATGCAGCTGGGCATTCCCTTTTTCCTTTCCTTTTTTGTTTCCTTCTTGCCACAGCTATCTGTAAAGCCTCATCAGACTTTCATTTTCTTTGAATTTTGTTGTTACTGTTGCTGCTCTTCTACAATATTGGAAACCTCTGCCCAAAGTCTTTGTGGCCTTCTACCAGATCCAATTTTTACATCTATCTATCCCTTGTACTTTATATTCATAAGGGATATTACTTAGGTCATATGTATATTGTCTGATGGTTTTTCCAACTTTCTTCAGTTTGTGTGAATTTCATAATAAGAAGCTCATGAAAGTCTCCTTTCACTTGACCAATTAGCTAATCAATCTGATTGGGTTATTAACCATCTTGAAGTGGTTCCCTTACAGGATTTCTTCTTTCTTAATCTCTGGAGGGCAAGTAGTCTTTTCTCTGTTCTACTTTTGCCTTACCTTTTCTGCCAAGCTGCTATAATACCCCAAGAACATACCCATATGTTTCATATATCTCTGCATTATAGAGATTTTTTTTGATGGAAGAGGTTATTGCTGTCTTTGTTTTTCATTCCATAGATCTTTGTGCTTAACATGCTTCCCACCCTTGCTAAAAACCTCTTAATTCTAGTGTCTTCCTTTTATTATTTCATTTTTTTGTACGTATTTATTTGCATATTGTCTCCTTAATTAGATTATAGGCTCCTTGAGGGTCTCTTTTTATATCCATAGCATTGGCTCAGTGCCTGGCATATATTAAGCACATAATAAATGCTTATTGATTTCATTTATTGATTAAAACAAAGAAAAATAATTAAGCAAAACCAGAAAACACTTCAACCAGATCTGAAGAGTGTGTCTCAATTCTCTATCCATATACCCATCTCTAAGGGGCTCCATTTTCTTATCTGTTCTCTAGGGCTAGGTTTATTCATTGCCTCTACCTGTTTGACTGGCTTTTAGTGATGTTACATAAACGTGTTTATAGTCATGGTGTATATTATTTTCTTGGTTCTTCTTTCTTCCCTCTGCATCTGGTCAGACCCACTGTTTGTCTGAATATCTCATAGTTAGCTTTACTTATGGCACAGTGTATTCCATTATACACACATACATATAATACATGCACACAGACATATATATATATATACACTATATATATATTTGTCTATATACATATATACATATACACATACATATATGTATGTGAATGCACACTTATAATGCATATACATGTTGTGTATGCACACATATATAATTTATATGCACGTGTGTATATTTGTACATGGAACCTCTCTTACTCTTCTTGACCTCTGGGATATATATCCAATAAAGGAAGCTCTGTGTCAAAGCTTATGAAAACCTAATGAATTTGCTCACAATGGATGATGAAAATAAATGTAATATTTTGTAGCATGATTAAATTGAAGTTAGACATGGAATTGGAGTTAGGGATAGACATGGACTTAGCATAGCATCTGTCTAGCCAGATGAATTCTTTCAACTAGGAACCTTTCAGAAGACAACTTCCTTCACCATCATAAGTGTATCTCTTCACAGCTTGTTTCTGTTCTGCTTTCTCCATCTGCTGTACTCTGGTGTATCACAGGAACTCCCCTGTGACTGTTGAATCTTTCTCCTACTTTCAACTTTGGGGGCAAATTTGGTTCTATCTGACCAGGTTAAGGTTCGAGCTACGGTTCTATTAGGTAGGAAAAGAGTTCCCATAGAATATTTTTTTCTGCTCTCATCATTTTCTGAAACATATATTCTGATGAAAGAATGGGAGAAAATTCTATTAATGGACATGTGGGCAGATATTGTGAATGCAACCTAATTTTCAGCATCTCTGAGCTTCTCTCTTCAAATATGTGGACCCCTTGCTGGGCCTGTCTGGTTTTAGCTCTGATCAAAGAGTGAAGTGATCTCAATGGTGATTGCGATGTTGTGTTATATTAATAAATCTTCCATTATGCCCTGTCCAGCTGGAGACACTTTACCCATTATGTGAGACTGGGGCTAAAAAAGATGCTCTGGCCTAAATTCCAACATCTCTATCTGAATTGGCCCATGCTGGGCTTATGTTGCAATGTGTGGGGATAATAAGACAAGTTTGACAAGAATTTACAGAGAAAGGGACAAAGGACACCCTCTAAAAATGGGAGGACATTTGGGGAAATGAATGTATTGTCTCTTAAGGGATGGATCTTCTTAGCAAAGATTTCTAGATGGAAAAGTCAAGCAAGAAAATGCAAAACAAAAAGATGAGCATATTTTTTAATCACTGATAAATGATTGCACAGCAACAAATTCTTGGAACCGCCTCTTAAACTTGTTTCTGGAAAGAAAAAATGGAAGAACTGAACTCATCAACGTTTCTCCTTTAAAGATCACTTTAAGGCTTGCAATGCACCTCAACCATATGATTTCATTTGGTCCTTGAAGTGACCCTAATATCTTGAATTGGGATGGCTTAGTGATAATGAATTGGACTTCAAGTCAGTATGTTCGGAGTTCCAATCCTGCCTCAAGCATTTACCAGTTTCATGAACTTGGACAAATTGTTTTACCTAATTGTCTGTGTTTTTCATTTGCAAAATGATAATGGTTCTTGCACTTGTTGGTCCATACTAGCTTTAAGTCGGTGATGCTTGGATCTTGGTTCTAGATTCAAGGATTCCTTTTATTTCTTCACCTCAACTTCTTCCATGAGATTTGGAAGTATTTGACTCTGCTTTTGCTGTTCCAATATTACTACTTTTCGTGAAGGCTCAATAGAAATGAGGTGACCTTGTGAATTTGAAAGGTCAGAACATCAAGCATAAGAAATCCAGAATCTGGAGTCTCAGCCAGATGTTCTGGGAGGCTAAGGTGGCCAAGACTCTAAAGAGTAAACCCCTCAATACAGCACAACTGTTAGCAGAGATTCAGTCACCCATTGCCTAAGGCTGCTTTGCATTTGGATGTAAACTTGATGGGACAAATGCTTTGCAGTAAGGTGCAAGTTTGATCCCCTTCTCAGTTTGGAGTCATAGATGGGAGTCATGGTTGGTTTGTTAGCATTGAATTTACTGATAGAGAAAGCACCAGTGTCTCTACCTAAGCAGTTGTAATTTCCTTGCTATTAGTCCTAAAACCCTGGGGGCTCTAAGAGTCTATTTTCTATCAATCAATGTTTCTGTTAGAACCACAGAACCCATCCAGTTGCTTAAGTAAGGTTTCTAGGGAGGGTTATGTGTAAAGGATGATGGACATTGATATTGAAGTTGATGATGATGAAGAGGAAGAGGAAGAGGAGGGTGATTATATTATGATAACAATGCGCGTGATGATGACAAGAATTACAATGCATCGAGATCTGCAAAGCATTTCATATTTTACATTTCCTGTCCCATTTGATCCTCACAACAATTCTGTGATGCAGGTGCTCTTATTATGCCCATTATACAAATGAGTAAAGTGAGTCTGAGCAAGACTAAGTGATTTGCCACACATCTAGTACATATTTAAGGCAAGATTTATTTTGTTCTGTTTGTTTTTTAATTTCAATGGTATTTTTTCCATTACAGGTAAATAGAGTTTTCAACATTCTTCTTGAGTTCCAAATGTTTTTTCCCTTCCTTCCTTACCTCCCTTCTCCCCAAGACAGCAAGCAATCTGATATGCTATACACATTAATCGTGTTTTAAGGCAGGATTTGAAACCAGGGTTTGAAATTGAGTTCAGCCTGGCTATGTGAGGTTTTCTGCATAAAAGGCTTTTTCCCACTCAAGAGTCAATTAATAAGTATATTCCCAGGGCTTCAGCAATATGTGTGACCCAGGAGACACAACATGACCCTAAGCCTGTACTTATTGCTTTAACATATGGAAGCTACAGATATCCCCATCTGTGGTTTCATTCATGTAGGGAACTCCCCAATGAGGTTATTCCCTCTAGAAAGGCAGAAATATCACCTTGCAGGTGAGAAAACTGATTATCTGAGAGGCCAGGTGATGCAATGGGGCCAAAGTCTACTCTTCCTATCCTGTTAAGACCACCCAGCAATCTTCCCACATGCCATGCAAAATATGAATAGATCCTTCTCTGTTTCCGAGGTTTTCCATTAGTTTTTTGATCTGTCTATTCATTTTATTATTCAAGATCTACTGATTTAAGAAATGATCCATTTGGGGAAAATGAATCCAGTAAAAACAGAAGAAACCTTGCTCTCTGTTATATCTGGAAGCATTTAAGGTGCACCCTTATATCCCAAATGATATGTGGACACATCTGAGGTAGAAGGAGAAAAACACTATGTGTCAGACACCCGCTGAGTGCTTTACTAGTATTATCTCATTTGATCCTCATAACAATCCTGTGAAGTATGAACTATTATGAACCTCATTTTAAAGTAGAGAAAACTAAAGTACAAGGAAATTAAGTAACTGTCTCAGGTTTACACTGCTAGTAATGTTTGAAACTGGATTTGAACTCAGTCCTTTCTGACCCTTAACCCAAAGTTGTCTATCTATTGCATCACCTAGTTGCCTTTAGAGGGCAAAGCCCATTGATGATAAGGAAACAAATGATGATGGGCAATGATGATGATGATATGGTGGTGATGGAGATGAGTGATGATGATGGAACATAAAGAGTGTTAGTCTTAGAGATGAGAAGTCCTCAGTGCAAAACCTTTCTCATAAAGCTATATTGAGAGAAGGCAGGCAGAGAAACACACACATACACATGCACACAGAGACAGACAGAACACAGATAAATAAATAGATGATAGACAAATAGGTAAATATATAGATGGATAGAGAAAGATGATAGAAATAGAGGAGTAGATATTTAGATGACAGACCGACAGACAGACAGATAGATAGATAGATAATAGGTAAATAGATGGTAGATTGATAGATAAATAGATGGATAGATACTTAGATGACAGATAGAGTACAATGGGACCATGGCCTATTGAGTTCCATTTTCAGAGCAGACATGCTGCCCAGTTCCTGTGGAAGACACTAGAACCTACTTCTAGTAAGGCATCCCATATAATGAAAAGGTCGTATTTCTTGACTTTGGAGCGCTCAGACATGTTTTTCAACTGGTTATGGCCTGCTAACTATATGGTAGAGGGAAAGAGAGATTGATGACTGTCTCCAGAGGGTACTTTCTGGGGTATTAACTAACCAAAAAATAATTTTTCTTCTTTTTCCTGTTTAGTTGCATTCAGAGAGAGGCAAGTACTGCTCTAAGCTTTCAGTGGAGAGAGAAGTCTCAAACCTTTTATCTACTCAGCTGAACTACTTCCATGTGATTTGTAAGTTTTTGACTCTGCTTTTGTTGTCTGTGTTGTAGTCAATATTCCTACTTTTTTCTAAAGGATCAATAGAAATGGATGTGACTTTGTGAATTTGAAAGTTCAGAATATCAAGCCTCAGAAATCCAGATGTTTTGGGAGGATAAGGTGTGTGATATGGCAGCCAAGACTCTGAAGAGTAAACTGCTTGATACAGCACAACTGTTAACAGAAATTCAGAGTCACCCATTGACTATGGCTGCATTGCATTTGGATGTAAACTTAATGGGACAAAGGCTTTGTAGTAAGATATAAGTATGATCCCATTCTTCTCAAAATTGGAGTCATTGATGGGAGAATTCAAGGGGAAATATTTTTAACTCCTTACAAGGTTTTCAAAGTAAATATTGATTTAAAAAATCAGGATAATTGGGTAAATTCAATTAGGATATCTAATCACTAATGATTAATACTAGAGAGAACACATTGAAATGGGAACTTGAGAAAACAGCACTGGAGAAAGATATCACCTTGCCTTTCAGAGATACCTTTAGAATCCCGATGGAGAAATATGACCTTGCTTTGGAAACCCAACTAATGAAATGTGAGTGGGAGTTAGGATAAAAATGATTTAAAGATTCTAAGGATTATGAGAGGAAGAAGAGAGGAAAGACCTATTTATCTTGAAGGATTTGGGATATGTTAACAGCTGAGGGCCATGGTGGATAGACTACTAGACTTAGAATCAGGAAGATTCATGTTCATGAATTCAAATCTGGTTTCAGATATGTGACCCTGGGCAAATTATGTAATCCTGCTTGACTTAGTTCTTCAACTGCAAAAAAAAACCCCAAAAGTGTTGGATATGGAAATGGAAAACCACTCTGTTGTTTTTGCCAAGAAATTCCCAATATGGGGTCACAGATTGAACAACAAAAAATTGGGGGGACATACATACATATGCATACTTATATGTATATGTACATATGTATATATGTGGTCATATGCAGACATACAATGCACACACACATATGCAATTATGTGTTGAAAAGTATTCTAGAAATACACATGCATAGAAAAATGCATACCCAAATCTCCTCTCCCTTCCACAGATTCACCCACTCAAAATCCCTCCTACTGTTTCTGTTATTACTACTTCAAGTTCATTTCTTGGGTAGCTGACTACTCAAGACAAATAGGGAGACAAACTAATTTATGATGGGGAAGTAAGTTGGGGAGGGTGGAGAGAAAGGATGAACCCAGTTTCTAGCCCTGCTGATGAAGTCTGCTTATCTGTGCCTCACACAGAGTCATTGTACCTAGCATCACAGCTTATCAGCTTTTAGGTGCCTGAGTTCACACTGTCCTGATTTGCCAATATAATGGGATTAACTGGTTGTCTTTTAAACATTTGGTTTAGTCATCCAGTTAAAAAAGGGGAATTGACTTTTTCCCGCCCACTTGACCAGAGGATTTTATGACTGACTCACCTGGTTGAATCAGTCAAAAATAGTTAAACATAATTTCAGAGTTTTTATGGGGTGTGGGGAGGAAGGCATTTTAATAAAAAGTGAACTTTTCTTGCAATTCCTATATAATCCTATAAATTAATGGTACTGATTCTAGTACTGACATCTTTCTGCATCTCTGGTCCTGATGGCTGGAGGGGATATATCTCCCCCTGAGGCAGATTGCCACCAATCTCTAACTTAGAAAATATTCTTGAAGAATTGTCATGGCCAGAACAAATTAAGAAACAATTTGATCAAGAGCCTTTTTGATGACCTAGCCAATGCTGGATATGTCATCCATCTGGGGACCTCTTGTCCACATTGGTAAGGACTTTCAGAACCTGTGCTCTGCCTTCACAGTCTTGGAAAACTTGGGTCATCTCCATGTGAAGATGAGGCAGGGAAGGAGGACTTTAGCAGAGGGACTTTCACCCAAATCTCTTATAATAAAGAAATCAGTCTTTTTCAGGTAGAATTGGATTCTCACTGATGATTCTCCTACAACACACCACCAAGAACTGGATGCAACACTGCAAGTGTGGTCCGGTCAGAATAATGTCCAATTGGACCATATGAGCATTTTTTGACATTTCATACTTGTAATAATGAGTCATTCAAGTCCTCACTTTAGATGTTTTTGCCTTTGTTTTTGGCAGAATTACAAAGTGAAATTTGGGAGGGAGCGTCAGAAAAAGTGCTCTCCCTGCTTGTAGTGTCACTTACCAGTTCTGTATCTTAGGCAAGACATTTCATCATCATCTTTATTCAAAGTTAAATAATCAGTAAAATAGGGATAAAAACACTTGAATCACCTATTGCATAAAGTCATTGTGAGGAAATTATTTTGAAAACTGTACAACATGATAAAGGTATCAGCCACGATCTCACTTTCATTGGCTACCATGTTGCAAACCCAACTCATTAAACTTGCTATTTTCACCAATCCCCAGCATTATTTTGGCCAGTTGATTGTTTTGAAAATGAACTACTCTCTAGCCATTTTTTCCTCTGTCTGCTTTTGTCCAATTTTTCTGACATTAAGTTCAAGAGTTGACATCAACTCTTAATGTATTTTACTTTTTCAACCCAACATTGTATTCGAAACTTCTCAGTTGCCTGGTTTTTGTCAGCTAATTTATTAGCTATCTCTACCAGCTTCATATCAAGCCAAACTTTCATAAGGATATCATTTGAACATTCATATAAGTCATTGGTAATATAAGAGTTAGACAACTCATGCTATGATCAACCATGTGGAACTGTTTAATCATCTTTGTTCTTGGAAAATGGGTCCTGTTCTAGTGAATCTCTTATAAAATCAGATCTCATTAATATATTCTTTCCTATTTCAACCCAGTAGTTGTCAAGTTTGACTTTCATTTTAAAAAATCCCATTTCCCTTGTCCTAGTTTGGATATTGTTTGTGCTTACTCAGTTCCTGGAGCATCCCCTGGCACAATATTCTCCCAAAATCCAAAGGATGGAAATACTACTACAGCCTCACAAAGGGAACCATTCAACAGCAAACTGATAAGTAAAAGCTAAGAGCATTTAGAAATTCATATTAGCTTTTGGAGTAAAAAAAAATGAATTGTGAGAAGCCCAGAGGATTAGCCTTTCAGAAGTCTCATACACATTCTAAGATTGTCACTGAAATGTCCCTGATGAAAGTAGCTTTGTTCCCAATGACGTATTCAGTTGATTGGGGGGGGGGGGCACAAGAACAATAAAACACTGACTGGATGCAGAACACTGGGCTAAGTTAGGCAGTTAATAATAGTTCAATCAACACATATTAAGCATCTTCTATATGGCAAGTGCTGTGCTAATCCATAGTCATAAAGTAAAAGACAGTCCCTGCTCTTAAGGAGCTTACAGTCTAATGGGGAAAAACAATATGTAAATAATTATGTACCTATAAGCTATAAACAGGATTAGTTTAAAATAGAGAGATGCACTAGAATTAAAAGAGATGAGGAAAGGCTTCAGTAGAAGATGATATTTAAAGTAAAATTTGAAAGAACCCAGGGATAGCAGAATTGGAGATAACGTGGGGGCATATTTCATTTCTGGAGAATAGGTAAAGAAATGCTGAGCGTTTCGACATGGCGTGTCATGCTCAAGGAACAGCAAGGAGGCCAGTGTCCCTGAATGTCAGAATACATGGTAAAAGTGTAAGGTACAAGAACACTGGGAAGTTAGGGAGAAGCCAGCTGATGAAGAGCTTTGAATACTAAATAAGATTGTGTGTTTAATCCTGGAGACACCAGGGAACTGATGGTATTTAGTGAGCAGGGAGAGTGACATAGAAATGCAGTTGAGAAAAATCACTTTGGCAGTTGAGTGGAAGATGAGGTGAATGAGGAGAAACTTGTGACAGGGAGATCAAAAGGCAAGTGATTGCAATTTTACATGGGGGGTGGGGGAGAGTGGGAGAGAGAGAGAGAGAGAGAGAGAGAGAGAGAGAGAGAGAGAGAGAGAAAGAAGGAAGGAAGGAAGGAAGAAAAAGAGAGAAAGAGAGAGAGGAGAGCCAGGGCCAGAGACACAAAGGAGATAGATAGATGAAGGAGAGAGAAAAGGGAGAGAGAGAGAGAAAGGTAGGAGAGAGAGATACAGAGGAGAGAGAGAGAGAGACAGAGAGGGACTGAGGGAGATAAACAGAGACACAGAGAGAAAGAAAGAGTGAGAGAAAGGTATGAGAGAAAAACAGAAAAAGAGAGACAGAGACAGAGAAATAGGCAAAGGTGAGAGAGAGACAGAGACAGAGAGACAGAGACAGAGACAGAGATAGAGACAGAGTAGTGAAGGGGCAAACCACTCCAATATCTTTGCCAAGAAATAGCCATGGAGATCACAAAGAGAAATAACCACAATAGCTGAAGCACATCAATGAACCCATCCCTCGATGATCTTAGTAGGACTGGGATCTAGGCAAAAGTATCTTGAACTCCTTAAACCAGATTCTTCCATTATGGTAACTCAAGGCAGGAGGAGGGAAGATCTGAAATGGCCTGGTTTTAATCCCACTGAGATGGTAATTTAGGGAACTTTTTACAGCTTCAAAAATTTCAACAGCCCTTCCCCCCCCAGGTCTCCAAGTTTCCCAAATAGTTTAGTTCAGAGAAAATTGTGGGAATTTTGTGAACCAAACTTTCTGGTAAACCTGACTGCATTTCAAAACCTAAGTTTCATTTTCCTGTAAGTTCCACCTGCTTGATAATTATAGGAATTGAGTGACATCTTGTCACATTCAGAAAAGTTAACCTGCTCACTCCCCATCCCCATCTCTCAAAACTCAATCCCTACTCTCAACTTGGAAAGCCCCCAGTATTTCCTCCAATTAGAAATCAGATGACCTAATTTTTTATCCTGGTTTATATCCCATTATTTATTATTTTTCAATGCATGAAAATTTGTCCCCCCTTTTATTCATGGTCCAGTACCTAAGTGAGGGACTTTGGTTTTGATGTGTTGTACCTGCCCTGTGAATAAATCGATATGGTTGGAAGCTCAACCTTTTTCCTCAGTTATTTCAGATTTCACCCATCCCAGTTCTAGAGCAAAACAGACTGTAGCACATGGAAACAATTAGCCTGGTTCACCTCAGCCCTTCTTCATTATTAATATAGATAATCACAGATGCAGTTTTTGTACACCATCTGCACTAATTGTTAAGAACAGCCCTAGAAAAGATATGCTGCCTAATTTTTGTTTATTGCTACCCAATTTTTTGACTCCCCTAGCTGACTGTTCCATTCCAACAGAGCATTTTTTCTTAGGAGGGAGAATCAATCCTCCAAACTCATGGGTTTAGTTTTTCTGATATCCCATCTTTTGAGGCAGGATGCTGTCTGTTGAGCCTTCTTTCATATGTAGTAGTTTCCATGAAGATTATACTCACTGTAATTTCTCCATCTTCCCAGGAACACCTTCTACATATAAATTGAAATTTCTCCCTTTCTTTTCCCTTATTTTAATTCATGTCTTCACTATATCCCTTCTTCTCCTATATCCTTTCTTCTGAGAGATTGCAGCAATTATTTTCCCCTTATTTCTCTTTGACTTGATCAAGGTACACCCCATATTCCTCTTCATCTCCTTTCTCCCTTTGTGTCCTCCCATTTTGCAGTTTAGTCCCTCAAAATCACTGACTACCAGGCAGAGAACTGGTAGCTTTGTCTCTGAGGTTTCAGATCTATTTCTCCACCATCACTTCTATTTATGTTCTACTTTCTCTTTTTTTTTCCTTGTGGACTTCTAGAAAGAAATATCTTACTGGTCTTTCTGTTGTTATTTCATTTTCTTTCTCTAGTTCACACAACTCCAGAGATGTTTTCTTTTTCTAATTTTCTTCCCTATTTTGGGGGTGTATTTTATGTCATGACTTCTACTTCCCCAATAGCTGTATTTATGCAGCTTTATTGTATTTCTTTTGTTCACTAAATAAACCATCTATTTTCATTTTTGTAGAAATGCTTCAAAAATCTTCCTTTCCTTAGTTACTCATGTATTTATTGATAACTAGGGGCAAATTTGCAGAGGATATCACCTTGGCTTGTATCTTGTACTACTTTGCCCTTCAATGCCCATTATTTCATATATTTGTGTACTTCTCAGTACACTTCTTAATGTCTTATCCTCCAAAGACAAATGCAATTATTTTGTCTTTTGCACATAATTATTATTTTTGAGTTTGAAGTTCCTTTGAGTGGAGTTTTGAGAGTTGAGCACTAAAAAAAATTTTCTAGTGCTCCATCTTGTTGCTCATGTCACCATTCAGGTTCTCATTGGTTTACACCAATCACTAGATTATCAATATAGTTTTAAAGCTTAATCTCAGGAAGATGATGCAGTTAAAACATATCTAGCCAGTCCCAGACCATGTCATATCTCATCTAGTTTGCCAAAAGGAGACAAAGACTACCTAAGGTAAGTACCCCACCACACAAACTTTCTACCTTTTGCTCCAGCTGTGAGAATAACGATCATTACGAGGGAATTAGGAAAAGTGTGCCAATCTGCTGTCTATGGTCCCATCCACAACCCTGTAGCTGCCTAGATCAGTCCTCCCTTCCTTTGATACAATTCTTTATGCAAGTTGAAGCCTCTCCTAGAATCTAACTTACTTTTCATTGCCCCTGGATCAGTCTTTAATATTCTAGTAAAAGAAAAGTAATAATTCAAGTTTGTAGAGGGAGTTTATCTACAGAGGGGGATGAATTTACAAATCTAGGGGTAAAGAATACAAGGTCCTAGAAGGCAGAAGCTATTTCATTTTTAGTTTTGTATCCCTAGCATCTATATGGAGGCACAGAGCACCTGACACACAGGGGGAGCTTAACAAAGGGTTGATGGGTGCATGATTGACACTTTTGTCCATTCTGAATCTTTTACTATGTAAAACTCAACAAATAGAAATTTCAAATTCATGGGATCTCTCCAAAATAAGGGACTTCAGTGGTAAACTAGTCCAGTTCATACTTAGCCAGATATTCTCCCTACCATATTAAGGACTCATAGTTCTAGACCTTCTGTGGAAGAACTTCCATAAGTAGGGGCACACCTTTTCTTATGGAACCTGGCAAAAAAATCCAATTCTTCTTCCATATGAAAGCTTTCCATGAATCAAGTCTGTTGAGTCATTTTCTTATTTCAGTTTTATTCCATTTAGAAAGCAGGTATTGAATTTCTACTAAGTTCAAAACATTGCAATAAGCAATGCAGACACCAAGGCAAAATTACAAATAGTTCCCATCTTGAAGGATTTTAATCCAACTGAGAGAGGAAAGAAACATAGATAAAAAAAATAAACTCCAGAGTGAGCATGGGAAGAAAGTCCTGAAAGGCCTTTTGGATTGTGATCCATTGGGTCAACATGGTATCTACTGTGTTCTCTGCCACTAAATGGGGGTAGCTTCCTTGATTGTCGATGTCAGCCATTCACTCCTTTTCAGCTATGTTCTCTTTTATATTCCCTCTCTTCTGTCTTTTTTGGCATCCAGTGTGAAAAAATGAAAGGGAAGAACTTGCCTTTCCCTGCTCCCTCTTTTAGCCCAGCTCCAAGAAATGGGTTTGGTTGTGTTTGCCCTATTCCATGTTTTTGTTCTTAGTTTCAGATGCTGGAGTTTATCTCCTGGTAGTTTCAATCATGGCCACTTTAGAGCCAGCATGTGGTGATGTAGCCAGTCAGCCCAACAGGGAAGCTAGGAGAAATCAGTCAGGGCTCCTAGGAGCTGAAACTAGGGTAGGTTTGGACTTAGAAATTAGAATTGACACTGTGCTGTATGGACATCAAGCTAAGCTATTAACCCAGTCTTCCTCTCACCCAGAGCCTGATGTGATGTAGGTGAGAGCCGGGGGAAGAAAATGCCTCTCATATGTTTGGAGAATAACTTTATATAGTGATGATTATATTTTCTGAAATACCCAAACATTTTTATGTAAAGGATGATCTGACTTTTAGTGGGTAATGGAACTGGGCTGAAGGGACCCTCCTTCCTACAACTGATGGAATAATATTCATGGGGGCCAGAGCAATTAGTAGAGGGGCTAGACCCATCTCAATTCCTTTAATGGCACCAGAGGACCCTGGGGGGATTGAAATGTAACATACCTTCCCTTCCAGGAAGTGAGGACCATGGTAGCCCCTATTACACAGAAATTACCAAATCCAAATGTAGATGAAATGATTTCAGGAGAAAGGGTCCTAATAGCTGGGCATGGGTGTACATCATCAAGGAAAGTTTTGTGTGGGAGTTGACATTTTAAAAGAAAAGCTTGACCTCCAGTGGAAAACCACCAACTTGAGTGATCACTTTTACATTTGGTGTGCAGGGCCTATAATCAGCCCCAAAGTTTGTGTGATGCAGACTGAATGGGAAAGCAGAGTAGGTGCCTCTGTCTCATGGAGGAAGGCCATGCTGATTTCCAGCTAAATAGTCCGTACTGTATCAGTAAGTCCAGCAATGCTTTTATCACAGCAGGGCAAATTCCTCTTGTCAAAATTGGCACCAATTATGCAAATTAAATTTGAAGGATTCATTAGCTAGATGGTAATTGGTTTAACGTGCATTAAAGAAATGATATACACATTTTGCTTTCAAGAAAATCACTTTTCCTTTTTGAAATAACCTTTAAAAGGCTACAAGATGAATGAGAAAGAAGGCAAGATTTCAGAAATATTCCTTTTCATGGATATTTAATGGACCCAATGTGTACTCTCTTTCATGATGAATTTTTAAAGCCTTTCTTTTTTTTTTTTTGTTTCCATACAATACTAATAGCTGTAGGATTACATTATCTGTGAGCATTTCTCAGATATGGCACATTGCTTTTTATAAACTGATTGGGGATCTTATTTTCAGATCTTATTATCCAGTCAAGTCATGGAGCACTAAGCACCCACTATGTGCCTGATGCATAGTGTGAAAGACAGCACATCTCAGGATAAACAGTATGGACTGGGAATCTGGAAAGCCTAATTTCTAATAAACTTCTCATCTTCCCCAGCTTTTCAAAGGTATAATGGTCCTTCTATATTCTACTAGGTACTGAAAAATAAATATTTGTTAATTGGCTTATAAAATGAATGAATGCTAAATTAGGTAACACTTAAAATGTTAGGTACCTTGGAAAAGAATTGTATTTGAAGTCAGGAAACTAGTTAAAATCCTGTCTCATCCAAGTACTGGCCTTGAACTTGAAGAATTCAAACCTACTTCTCTGGGGCTCAATTTCCTCATCTATAAAGTGAGAAGTTGAATGAAATAATCTTCCTTTTAGCTATAAGTTCTATAAGATTAACCTGGAAGGGAGAGTAAAATTTAAAAATTAACATTGATAATGGGGTATAATGAAAAGTCCTGTCTAGAATCAGTTATCTATCTAGAGAATGTGTATATTGGAAAAATTTGAAACATGTCATTAGATGGTAAGAAGTAATACATCTGGGAAAAAAAGAATGAAGAGTGATTGATGGAAGATTTCATAAATATAATATATATATATATAAAATACATGAATATATTTTATAATAAAACCAATCATCAAAAATATATAAGCATGTGTATAATATATGTATATATGTATTGCATATATGTATGCATTTATATATATATATATAAACATATACAACAAATAAATACAATAAAACATACACATATTAAAAGTTAATATAACAATAAAAGATCTAAATATCAATTTGAGGCAATCACAAAAGATGTCACAAAGCTATGGAAGAATAATTGCTAAATCAATTATACGGATAATTGCAATAGATTTTCAAATGAGGAGGGATCTTTTCAGGTCTGCATAAACTCAGAAACCTCAACCAAAGATGTCTGAATGAAGCTAAATCTTTAAGCTTATTAATGTGTTGACACTCTAGAATTTCCGTTACCTCCAAATGTTGAACCCTGTAGCTAATGCAGTGAAAAGCCACCTTGACAGTGGATTTGCTGATCCTAAGATGATGTAGGTGACATTGGGACCCATAACTAAAGCCTTTCTGGCTGAGCACAATAGGCCAGCGATGGTCATAAATTGACAGAGAATCTCGAATCACCTCTTTGTTGAATGAGGTATGGAAGGCAGGATTGTAGTGCAGTTGGTTCTTAAATGATGAGAAAATAATGAAAATTACCTTTTAGGAACGGAAAGAGCATAAAAATCTGAGAATTAGCAAAATATTTCTAAATGATTTTCAGAAAACATTTTGGTCCTGTTTAATATTTTTATTAATGATTTTATTTAATCTGCAGATGACACAGGGCTAGTAAAAGAATAGCTAGCATATAGGATGACAGAGTCAGGATTCAGAAGTATTTTGTTAGGTTAGAGAAATTGGACTAAATATAAGATGAAATTTGAGGAAAACAAAAATAAATTATAATAGCACTTCTGGGGGGAGGGCAATTTTAATAACCCAGCTAGACTGAACATCATCTTTCAGGGAAGGTGATGGAGCTTCATTGAAATAAGAGTCTTTCAATCATTATATTGAAAAAACCAAAACTAAACAGAAAAGACTCAAGATGCATAGAAAGGTAAATAAGGGGAAATATATACATATACATTTATAAATATATATACTTATATATATTTAAAAGTTAAACTGTTTACAACCCTACATGAAAAAATGACATCTGTAACTCTTGACAACTGTATACATTACTGGAACAGAACAGGGCATTGCATGGACTGAGTGTGTGGCTCTGAATGGACTCGTGTAATAACATCAAGGAAAAAAAGACAATAAGGGGCAGGGAAAGATCTATGTACCCCAGGAACATGAGTGGAGAAATCAGAGAATTGGAAAATGAGTGGATGCTTATCAGTTGGAGAATGTCTGAACAAGCTGTGGTATATGAAGGAAATGGAATATTGTGGTTCTATAAAAATGATGAAAAAACTGATTTTAGAAAGACCTGGAAAGTTCTATATGAACTGATTCTGAGCAAAACAAGCAGAATCAAAAATACGTTATACTCACTCTCAGGAAGAATGTGCAATGATCAGCTATGAAAGGCTTGGTGCTTCTCAGAGGTTCAGTGATGTAAAGCAATCCCACTAGACTTTGGACAGAAAATGCCATCTGCAACCAGGAAAAAAAAAAAAAAAACTAAGGAGAGTGAATGTAAATCAACAAATGCTATGTGCACTTCTTTTTTTTTTTCTGTTTTGTTTTTTATCTCTCTTATGATTTTTCCCTTTTGCACTGATTTTTCTCTCCAAAGATGATTCATAAATTAATGTGTATAGAATATACAATATAGAATGTAAAGAACAAATGAATTTACTAGAAAAAATAAATTATATACTTGTATTCAAAAAAAATCAGTATCACAGGTAACAAGCTGGGCCATAATTAGCAGCTTGATAAAAGACCTGAGGATATTCCTGGACTGCACACTAGATATAAGTCAACAGTGATGGGGTATTGAAGAAAGTTAATGTGATCTTAGGATACTTTAAACAAAGTTCATATTTAAGTAATGAGGAGGTAATGGTTCTTTATCTTGTATGAACACAACTGGAATATTTTGTTCAGTTCTGTCTACCTCAGATTGAGTGGAAATGACTAAATTGGGAAGAGGATACGAATATTCCTTGAGTCAGTGTCATATGATGATTTGTTTAAGGAGCTGGCCACGCTTAGCCTGGAAAACAGAAGCTTAAATGTAGGTCCATAAGAGCTACTTTCTTATATTTACCAATATACAATATAGAAGAAAAATTAGACTATTTTTTAATCTCAGATGGCATTGTTAGCAAAATTATCATTTGTTATATTACCTATATAAATATAAATCACAATATAAATATCATAATTTTATAATATAAATTAATATTCAATAAGTATATATTATATAAATTAGTTAAAGATCCTAAGAAACAAATTTAACCTGGATATCAAGAAATAACAAGAGCTCCTAAACTATTAGGGTTTCGTAAAAATTGATCTGGTGGGCCTCATTGGAGTTCTTCAAGCAATTTCTAAATGACCACTTATTAGTGTGGAGGTGATTCATTTTTTCAGACATTTTTCAGACTAGATGGCGATAAAGGCATGAAACGTGATTGTAGGCAAATTCTCAGTTTGGATACTATTGGGGAAGAGTAAGTTAGATGAATATAAGGAGATAAGACTGAGGGAAGATGGAGAATATCAGGATCAATAATTTGGATTTGAGCTGAGAAATAATATAGGGAGATGAATCAGGTAGCAGAAATATGTAAGAAGAGGTAGGTAAGAAAGTGAAAAAGTTGAGTGATCTACTAGATTATTACAAAAACACAGACTTGAAGGGAGGAGCCATGGACTAGCTTAGTAAGAGGAATGGATTTAGGTCAATTTCACTACTATTTACTAAGCACCTACTATGTTCCAGGCACCAAGCAGCTGGGGATATAAAAAGAAAGATGAATCATCTCTGCTCTCAATGAATTAAAATTCTACTGTCATTAAAAAGTGTCACTGAGAGATATTACAGAAAAAGAATCCACAGGATTTGGTGACTGAATATGAGCAAAGAAGGGGGTCAAAGATAACTACAGGGTTTTCATTTATTTTGAGAAGTCTTTGAAATATTGTGCAGAAATAATGAAGAAATCAAGATTGTAGAAATATTCCTTCTTTTTAGATTGGCAGTCATTTAATGTATCCATAGCTAACTTCCTTTTCATGATATCCTTTTTTTTGTGGTCCAGAATACAAATAGAATTGAGATTTTTTTTTATTTTAAAAAATCAGGAAATTGGGGGGGAGGGGCAGTGAATGACAGTGGCAGTTGGATGGCTGGGTAGATAGAGCACCAGCCATGGATTCAAGAGGACCTGAGTTCAAATTTGGCTTCAGACAGTTAATACTTAGTAGCTGTGTGATCCTGAGCAATTTATTTAACCCCATTTGCCTCACCCCCAAAAAATGGCTTGAGGAAGGGAATGATTTAGCTGTCTCCCTCTATCAATTTATTGATTCAATATGCATTTATTAAGAACCTACTATGTTTTAGCCACTGTGACTCATTCTGAGCAGGATTAGACAGAGACTGCCTCTAAAACCTTTAAAGCTCTCTCACACACCTGCTCCTGTCCTGTTTTACCCAAATTATTACCCATTACTCCCCTTCATATTCTCTGTGCTCCTGCCAGACTGACCTTTCTCCTGCTCTTAGGTAATATTCTATCTCTTGTCTTAGCTGCTCCCCATATACACTCTTCTTTTCTCCATTTCTTGGGTTTCCTGGAGACTCAACTCATGGGAGACCTTTGTCGATCCCCTTCCTTCTATAAGGTAGCATCCCTGCCCTTCCACTCTGGAACTATCTTGTATGTGTATTTATTATATACCCTATTAGAATATAGTCTCATTTGAAGGCAAGGACTGTTTCATTTCTATTCTGATATATTTATTAATTCAAACAACACAAACTATAGTAATGTTTAAAAAATATTTATTGGCTGATTTATTACTAAATTGGAGTGATGAAGAACAAAATGTTCTGTGGCACTTTGGATAATGGCAGATCTACAGCCAGGAAAACTGCAGTTCAAATCCAGTCTCAGACACATTATCTCTCTGATTCTAGGAAAGTTACTTAAATTCTATTTGCCTCAATTTCTTCATCTGTAAAATGGGGATAACAACAATTTCTACCTCTTAGGTTAATTATGAAGACCAAATGAGATAATGATTGCAAAGCACTTCCACATTATGGCACATAGTAAGCATCATATAAATATTAACTATTCCGTAAGAAGCAACATGAGATAATAGGGTGAGCCCTGGTCATGCTTCAAGAGAGCATAGATCCAATCCCAGTCTTTGATACTTGCTGTGTGGCCCAAAAAGAGTCACTTAATGTCCCAATGACCCCAAATCCCTATCTAAGATTCAAACTTGCAGACAAATTGAAAACGTACAGGTGTTTACCACCCCCGGCCCCCAGAGAATTTCCATGGAATTAAAAAGATAAGTCTGGTTTTTCCACCTCCCCTCCCATCACACAAAACTGTTTTAGAGATAAGCAGAACAAAGTAGGAGCTAAGGAGGAAAGTCTTCACTCATAATGGGTCCAGAGGTACAAAAGACCTCTCATTTTACCTTTAAGGAAACTGAGAGAGAGATAACTGAATTGGCTTGTTCAAAAATATATAGGGGACAAATAGCTGAGACAGGATTTGAGTGATAGTTCTGTGACTTTGAATTCACTATTTTTCCCACTGGCCCACACTGTTTTCCATGATCATAAAGATATGCTTTCCTGTAGATGCAATTTCCTGAAATTGTAGGAAAAATGAAAGAATAAGTGAGGAGATGAGATGTGTTGAGCTGACATCGGATCTAGCTGGAGATCTGCAAAGAATGGCTCAATAAAATAAAAGTAAAGTTGTCAGCTGTAACAGGTACTTGGGGAAAGGGAATAAAAAATGGGAAAAAAGAGGCTGGGACATATAGTACAAATAAGGAGCCAGGAAATCAATGAGGGATAAAAAAGGCAGATGCCAAACGTGTCAATGGCCAAGTTGTACTTGGACAGTATACATTCAGAATAGGCCAATTCTGTTGGCTCCAGAACTGTTCTGTACCCCAGGAACATGAGTGGAGAAATCAGGCAGGAGGGCTAATCCAAGCTTGACTTAAAAATCAAGCTCTACAGAAAGCCAGCATGATAAATATAGCAGTCTTGTCACCATTGACCAAGAAATCAAGGAGAGAAAGGGGAATAGCAGAGCTAGGAGAATGCTAATTGATTTTGACATGAAGCTTTTAGGAAATAGGAGATTTCAGAGAGAAGGGAAAGAACCCAATGCATTCTGGGAAATGAGAAAAATGAGAAGTAGAAAAATGTAATGGGAGGGAATTGAGGAATAGAAAGGTTGGATATTTTATAGGAGAACTATTTATAACCTCATATAATAAATCAACATGATACAAACAAATTACATTCCTGGGGTCTTTATTTATTTATTTATTTTTGCTGAGGCAATTGAGGTTAAGTGACTTGCCTAGGTTCACACAGCTTGGAAGTATTATGTGTCTGCGACTATATTTGAACTCAGGTCCTCCTGACTTCAGGACTGGTGCTCTATTCATGGTCTTCATTTTTTAAGGGGAAAATGAAGGGGGTTGGACTAAATGACTTCCTGAAAGAAACCAATCTTTCCCAAAAGCAGTGGTAAGGATGGGCAGTAGTTCAGTCATGGAAGATGCTGGACACAAAATTGTGGAGGTGAGAGATGAAGTGTATAATACAAGGTTAGAAAGCTTATATGGGATCACATGATCGATATTTTAAAGCAGCAAATGGTGTGCTTTGCAATGTATTTGATCCTATATGGTAGGACACATTGGGAAGGCTTTGTGAAGGTAGAGGGAAGGTATTGTAATGGATTACCTGTGGAGGGTAAGTGAGAATGAGGAGCACTAGATGACCAGATGACACACCAGTGTCAGGAAGGATGGTGATAGCTCTCTCAACAAAGCAATAGGAAAGGTTGAAAGAGTAATAAATTAATTAAGTGACTTTCTCAGGGTCTATTTAGCCTGAGCCCTGTAGACAGGAAAGGTAATCTGCTTGTCTTGGCTCACCTGGGCCAAATTTTGTAATCAACACAGCTATTCCAGAGTGTATTGATCTTTTAGGAATCTCTAGACTAAAGTAGAGCCACTGCACTGAGTTACAGCCAGAATGAATAGCTGTACTCCCGTCTGCTTTGTTTCTCTGCTCCCCCTCTGCCTCTTCTATCAAAAGTGACTCAGACAAAAGGCTCTAGAATATTAATCCAGAAATGCTAATTGGCATTAATGAGACTCTTAGAATAATTGACTTATTCCAAGTATTCACTTCAGTAATTCCACACCTTGTTTCTTAGATTTACAATAATAATAATAATAAATAATGATAATAATAATAAAAATAACTAACATTTATAAAGTACTCTGAGGTATGTGAAACAGTTTACATATTTTTTTGACCTGTGAGATGGGGAATATTATTATTATTATTATTACCACCATTTTTCAGAAGAGAAAAGTAAGATATAGGCTAAATGAGATACCCAGAGTCACATAGCTAGTCAGTGTCTGAGGCAGATTCTAATGCAGATCTTCTTGACTCCAAGCCTTATGCTTTCTATACTGTACAACCCAGCTGCCTCTTGAGCCCACAATATCTACTGCCAATTAGTTTTGTGAAAAGACAAAAATGTGGAAACATTTGTGACCCATAACTTCTTGAATAATCCTCTGCTTTTGCATGAGGTGGAATGAAAACTTTTGATTAGCTGACCTTGGAGTCAGAAAACTGATTTAAAACCAGATTCTCACAATCACTACCTGTGTAACTTCAGTTAAGTCATTTTCTGTTTCCCTCCTCTGAAAATTAAAAATTCTTATTTTTCTATTACCTTGTTCCAGCAAACCACTTCCAAAAATCTTATATATAGCACTATAGAATGTGACTTCTCATTGTAGAATCACAGTTTTAGAATTAGAAGTGATCTCATTGATGATTTAGGGTAAACCATATCATAAAAGAGAAAACCATTACCTTCAGAGGCAGCCCATTATTCTTTGGAACAGCTCCACTTGTCATAAAGTTTGACAAGCCTACATATCCCTCTTTCCAATTTCTATTTATTGATCTTGGTCTTGGCCAGTGGGACCAAACAAAACCCACAGAATTCTTCCATGTGACAACCCATTATGCCCAAAGAGGGCTGTCATATCTACCAGTGACTACTTTAGCCTAAGCAAGATAAAACAGTAACTTGAAGTCCTTTACCATGCTAATTGCTACCCAGATTTCCATGTCCTTATTAATCTGAGGGTGCCTGATGAGGAAAGAGAAATACATTAGGCCAGATTCATCCAAAGCCACCCAAGGAGTGCATGGAAGAGTTGGCCTTGGAAACCCAATCTTCTAAGTAAACATCCCACTGAATGACAAAGGAGGAAGACTGTTCCATCTTCAGTCACCCACAATCCTCTCTTTAGACATTAATTGGACTTTGGGATAAGATCTCTCAATACTCATAGCTCTGAGAGGAGCTTAGGTCCAGTTCTAGGGGAAGCTCTGTCCTCCCAGGAAAGGCTCCCTTATATCCCAGAACATCATAAGACAGCTACTGAAAGAGAAAAAAAAGGTAATTGTAGGGGGGGTCACCTTTATTTAATTTAATGTTCTATTTATGAATGGAAAGGAAGAAATCAAGCATATTTATTTTACTTTTACTTATATGTATACTGCGCATCTCTTCCTATCAAAACATATGAGTTCATAGATTAGGACCCATTTTCTTTATCTTTATATTTCCAGTATCACATATGAAATTAACAGACTTATAGCAGGCACTGAATAAATGCCTGTTGATTTCTGGGCTGATTGTCTGAATATTTAAATATGTTATTAGTAAAAAGTAGCTGTATTATCCAGACTAGGTAATTAGGTGGCATAGTGATTCAGAAACCTTGAGTTCAAATCCATCCTTACTAGGCACTTATTAGCTAAGTGACTCTGGGATAATCACTTAAAGCCCATTTTCTTCAGATTTCTCATCTGTAAAATAAGTTGCAGAAGGAAATGGCAACACCACTTCGAAATCTTTGCCAAGAAAACTCCAAATGGAGTCCCAAAGAAATAGATACAACTGAGTAACAAATTATCCAAATTATGCCTGTTCAATAAGAGTTTTTCATATACTTTGATTATTTGTCCCAGATGTGGGAAAATTGTTCTGAGGTCTGTCTGTTCTTGCAAAGTTCTTCTGTGAGAATGTCCTTGGAAAGTAAAATGAAGAGATTTGGAAACCAACTAAAGGAAGAGGAAGGCTAAATAAAGAGACATTTCATACTAGAAGAGAGATGCATATCATGGGATATGAGAAACAAAAGTTGACCTAAAAAGTGTCTCCTCAGTCTCTACAATTATCCCATGTGGTTTCTACCGGAAAAAGAAAGAGGGAAATGGGTGCTTGCTAATTTCACATGTTTTCCCATTCATTAGTCAAAGGAAGGGGGTCCTTTTGGAAACTCACTTAATGATTTACTTGATTCTAATTACAGTATGGAAATCAGCTGAATGCCCAAATCTAGAATCAAAAAGCAAAAATGTCTTCACGAGTTTTGAAAAATTGCCCCAAATCTCTTTTAGAAAATCAGAATCGAAACAACAATAAAATCATTCTACAGACAATTGAAAACAAAATATAAAGCTCTTTTCAAGTGTTTGGATTTTTTTATGTGACATTTTTGTCAAAAAAAAATTTAATCTTTTACAAACCATCCCACCCCATCAATTCAACCTAAAATCTGTAGTCAACATAAATGGTCAGTGATAAGAACTACCTCCACTCCTCATCTCACCAAATGATTTATTATTTATTTTGTTACTTACTTATCTCTATATAAATTGTCTGCAGTAAACTCTGTGTTTCAGTGTGCAGAGATGGAAGATTTTTGACATTTGCATTCTGATTTCATACTAAATAGGAGACATTTAATAAATTCTTACCAAGTGGAATGGACATTAAGTGAATTGAATAGCAGTGACGTTATGAAGTGGTCAGTTTTCTGGCACAAAATGTGAGTTGTAGGATTGACCACAACTTGGTAGAAATTCTAGAATTGGCACTTTGTATGTAGGCTCTGAAATTATGAGAACAATGCTACTATCACCAGTATCCCAAAGTTTGGAATGGAAGAGCAAAACCTTTTCCTTTCTGTCCCTTTTGTTCCTACCTCATAGCAAGTTATATGCTGGCTCTTCTTCACCATACCCAGATATTGCCTGGAATCTTGCCTTCAGCTCAGGAATTCACAGACTAGAGTTAGCCCACACCCCT
This sequence comes from Myrmecobius fasciatus, assembly GCA_023553655.1. Taxonomy (NCBI): domain Eukaryota; kingdom Metazoa; phylum Chordata; class Mammalia; order Dasyuromorphia; family Myrmecobiidae; genus Myrmecobius; species Myrmecobius fasciatus. The sequence goes on along the minus strand of JAJPUD010001699.1, from coordinate 322,570 downwards.
TGCAGTTTTTTTTTGGGGGGGGGGTGGTTTCTTCCTCTGATTCGATAACCTCTCCTAGAACTTTTAGATTTATTCGAGATTTATTCCTCTCCTGGCTTCTCTGAAGACCTTCTTTATTACATGTGAATTACCTTGTCTTCCCTCTTCCTTTTAGGTTCCTTTGATGTGTTTTCCCTCATTACTATGGAAGTTTCTTAAATGCAAATATTGTCTTTCTTTTGACTTATGTTTGTACTCCCAGGGTTAAGCATAATGGCATATGTAGAGTAAGAACTTAAGAAATCCTTGTTCACTTGACTGGACACTCCTTGAGAAACAGAGAAGGGAAAAAGAAACTCATTGGATGATTTATAACTTCTAACTCTTTTAATTGTTCTACATTATAGCCTTCAATGGATTGTATGACCAGACTGGTAGCCATAGGGGAATAACAGGAAGAGGAGAGGGAGACTACAGTACCAGCAGATGGAGAGGAGAATTTAGACTATGCCTCTAATTTCAGGTTATTTAAAAAGATGCCATTTTAAATCAGACTATTTTACTAAGTAAATATAACTACTACTACCACTATCATCACTACAACTACCATCACTTTTATTGTTATTGTTTAGTTGTTTCAGTCGTGTCCAACTTCATCTCCCTTGACAGATAGATTCCCAAATATTTTATATTATTGACAATTATTTTAAATGGAATTTCTCTTTGTATCTCTTGCTGTTGGATTTTGCTAGTGATGTATAAAAATGCTGATGATTTTTATGGATTTATTTTGTATCTTGCAACTTTGCTAAAGTTGGGAATTATTTCTACTAGTTTTTTAGTTGATTCTCTAGGTTCTCTAAGTATTCCATCATATCATCTGCAAAGAGTAATAATTTGGTTTCCTCATTACCTACTCTAATTTCTTTAATCTCTTTTTCTTCTCATTACCAAAGCTAGCATTTCTAATACAATATTGAATAGTAATGGTGACAGTGGGCAACCTTGTTTCACCTCTGCTCTTACTAGCAATGATTCCAATTTATCCTCATTACAGATAATGCTTGTGGATGACTTTAAATAGATACTACTGACTATTTTAAGGAAACGCCCATTTATTCTTGTACTCTCTGGTGTTTTTAATAGGAATGGATGTTGGATTTTATCAAATACCTTTTCTGCTCTATTGAGATAACTATATGTTTTTTATTAATTTGTTTATTGATATAGTCAATTGTGCTAGTAGTTTTTCTAATATTGAACCACCCTTGTTTTGCTGGTATAAATCCTACTTGGTCATGGTGTATTCTTTCAATGGTTATTGTACCTTCTGATTCTATGAAATCCAGGCACTTCTCTTTGATGATTTCCTGAAAAATAGTGTCTAGGCTTTTTTTTTTCATCATGGTTTTCAGGAAGTCCAATAATCCTTAGATTATCTCTCCTAGATCTATTTTCCAGGTCAGTTCTTTTCCCAAGTAGTATTTAACAATTTTTTCTATTTTTTCTATTTTTTTCACTTTTTTTTTGTTTTGCTTGACTCATTCTTGATGTCTCATTGAGTCATTCATTTCCATTTGTTCAGTTCTTATTTTTAGTGAATTGTTTTCTTCATTTAATTTTTTAAATTCTTTTTGCATTTCTCCAATTAAATTTTTAAATGAGTTCTTTTGTTCTATGGGTTTTTTCTCATTTCACAAATTCTGTTTTTTAAGGAGCTATTTTCCTTTTCCATTTCACAAATTCTGTTTTCTTTTTCCATTTTGTCAAATCAATTTTTTTAATGATGTTTTTTTTTCCATTTCATTAAATCTATTTTATAGTGACTGTTCTTCAGATAGTTTCTGTATTAGCTTTTCAAATCCTTCTTGCAAAGTTTTCATTTCCTTTCCCCATTTTTCTTCTAGCTCTCATTTAAGATCTTTTTAAATTTCTTCTAGAAGAGCTTGGTGTGATAGGGGGATCAATTTAAATCACCCTTTGGGGCTTCATCTGATGATGATCTGCTTTTATTATCTTCAGTGTTTGAAATCAGTGCTCTTTTACCATAAAAACTATCTAGGGTCAGAGTTCTTTTTTGCTTTTTTACTCTTTTTTTTTAAGTTGAGATATGCTTTTAGGATAAGGGAGATTGTCCAAGCTTCTTCCACAAGCAGCAGCAGAAGCACTGACTGACTTCAAGGGCTCAGTGAGCATGGCCAGGTGGAATTCTGACATTTTGGGTTCTCTATTTACCTTTTATGTTTGTGTTGGATGTTTTATAACTGCTCTGTTGATCTGCTGGTTTGCAACCAGGGCTGAGTAGCCAACCAACACTGATATGGATTCCTCATCGTAGATTCTCTGCCATGTGGAGCTCTCACCATCCCAGGTCTGTACTGCCTGCACTTAGCGTCTGTGCTCAGCCTGCTTGCACTTGGCCCACTCCCTTCCATGCCCAATTGAAATAAACCTTTTCTGGTGATCTTTGAAATTATCTTTTGTGGGTAATTTGTTGCACTCCCAATATTCATAGGCTGAATTTGGTAATTATCTGAGCATCATGGGAGAAGATCAGCAAGAAACATATGTACTCTTTGTCATCTTGTCTCCGGTTCTCTCCATCAAAAGTCTTTATACTTGATACATTTTATTGCTGATTCATAAATTCTTCATCTTCTTTCCTTTTCAATCAATCAACCAATACATTTATTAGGCATATAATATTTCAAAAGAGTTGGACTAGGTATTGGGGCTATAAATATAAAGTGAGATAACCTGTACTCAAAGTCATCATATTCTAATAAGTAGCTAAAAGATTTATAGACAATGGTGAACAGGAAAGGAAGCTTTGGTTTAGAAAATTATAAATACTATGGGTGGAGCTACAGTGCAGCTCTATGGTATAGTACATAGAGTGCTAGACCTGGAGTCAGGAAGACTCATCTTCCTGAGTTTAAAATTGACCTCAAACACTAGCCACTGTAACTCTAGGTAAGTCACTTAACTCTGTTTGCCTTAGTTTCCTCATCTATGAAATGTTTCAGAGAAGGAAAGGATAAACCATTGTCTTTATCAAGAAAACCCCAGATAGGGTCATGAAGATAAAGATATAACTGAACAATCACAACAATAACACAGTGTAGTAGATTATCATCATTTTCAGTAAAATGATAATACGGATTTGATTTGAAGAATAAAATGTAATTAAAACAGTGATTTTTGTCATTGTACCCTGACAGAAAGGTGAAAAATTGAGGGAGAGGAGAAAGGAAAGTATGTCTTAAAGCACCCATATTGCTATTATCTCCCTGTCTACATCATAGTCAATCTTGGTTATAATTCTCTATGCTGTGGGCTACTATCCCTACTCTACTATCAACTCCAAATCCAGTGGAACCTTTTTTAGGTTTATTACTATGTAGTGATCCACACTCAGTACCCATAGTGCTCTTTCTGGATGCATTTAACTCTTTGCCTCACATATCTATTGTGATTAACCTGAATCACCTCTCTATTGAAAAGAACCAAATCCATTAGAATTGAGCATATAATCTTGCTGTTGCTGTGTACAATGTTCTCTTGATTCTACTCACTCCACTTAGCATCCCTTCATGCAAATCTCTCCATGCCTTTCTGAAATCATCCTGCTGATCATTTTTATGGAACAATAATATTCCACCACATTCATATACCATAATTTATTCAGTCATTCTCCAACTTATGGGTATCCACTCAGTTTCCAGTCCCTTGGTGCTACAAAAATGGCTGCCACCAACATTTTGGCACATGTCGATCCCTTTCCCTCCTTTAAGATCTCTCTCTCTCTCTCTCTCTCTTTATATATATATATATATACATATATATATATATATATATATATATATATATATACCCAGTAGAGACACTGCTAGATTAAAGGATATGCATAGCTTGATAGCCCTTTGGGCATGGTTCCAAATTGCTCTCCAGAATGGTTAAATCAGTTGACAACTTCATCAACAATATATGTATTAGTGTTTTCTCACATCCCCTTCAACATTCATCGTAATCTTTTCCTGTCATCTCAGCCAATCTGAGAGGTATATAGTAGTACCTCAGACTTGTCTCAATTTACATTTCTCTGATCAATAGTGATTTAGAGCATTTTTCACATGACTAGAAATGGTTTTAATAGTCAAACCTTCTATTGAGGTGCTATGGCTCTCTTGCCACAAAATGGTTTTCAGCTGTGATGCAGCTTCTTCATATTTGGGGAAGCGACTGTCAGCTTTTTAGGTTGATAGTTCCAAGAACTATATTTAGTTCTTTTGTGGTGCAAACCCCAACCAACTCACCCAGCCAAATTGCTATAGAAACCCTTGGTAATTTAGTATGGTTTTTGAACTTTTCTTTTGCAACTACTTGGGATTCTTCAGTAAATTTTGTCAGAATTGTGGTCTGCAATTTAACTGTAGCTGTATGCTTGAGTCATTAACCTAGTTTCCTTAGGGGGAAAAAAGAGTCTTCAAAAGCTCTGCATAAAACTGCAGGGATAGGATGATTTTAATAATCCATAATGTCGATGGCTACCATATATATCAATTAGGAAGCAAGATTGAAAATAGTCACATAAGTGCTAGGGGATTTAATTACCTTTCCCTTTGTTCCATCCAGCAGCAAAAACCATTTTTCTTTTGCACGAAATGGAAGACATCTTCTGGATGTCTTCACTGGATGGATCCCTGGAAAACCAGTGATTAAAGGGCACTAGATTTCAGTCTAATTTAAGGAAAAATTTCCTAACACTTAGACTGAGCCCCACAAGGTATTCAATCTTATTGCTAGGCTATTTAGAGCCTTTGACCCAACAATGTCACAAGTAAATTTGCATTCCAAACAGATAAAAGATTAAGGAAAAAAGATATATCTATACAAATGTTCAAAGCAATTCTTTTTGCACTAAAAAAGAATTGGAAATTGAGGAAATAGAACAAGATTGTGATGAAATGCTATTGTACTACAGAAATGATAAGTTTCAGAAAAACCTGGGAAGGCATTAATTGAGGTCATGTGAAGTGAGTTGAATAAAGAGAAAATTGTACATGGTAACAGCAATATAGTAATGATGATCAATTGTGAAAGATTTAGCTACTGTGATTAATACAGCCATCCAAGACAGTCTCAAAGAATTCATATAAAATATGCTACACATAGAACTGATAAACTCTGAGTATAAATTAAAGAATAATCTTACTCTATTATTCTTGTCTTATTTATACAATATGGTTAATATGGAAATATGTTTTGCAAGATTTCACATCTATAGATATCATGTTGCTTGCCTTTTTAATAGTTGCAGGAAGGAGTAGATTTTAAATTATTCTCTTTTTCCATCTTTTTTTTTCCTTTTCCTACTTTTTTCTTGTCTTCTTTTTCTTCTTCATCATCGTCTTTTCATTGTTTGTTTTATTATTAAAATAGTAATAATTGTAGTGGGAGATCTAGATAACACAGTGGATAGAGCAGTGGTTCTAGAGTCAGGAAGAGGTAAGTTCAAATACAAATACAGGTACTTAATAGCTGTGTGATCCTGGGCACTTAACCTTGTTTTTATCAGTTCCTTATTTGTAAAATAAGATGAAGAAAATGAAAAGAAAAAAAAAACATGCCTGTGTTTTAGCCAAGAAAACCCTAAATATAGCAACCTAGTGTTTTACAAACCCAAAGACCCCAGCTTTTAGGATAAGAACTCACTATTTGACAAAAAGTTCTGGGAAAATTGGAAACTAGTATGGAAGAAATTAGGGCTTAACCCATACCTAACACCACATACCAAGATAAGATCTAAATGGGTTCATGATTTAGACATAAAGAGTGATATTATAAGCAAATTAGACGAACATAGATAGGATAGTTTACCTCTCAGAACTGTGGAGAAGGAAGGAATTTGTGTCCAAAGAAGAATTGAAACTCTTAATTGAATATCAGACAGATAATTTTGACTATATTAAGTTAAAAAGCTTTTGTACAAACAAAACTAATGCAGACAAGATTAGGAGGGAAGCAATAAATTGGGAAATCATTTTTATAATTAAGGGTTCTGATAAAGGCCTCCTTTCTAAAGTATATAGAGAATTGGCTCATATTTATAAGAATTAAAGCCATTCTCCAATTGATAAATGGTCAAAGGATATGAACAGACAATTTTCAGATGATGAAATTAAAACTATTTCTAGTCGTATGAAAAGGTGCTCCAAATCACTATTGATTAGAGAAATTCAAATTAAGACAACTCTGAGGTACCACTACCCACCTGTCAGATTGGCTAAAATGACAGGAAAAGATAACGATGAATGTTGGAGGGGATGTGGGAAAACTGGGACACTGATACATTGTTAGTGGAACTGTGAATGGATCCAACCATTCTGGAAAGCATTTGGGGCTCTACTCAAAAAGTTATCAAACTGTGCATGCTCTTTGACCCAGCAGTGTTTCCATTGGGACTATATCCCAAAGAGGTCTTAAATGAGGGAAAGGGACCAACATGTGCAAAAAAGTTTGTGGCAGCCCTTTTTGTAGTGGCTAGAAACTGGAAACTGAATGGATGCCCATCAGTTGGAGAACGGTTGAATAAAGTATATTATATGAATGTCATGGAATATTTTTGTTATGTAAGAAACGACCAGCAAGGAAGATTTCAGAGAAGCCTGGAGAGACTTTCATGAACTGATGCTGAGTGAAATGGGCAGAACCAAGAGATCATGGTACACGGCAACAACAAGACTATATGATGATCAATTCTGATGGACATGTTGAGATGGACATCTCAACAATGAGATGTTTCAAAACAGTTCCTATGGGAGAGGCCTATGGGATCTGAGTGTGGACCACAACAGAGCATCTTCATGCTCTCTATTAATGTTTGCTTGCATTTTGTTTTCCTTCTCAGGTTTTTTTTTTCCCCTGAAGATTTGATTTTTCCTGTACAGCAAGATAACTGCATAAATATGTATACATATATTCAATTTGTCAAGTATTTTAACATAATTAACATGTAGTGGACTTCCTGCCATCTAGGGGAAGGAGTGGGGGTAAAGACATAAAAATTTGTGACAGAAAGCTTTGCAAGTATCAGTGTTGAAAAATTACCCATGAATGTGTTTAGCAAATAAAAAGCTTTAATAAAAGAAAGAAAAAAAAAAACAGCAAGCAGGATGATTTCAGAGAGTCCTAGAGAGACTTAACAGGAACTGATGCTAATGAAATGAGCAGAACCAAGAGATCATTATGTATAGCAACAACAAGAATATATGATCATCAATTCTGATGGAAGTGGTTCTCTTCAACAATGAGATGACTCAAACCAGTTGTTCAGTAATGAAGAGAGCTAGCTACATCCTGAGAGAGGCCTGTGGGATCTGAGTGTGGTTCACAGCATAGCATTTTCACTCTTTTCATTGTTGCTTGCTTGCTTGCACTGTATTCTTCTTCTTCTTCTTCTTCTTCTTCTTCTTCTTCTTCTTCTTCTTCTTCTTCTTCTTCTTCTCCTTATTCTTTCTACTGGCTTGATTTGGTTTTTCTTGTGCAACACAATAATTGTATATATATATATATATACATATATATATATACACATATATATGCATATATATGCCTGTATTGGATTTAACATATATTTCTACCATGTTTAACATATATTGGACTACTTGCTATCTAGGGGAGACCATGGGGAAAAGGAGGGAAAATTGGAACACAAGGTTTTGCAAGGGTTAATGTTAAAGAAATGTCCATGCATATGTTTTGAAAAATAAAAAACCTTTAATAAAAAAAGTCTTTTGATGGAGCTTTGATGGAGCTCTCTCCCCTAAAAAAGGAAGAGCTAATAATGTCAACTTCAGTTACATTCATCCTACAACAAATGGAATTTATGGGTATTGGGAAGTAGATCCAGAATAGATCTGATTCTTACTAATAAGAAAGAACTTGTTGTTATAACAGAAATAATATGAATCCTTGGGAGAGAGGAAGGAATTCCCTCTTATAGTTTGCAAAAGAAGAGAATAAATCTGAGTATAGTTTGACCCCTATATATACCCCTAGACTTGGGTATAGAAGATTTCATGACAATCAGGGGGGACATATAGTAGGATATTATAGACTCAAATCTTTCAAGGAAATCAGCATACTATGGATGAGAAAATCTCAACAAAGAGATTATGGAGACAAAAAAGGCAACAGTAATGAGGAACCAGAGAAATAGAATTTGTCTATAAATGAACATGTAGATTCAGAAAGAATCATCAAGTAACTTAGCTTTTTTAAACACACACACAAGCTCACACACAGACACAGACACACATGCAGAAGAAATGTAAGCCAGAGCACATAGCATAGGATGATTTTTTTTAATTATATTGAAAGAATTGCTGAAGCTTATAATGAATTGAGGATAGAGAAGTAAACTAATCATAAAGGGTTTTTTTTAAAGCTCTAATGGGTGAGAAAGGGGGAGGTTCGGAGAAGGAATATAGACCCACTGGTCTGAGTGTACAGGAGCCAATTTAATGTGCTTTGGTTCCTCTGTCAAAGATAATGATTTATAAAGATTAAAAGAGCAAAAGGAGCTAATGGGGAGATGAAATTCAATACAAAGAGGGAAATGGTATAAGATATCTGAGATGTCCTTGAGGGAGTCAGGGAACTTGATCCAGGTAAACTACAGTCTTGTCCAATTATTTCAGTCATGTCTGACTTTTACTCTTCATGATTCCATTTCAGGTTTTCTTGGCAAAGGTACTTAGATTACTGTTTTCCATTCCCTGCTGCAACTCTAGATGAGGAAATGAAGCAAATAAGAGTTAAATCACTTTTCAGGGTCACATAGCTAGTTTGTGTCTGAGGTCAAATTTAACCTCAGACCCTCTTGACTTAATAATTGACACTGTATCCACTGCACTACATAACTGTCTTAAAGTACTGTCTTCCTTTGAAATAACCATTGGGTGAGACAAACTAGTCACTATCAGTGATCTCATAAAGACTGTGAATAAGACTAATTAAAACTATGTGACAATAACCTTGACTATTGTCAAGACATTTTTCTTGTTTTTATCCTTGTTTTGTTATTCTTTTTCTTCTTCTTTTTTGTTCTTGTTGTTGTTCTTGTTGTTCTTCTCCTTCTTCTTGTTCTTCTTCCTTCTTTCTTCTTTCTTGTTCTTGTTCTTTTCTTCTTCTTCTTCTACTACTACTTTGGCTTTTTTTTTGCTTCTTCTACTTCTGCTTCTTCCTTTCCTGCTTCTAATTCTGTTTCATCTTCATCTTTTTATTTTATTTTTGCATGAGCTATTAAATGTATAGATCAGGAGAATGCAATGGCTATAATTTATATTGATGATTCACTTGGAAAAATATTTTATGCTTATGGGGAAGACAGAATGATATTGGCTAGGTAGTTGTAAAGTTAATGAGATGAACACTTGTTTGCTTGGCCAGACATAAAAATTCAAGGTTATCTTGGCAAGAAGTCTTCAGGAAATGTCTCAGAATTATGTTCTTGGCCTTGTGTTTTTTTTTAAATTTTCTTTCTTCAGTCAATCAGTCGGTTGGATTAAAGGAAAGATGGCATTCTTATCCAATTTACACGTGACACAAAATGAGAGGGATAGCTAACAAACTGGTTGACAGAGAATAGATCCAGAAAGAACTTGAAAGGCTAGATGATGCACTTTAGAAGAGATAAATGTATGTGGGTACAGAAAATCAGTCTAAAAAGTACAGGAGGGGGCAGATAGCAATTCATCTGAAATCAATTTAAAGACAGTAAAATGCAAAGTCAACATAAATTAACAATGTAATATGGCAGCCAAAACTAGAGACATTTGGGGCAGTATTAAGAGAAGCAGGGCTTCCAGTAACAAAGAAGTGATAGTTCTTTTGCATTCTAACTCCAGCAAGCATTACCTTCAGGCTGGGAGGTCCACAATTTCCAAAGGACACTCCTGAGTTGGTGAGTATCCACACAATGGCAGCTAGAATAAGATTTGAAATCCCAGCCTTTTAAGTTATTGAAAACATAGAGAAAACTGAGAAGTGATATGCTAAGTGATAGCTCCTTTTCAGCTATCCAATGGAAGAAGAATTTAACTCCTCCCACTGGGGGGGGGAATCAGAAACCATAGTCCAGAGTTGTAAAGAAGTGAACTTAAATTTGATGTTATGAAACACACTTTATCAGTTGCTTATTGGAAGGAGTATAGGCAACTGAAGGAATCAGTAAGCTATTCTCACTATAGGTTTTCAACTAAAGACCAGATCACCCATTTAGGTTTTTGTTGTGATGGACATTCTTCTTTACATATATTCTTTCACTCTCAATGTCTCTGTGATGATGTTTATTTTAAAATTATGTGATCTGGTGGACCTTTACAATTCTTGGATACTTCACAATGAATTTAATTCATAATATCTTTCAGTGCCAAGCCTTCCAAACCAACTTCCCCAGGCTCTTCTCTTTTCCATGACTCTCAGCTTTCAAGGACAATTAGGCAGGATGTAAGCAAATGGTTGGTAAAAGCATGAATCCCATAAACATATATTTGTAGTGGAAGGACTCTCATAGCTTATTCAGAACAACCCCCTCATTTTATAAGCAGCTAGGTGGTATAATAGAGAAAGCACTGAACCTGCAGTCAAGGATACATGTGTTTGAACTCTGCCTCATACACATATTATTTCTGTGACCTTCAATAAGTCAATTACTTCTTTTATTTTTGCTTTCATCATCTTTAAAATGAAGATAATTATAATATTTACTTTATAATATCTACTTGATTGTAAGGATCAAATGAGATAATATATCTAACATTTTTCAACCTTAAAGTATAATGTTAGTTATTTTCATGATCATGATCATGAACATGATCACCATTATCATCCTCATTGTTATTAAAATTAAGAAAGCTGAGGTCCATAATGTTATTTTTATGTACATTATACTATCTTCATCTAATTTCTTTCAAGCTTTCTCTTTGTCACTTTTCATTTATTAGAAGTGGCATATAAGAATATATGTGAAAAGGACAGTTGACAAGGTAATAAATGTTATAAAGCTATCAGTCAATGAGCCTGGAAAACCAGAAAAAAAAGTGGTGCCTTTGATAGTAGATGGAAAGAGATGAAGGCTTTGGGGTGAAATATTGAGTTATTTCTTTGCACATGTTGAATTAGAGATGCTTATAGGTAATCCAACTAGGCCAAGGTATGGAGATCTGGAAATCATTTGCAGAAAGATGGAAATTGAACCCATAAAGTTGATGAAATTATCAAGTAAGATAATATGAAGGAAGAAAAGAGGAGGTCCAATGACAGAGATTTGGGGAACAACTAGAGTTCATGGCCTTGACATGAAGAACCAACAAAGTTGACTGAAAAGGAACAGTCACATGGATTGAAGGAAGCCTAAGAAAAAACAGAGTCAAAAGAACTTAGAAAAGAGAGAGTATCCAGGAGATGAGGGTGATCACTATTGTCAAAAATAATTTAACTATTTTTGTAATATGGAATGGAAAGAAAGAAGAATGGAAATTGAGAAAAGACCATTAGATTTGGAAATTAAAAGATCATTGAGGACTTTGGAAAGAATAGTTTCCATTAAATGTAGAAGCCAGATTGGAGGGGGTTTGAAACTGATTGAGAGAAGTATAAGCAACAGTTTTGCTTCCAAAGGAATTTAACTGAAAAGGAGAAGACAGATATAGGATAATCATTATCAGAGATGGAAGAAAATGAGAGAATATAGTAGGAGGGAGCATTGTGGGAAGTGAAAGATCAGCAATATGTAATAAGAAAATAGTTTTTGACATAGTTCAAAGAGCTTTTACAAATTGAATAGAATTTGAGTTTCACAATAATGTGAGGTCAGTAGGGATGCTATTTTTATTTTCATTAGGCAGAAGAAAAAACTGACAGATAATCTAAGTGAATTTCCCAATGTTCCACAAAATATTACTTTGAAAACTAGGAATAGAACATAACCTCTTTGGCTCTTCTTCCAGGGCTCTTTTCTCTGGACCCAAGTTCCCAAATTTGGCATACGATTAAGAGTTTCCACTCAACAGCTGTGAGAGAAAGATGAGCAGCAATCCATAAATCATGATTTGCAAGTTGAATTTTCATTTCTACAATCCATTTACTGCATGACAAAAGGCCAGTCATTCATTACTTCAGTGCCAGATTCCTGTACATCAAATTGGAAAGACAGTTATAATCATAAACATTCATGTAATCAGATTTGTTTAGTGTCTGATCATGTGCCCCCTTATTACTTAGCTGTATGTGGGGACCAGGAAAAGATTTTAACTCCCAAAAGATACCTAACCTTCCCTCTTAGTATGAGCATTGGGATAGCTAACCTTAGAGCAGATGGCGCTGAAAATGGTAGAAAAATCCTAGTTTAACTAATAAGTCATATAATAATAACTAACAATAGTAAAGTTTGGCTCAGGAGAAGGTGGAGAAAAATATGTTGGACATATGGCTCAGATTTGGGAAATGAAATGAGCCAAAAGCTAATAACTTACACAGAAATGTCATGATTATTTATGATGAATAATTTCCTACAGAAAATAGGCAGATTATGATAGATATGTAATTGTTTAAAATCATTAGCAAAAAAGAAATATATATTCACAGAAGAGAATTAATATGTCCCTGATGTGTAGAATCTGTGTGGTCTGGTGGATAAAGCACTGGACTTGGAATCAAAAAAATTTTAGTTCAAATCCTAATGCCCTGGGCATTTATAAAATTTGGAAATTTGACCTAGCTGGGCCTCATTTACTCATTTGTATAATATGGTGGTTGGACTCAATGACCTCCAAGGTTCTTTCCAAGTCCAAATATGATCTTGGGGTTCTGTATTAGAGGTAATTGGAACCATTTTTCAGTGTGTAGTCAATAAGCTAAAGCAAAGACTAAAGCCAATATGAAAATCAGAAGAAAAGAGAATGATGAGAAGAGACAGAGGATAAATAATAAAATTTCAAATAGACACATTCAAATGAACTATCAATGTCCAAATTGGGAAATATCAAAAAGTAAACTTTTTAATGACCATCCTTACCTGAAAAAGTTCAACTGATAGTACATAGTTGTCTCAATGAAAAGATCTTTAAAAAAAAAAGCCCAGAAATTGTCATGGTCAGCAATTACTTAATCTCCTTGCCAAGTGGAAAAAAATGTCAGCAAAGGGCAACATCAGCTTAAAAATAAATTTAATTGTAAAACGTTGCAGGAGAAGTTAATGAGAGATGAGGAGGAGTGTGACCTCATTAGAAAGGTAAAAACAGTGGAAGTAAAAGTGAAATAGTAGATTTAACAGCATTTCTGTGATTTTTGTAGGATGCAGCTGAACCCCATGGTTTTGAAAGCAATGAGGTAATGAATCCAACAAGAGACATGTTGTGGAGTGCACTTGTCAATGCCCATATAATAACATTAAAATTATATTTGAAAAAGTATAGCATTCGGACCCTTGTGCTTGAGTATCTAAAATACTATATGGTATAGAAAAAGTGGCTTTATGTAAGATTATGAAAGAAAAAAAGTGACTTGATCAATTCAACCATACATTGAGGAAAGGTATTCGGGAGGTAACAAAATCTGGAAAGCATTGAAAGATCATTGTCCATAATATTTCTTTCAAAAATGTAATAGCATATTTTCTATTTAAATGTAAAGATTGTTTCCAATATTCATTTTTGTAAGATTTTGAACTCCAAATTATTTTCCCTTTCCATCCTTTGCCTTCCTGCTCTCCCAAATAGCAATCAATCTGATATAGATTATACAGGTATAATAATTTTAAACATATTTCCTTATGTTGTGAAAGAAAAATCAGAACAGTAGGGATAAATCATGAGAAAGGTGTGGAGGGAAAGTAAAAATAATATGATTCAATCCATAATCAGTCTCCACAGCTCTTTCTCTGGATGTGGATGGCATTTTCCATCCAAAGTGTTTGGGATTTTCTTGCTTCACTGTGTTGCTGAGGAGAGAAGTTTATCATAGTTGATCCTACAATCTTGCTATTACACTATTCAGTGTTCTCCTGGTTCTGCTCACTTCACTCAGCAACAATTCATCTAAGTCTTTGTAGACTTTTCTGAAATTAGCTTGCTCATCATATTTTGTAGAACATTAGTATTCCATTACATTCATCTGTCAAAGATTAATCAGCCACTCTCCAATTGATGGGCAACCTCTCAATTTTCAATTCCTTGCCTCCACAAAAAGAGCTACTACAAATGTTTTTACACATGTAGGTCCTTTTCACTCTTTTATGATATCTTTGGGATACAAATCCAATATTTTGTATCAAAGGATTGTATCAAAGAGTATCCAATTTTAAAGGCTTTTGGACATTATTTCAAATTGTCCTTCAGAGTGGCTGGATCAGTTAACTCCACCAAAAAGCCATTAGTGTCCCAGTTTTCCCACATCTCCTCCAATATTTATCATTATGTTTCCTCTTCTCTTAGCCTATCTGAAAGATGTGAGATGGTAACTCAGAGTTGGTTTAATTTGCATTTCTCTAATCAACAGTGATTTAGAGCATTTTTTCCCATGTGATTTTAGATGACCTTAATTTCTTCATCTGAAAATTTTATCTTCGTTTCCTTTTAGCATTTATCCATTGCAGAATGTTATGCATTCTTATAAATTTGATTCAGTTCTCTATATATTTTAGAAATGATACCTTATCAGAAATGATGGCTGTTAAGATTATTTCCTAGCTTTCTATTTCCCTTCTAATCTTAGCTTCATTTTTTTATGTGTGTGTGTGCAAGGTTTTTAATGCAATTAAATGTATCAATTTCTCATTTCATAATGATCTCTATTTCTTGTTTGGGGATAAATTCCTCCTCTCTCCAAAAATCTGATAGGTAAACTATTCCTTGCTTTCCTAAATGGCTTATAGAATCACCTTTGATATATAAATCATGAACCATTTTGAGCTTATCTTAGTATAGGGTGTTAAATGTTGGTCTGTGCCCAGTTTTTGCAATATTATTTTCCAATTTTCCCCAAAATTTTTGCTAAATAGTGAGTTCTTATCTCAGAAGCTGGAATCTATGGGTTTATCAAACAATAGATTACTATTATCATTGACTGTTGTGTCTTGTGAATTAACCTATTTTTCCATGATATTTCAGGGAGAAGATTCTAAATGAATGCCTCTCTTCATGCAAAAGCAACCACCCAAAAACAGATACTATCACCGATTTAGAGCTGGAAGAAACTTATTTTAGAGGGCATTGAATCCAACTCTTTCATTTTACAGATAAGGAAACAGAGGTTCAAAGAGATGGTAAGATTTACCTCTAGTCATGTGACACAAGTTTCAAATGTGGTTCTTCGTGTCTCCAAGTTGAGTATTTTATTTACTGCCCCTGGTAGCATCACAACAACGACCTCTTGATTATTTTATCCAAAAAATATAATGAAGAGCATTTCAATAGCTACCCAGTCATATATGCATTTTATCACTTTTGTAAAATCTTTATGAGAATAAGCTAATTGTATACTCTGGTTATCCTAGATGAACTTAAGAGAATGAAACAGGAAAGTTTTGCAAACAATAGTCTATAGCCAAATGAATGTTTATAGTCAAAAAAGTAGTTGAAAAATACAGGAAACAATATATTCATTTTTTAATTTTTGGATTATCATAAAATATATACAAAAGGGAAAATGACCTCACTGTTTCTTTTTTGACATGTATGCTCTCTTACTTGAACAAACACTATACAAATTTTCTGGATAATCCTATTCAGTTATTGTATGATTTTAGCCTCAAAGGAGGTATAAAATAGGGAGATTCTGGTCCATTACCAATCTTCTCAGCACAAATATTCCTAGCAATAATGTTCAGTTGTGAATCTCCAAGCACAATAATCTCCAAGGAATTACAGGTGTGGACAGATCAAAGGACAATTATAAGCCATATGGATGGCACCCATGAATATATTATTTTACCAATTGTAATGTAGTTACCAGAAGTGGCAGCAATTATGTACAAAACAGGAAATTGAGTTCCACTATTATCAACCAAACTTGAAAAGACTTGAAAGAAGATTCAGACCTGCAAAAGATTCTATACTACACCATTTTACACTGGCAATTTATTGGAATAGTGGTAAATAATTGGATTTTAACTCAGAGGATTTGGATTTGAATCCTAACTTTTTTCTGCTATCTGTGAGACTTTGGGAAGGGAAAGCATTTCACCTCTTTAAGCATCAGTTTCACTATCTGTTAATTGATGGAACTGTAATAAATCAACTTTAATGTGCCTTCTGCAACTAAATTTCTGGTCTAACACCACTGATAAGTGACAGGTAAATGTCAGTAACAGCTAAACATGAGCAGGTCTGTCTTCCAATCATAAATATGCTGGGAAATGTTTTACCAACTGACTCTCTGGGGGAAAATAATGTCTTTGACGGATTTTTTTAAAGCTTAATATTCATTATCATTTCCCATCACTTTCTCAAGTCTAGACAATCTACAAAACACTAAATTAAATCATGATGTGTAATATCTGCCCATTTTTAAAGTGCAAATACTCACACTAAAAATAGAACAGCCAGCTTTCTCAAGCTGGTGTGAGCTGGCTCCAGCCCACTCTTACCTCTAACCCTGATCTTTTGATTCTAAGACCAGTTCTCTTTCCATTTATTCATTCAATAAGTATTAGGGGCCTACTATGTGCTAGACATTATGATAGACATTGGAAATATAAAGAAAAAAACAATGAAATAGTCTTTATCCTCAATAACTTTGAATTTCACTGAGGAGAAACACATTTATATATGTACAGAATATATATAGAGGAAATACTTGGTGGAGCTTGTAGTGTGGAACACTAGTGACAAGGGAGTCAGGATAGACCTAAGTATCTTATATGGGAAGGAGCTTCAACTGAGTGGTTAAAGAAGCTAGGGATTCTTAGAGAAGCTTGGTGGAAGCATATAGTGTGGAACACTAGTGACAAGGGAGTCAGGATAGACCTAAGTATCTTATATGGGAAGGAGCTTCAATTGAGTGGTTAAAGAAGCTAGGGATTTTTAGAGGTAAACATAAAGAGGGGATGGATTCCAGGGTTTAGGATACAGGCTATTTATGCAAAGGCATGGAAATAGGAGATCAAATGCTCTATATCAGCAGCAAGAGCAAGAATCAATTTGAAATAGTAATATGGCATAATCTCAATATGGAATACTGCAAAAGATCAGATACCTAACAGAATAGCATGTCTTTTATTTGAAATAACAGGAAATCATTAAAGCTTTCTGAGCATGACCCTGATGTGGTCATATCTGGGCTCTAAAGAGCTCTATTATGGGTGCCTTCAAATGGACTTCTATTTCTGTGCTTAGTCCAGTGTCTGTCACATAATAGGCGCTTTAAAAGTGTTTATTGGTTGATTTCTAGATTATATTGCCCTCTCTCCTTCATCCCTGCTAGGAAGAAGCTGGCTGAGATTAGAGATTCATTTACATTCAGCAAACAAATATTCATTGGATATTTATTAAATAGATATTGAAAGCTAGTGATATAAAAAGGTGAAGATTTTAAATTGACAATTATGCTGCCATCAAGAGGCTATTTTCTTGGGGAAGGGGATAAATGAATACAAATAAATATGGTACAATGAATCAACCTTTTTAGTCATCTTTGGCAGCACCCTAATTATCTAGAGAAGCCCAATTGCCTTTCAGTTCTGTGAAATGAGGAAGTATTGATTCACCACGCTTCCATTTGTTTCTTACCTTAATAGTAGGTAAGATCCAATGGGTAGTAATGTTTGGCTTGAGGAGGCCAACACACATTGTTCATAGGACAGACTCTCTCTGATTCTAAACTGATTCATCCATTAAAAGGGGGTATCACTGGCCATCAGATAAAGCATAAAGCTTGTAAAAGACAGTAGGTTGTCACCACTGCCATGAATAGTTTTATGCTCCCATTTCAATTGATGTAACTTGTCTAAGGGCATGAGGAAATTTTAGATTTGTGAACATGTTGGTTCCTGCAATGCATGCTTTCTTTTTATAAGATAGAAACATTTTTGAGTCTAGGAGGAAATGCCTGTTGGCTGATTAAAAAAACCCATCATTTAGTCTTTATGGGTTTTAAATAAATGGCATAATGTCAGTAGAAGTCAGTTCAGTGGTAGAGGATATCAGGCTTTATCATGACTAAAGGAAAGAGCAGCAAGATGGGGAAAGGAGAATGAGCAATCCCAGAAAAAGCCCTTTAAGCCATCTCCACCCCCTTTTGTTATTGAGGAGAATAGATAAGTATTTGATAATGTTGTCAGCTTAAATCTGTAGTCAGATTCAAGAAAAGGACTGACAAATTCAGATACAAACATATAGAGGGAGCTAGTCATTGTGGTAAGGAAGTGATATCCCAAAGTATGACTATCACTGCCAGAATGGACTGATGTCCATGGTCTTTATAAAGATACCAGCAGACAAATATTTTATTTATTTGTCTGTTTATTTTTTTTTAAAACTTCTGTCCATTACTCTTTATTTTACTTTCTAGGACCAAACTTGAAATACTTTTTTCACTTTTTTTTAAAAAAAAATTATCATTTTTATTACAGATTTTTATTTTCAAAATGTATGCATGGATAATTTTTCAAGACAGATCCTCAGAAAATTTTGTGTTCCAAATTTTTCCTTCCCCTCCCTCTACTACCTTCCTTAGATGGCAAGTAATCCAATATATGTTAAACATGTTAAAATATATTAAATCCAATATATGTATTCGTATTTATACAATTGTCTTGCTGCACAAGAAAAATCAGATAAAAAAGAAAAATATAAGAAAACAAAATGCAAGCAAACCACAAAAAGAGTGAAAATATTATGTTGTGATCCACACAGTTCCCACAGTCCTCTATATGCATGTAGTTGCCTCTCTTCATCACAAGATAATTGGAACTGGTCTCAATCATCTCATTGTTGAAGAAAGCTATGTCCATCAGAATTGTATTTCAGTCCCCTCTAAACATTCTATGACCTAGTGACACTGGCTTCCTGGCTTTTTCTGGAACACTCCATCTCCTGACTTAATGCTTTTTCTTTGCCAGTCTACCAGGACTGGAATGCTCTCTCCTTATCTAAGGTTTTAGTTCCCCCAGGCTTCCTTCAACTCAACTCAGATCATTCATTTTTCAAGAGGACTTTCTCAATCACTCTCAGTCTTAGTGCCTTTTTTTTTTCTGAGATAGTCTCTATTTTTCTCTGTATAAAACTCATATGTACATAATTATTTTCATATTGTTACACCTTTAGAATGAGCTCCTGTGATATTGTTGCTTTTCTTTGTATCTATATGACTTCATTCAGTTTTTGGTACATGTCTCATGACAAGTATATATGTTGACTTGACACAAGAGCAAGTAGATAGAAGATTGATGTAAAATATGAAAGGTGCCTTGGCATTATATTGATGAGAGTACTAAATGATCAGCAAATGAGCTTACATTTTATCCTAAAAGATACAAATTAATGAATGCAAGTGACATGTTAGTTTTTGATTTGAAAAGATGGTTTTATCAACTTATTTGAATGGACAATGGGAGTTAGGTGATTGAATAGGAGCTCTCTCTATTCTCAGTGAAGATGATCAAATGCATTGAAATTACAGAATTTTCTTTCTCAATCCAATTTGAAGGATCAGGGTTATGTTCATTGTGTTTTCTGTAATTGAATCTAAGTTCCTTAAGGAAAAATTCCATTTATTTGTTTTATTTTTGAAACCCCATAGCATGTTGCCTAGAACATAGCAGGTACTTAATAAATGCATCTAGTATTGAATCTAACAACCCTATTTTAAACAGTTCTTTACAATTTTCATCAAAATCAGAACTTCAGCGACTTCCATTTCATGAGCAAAAAGAAGGAAGATAATTCTAAAGTTACAATTTCTCTTGATCCTTTTTTAGTTGACTAATTTTTTAAATTTTATTGACCCAATGAACTTGATTGTTTCCTTCAGTAAGCAGTATTAATTTATTTCTGGAGGATGTCTAGTATGGTTTGAATTTAGATCTATCATTTGGCTCCTTCTCTTCTTATTTGGTTTAAAGTGAAGTTAGACAGTGAGAAAAAATAACATTACCCATATACTATAAAAACATACACATGATTTGATTAAAATTCTGTAAGAAAATGGTGTACCTTTATTGACTTGTCTGTTCAGGAAGGCTGACCTTTATTTAACTAAGCTTCTTGATATAATCTTCCTTGTCCCTAAATATTCTAAGTGACTACAGAATGTTTTCTCTGTCAGTGATCCAGGTGCTATTCTTGTTGACATTTTTCATATCTTCCATCCTAATTACAGTCAGGAATTATGACAAGGCCATCGTGTGTTTTAAAGACAAAGAGCTTTTTACAGCAACCTGAAGAATGTGTAGTACATGTTAATAAGAGGCTTCAGAAAACCCTCCTGAGGAAATCTTTAGAGAATGATAAATATTCTAATTAAGAAGCATTAATAGTAGTTCTGAATGTTCAAGGGAGAGAAAAAACACAAGCCAAGAAATATAGAAACACTAGAAAATCATGTCAGAGGGCAAGGAAAAAGGAATAAGCAATATAAGAAAGAAAAAAGAAGATGATGACTTGAACTAATAGAGGGATTCACTGACATGAAATTATACAGTTTCAACTTCAGGTTTAGTAAAGAAAAAATAACAATGGTCTATTTTCCTATGAACAATAATAGCTGACATGTTATGTAATGTGTTGTTTCAAATACCCTTTGAATATTCTATCTCCTTGAACTAAATGAAGTTGAAGGCAAATATTTTTATTAAATAACTCATTGTGAAAAATCAGTCTTGTCTGGGAGGCAGTCCATCCCTCTTTTGACCAACTTTACACTTCGACCCTCTAACTTTAAGAGAGAGAACCAATGTCCAAATTAAGGTTATTATTTCCTTTTATGAAGTTCTTATATACTTTGGATATCTTCATCCCAATTTCTACATGAGTCAGCATCCTGAACAGAGTTTGAGAATGACTTTCTCCAGTTTTATGCACCTATTCCAATATATTCTCTCAAATGATAAGCAATACTGATGAGGGAAGCAATGTTATTTAATGAATTTACTTCAATAAACTTTTAGAGAGGGATATTTACTGAGAAGATAGCAATATATGAATATAAGCATTTCTCACCAACAACTACAGATTCATTCTTTCCCATACTATCTTCATCCCTAAGAACATGGGTTAAGACTTAAAGAAGTTTATCCATAGAATGATCAAGTTCATTTCTGAATTCAGCCCATCTGCATGAGATCGCAGACTGCCTGTGATTTAGGCTAGATCAAATCAGTTGTACTCCTCACCATCTGGCTCCCAGAAAATTCTGTATTGGAATTGAGCTCCCAACTTTCTGATCTTCATTATTATGACCTTTTAAAAATCACAAGATTATAGTGATCACCAGTGATAGTTCACTAAAAAGCAAAAGCAAAAAAAAAAATTCATATACAAAGAGGCAAATAAATCATGACCTGTAGTTATGGACCATCTGTTGGTCCTAAGTGAGCCCTGAGTCCCTGAGATTTCTCCCTCTTTAGGAGTTTATAGCATATCTCTCCCACCCAAGTGATAGTCAAGCACCAATGAAGGAAAAATATAGACTTTGACCAGTTAACTCTGTTTGTATATGCATATTTTGCTTGTAGCAACTCTTTTATTTTTTTTATTTTTAAGGCATTTTGTTTTCAAAATATATACAGATAGTTTTCAACATTCGCTCCTGCAAAACCCTGTAGTCCAGATTTTTTTTCTCCCTCCCTTCCCCTCATCCTCTCCCCTAGACAGGAAGTAATACAATGTATGTTAAACATAGGCAATTCTTCTATACAAATTTCAACAATTATCATGCTGTACAACAAGAATCAGATCAAAAAGGAAACAAATGAAAAAGGAAGCAAAAAATAATAATAAAGTAAAATTTATACTATATTGTGATCCACACTCAGTCCCCACGGACCTCTCTTTGATTGCAGATGACTCCATCATCAATCCATTGTACTGGCCTGAATCACCTCACTGTTGAAAAGAGCCGCGTCCATCAGAATTAATCATCGTATAATCTTGTTGCTGTGTACAACGTCATTTTGGTCCTACTCACTTCACTTAGCATCAGTTTATATAAATAAGTCTCTTCAGACCTCCCTGAAATCATCTTGCTGATAGTTTCTTATAGAACAATAATATTCCATAACATTCATATACCATTACTTGTTCAGCTGTTCCCCAATTGATGGGCATCCATTCAGCTTCCAGTTCTTTGCCACTACAAAAAGCTGTTGCAAGCATTTTTGCACAAGTGGCTTCTTTTCACCCTTTTATGATCTCTTTTGTATACAGGCCCAGTGAAAACACTGCTGGATCAAAGGGTATGAATACTTTGATAAAGTTTGGGGCATAGTTCCATTATTGCACTCCAGAGATGCGGCATAAGTTCACAAGTCTATCAACAAGGCATTAATGTCCCTGTTTTCCCACATTCTCTCTAACATTCATCATTATATTTTCCTGCCATTTTAGCCAATCTGAGAAGAGTGTAGTGATATCTCAGAGTTGTCTCAATTTATATTTCTGTGATCAGTAGTGAAAGAGCATTTTTTTATGTGACTTGAAATGTTTTAAATTTCTTCATCTGAAAATTGTCTGTTCATATCCTTAGACCATTTATCAATTGAATAAAGGTTTGTATTCTAATAAATTTGAGTCAATTCTCTACATATTTTACAAATGAGGTCTTTATCAAAAGTCTTACATGTAAATAATTATTCCAGTTTACTCCTTCCCTTCTAATCTTGTCTGCATTGGTTTTGTTTGTAAAAACCTTTTTAATTTAATATAATCAAAATTATCCATTTTGAATTCCATAGTTCTTTCTGGAATAGTTCTCAAGTTCTTCTTTAGCCACAAATTCCTTCTTTCTCCACAGATATGAGAGGTAGACTATACTTTGTTCTTCTAAGTTGCTCATAATATCACTCTTTATGTCTAAATCATGAACCCATTTAAATCTTATTTTGGTATAGGATGTTGGGTGTGAGTCAATTCCCTAATATCTGCCATACCAATTTCCAATTTTCCAAGCAATTTTTGTCAAATAATGAGCTCTTATTCCAGAAGCTAAACTCTTTGTGTTTATCAAACACTAGATTATTATAATCATTGACTATTGTGTCTTGTGAACCTAATCTATTCCATTGATTAACTACTTTATTTCTTTACCAGTACCAAATGGTTTTGATGAAGGCTGCTTTATGATATAGTTTTAGATCTGATACAGCTAGTCCACCTTCATTTGCATTTTTTCATTGATTCCCTTGAAATTCTTAACCTTTTGTCCTTCCAGATGAACTCTTATTATTTTTTCTATCTCTGTAAAATAATTTCTTGGAAGTTTGATTGGTACGGCACTGAATAAGTAGATTGATTTAAGCAGAATTGCCATTTTTAGTATATTAGTTCATACAGCCTACCCATGAGGACATGATATTTTCCAATTGATTAGATCTGACTTTATTTGTGTGGTAAGTGTTTTATAATTTTCTTCATATAGTTACTGACTTTGTATTGTCAGGTAGACTCCTGACTATTTCATATTATCTACACTTATTTTAAATGGAATTTCTCTTTGTATCTCTTGCTGCTGAACTTTGTTGGTAGCATATGGAAACTTTTTTTTTCATTAAAGCTTTTTTATTTTCAAAACATATGCATGTTTTGCAAAATTAATGCTTGCAAAACTTTGTGTTCCAAATTTCCCTTGCTTCCTCCCTTCCCCCTCCTAAATGGCAAGTAAGCCAATATATGCATATATACTTATACACTTATCTTGCTGCACAAGAAAATCAGATCAAAAAGGGAAAAAAAATGAGAAAGAAAATGAAACTCGAGCAAACAAGAACTAAAAGCATGAAAATGCTGTGTTGTGATCCCACACTCAGTTCCCACAGTTCTTACTCTAGCTAGATAGCTCTCTTCATCATAAAATCATTGGAACTGGCCTCAACTATCTCATTGTTGAAGAGAGCCATGTCAATTGGAGTTGATTATTGAATAATCTTGTCGTTGCCATGTATAATGATTTGGTTCCACTCATTTCACTCAGCATCAGTTCATCTCTCCAGGTCACTCTGAAATCATCTTGCTGATCATTTCTTATAGAACAATAATATTTAATAACATTCATATACCATAACTTATTCAGCTATTCTCCAATTGCTAGATATCCAATCAGTTTCCAGTTCCTAACCACTATAAAAAGGGCTGTCACAAACACTTTTTGCACATGTGGGTCCCTTTCCCTTCTTTATAATCTCTGTGATGTAAATCCAGTAAAACACTGCTGGAGCAAAGGGTGTGAACATTTTGATATTCCTCTGGACATAGTTTCAAAATGCTGTCCAGAATGGTTGGATCAACATATAGAAATCCTGATGATTTATTGGATTTGTTTTTCATCCTGCAACTTTCCTGAAGTTGTGAATAATTTCTAGAAATCTTTTAATTGATTCTCTAGGATTCTCCAAGTATACAACCATATCATATGCAAAGAATGGTAATCTGGCTTCCTCTTTACCAACTCCAATGCCTTGATTTTTTTTTTCCTTCTCATTATGTAGCAGCTTTTTTTTTTTTTGTGGTGGCAAAGAATTGGAAAATTAGTAGATGCCCATCAATTGGGGAATGGCTCAATAAGTTATTCTATATGGAAGTAATAGAATATTATTTTTCTCTAAAATGATGAAAAAGTTGATTTTAGAAAAAAAATTTAGACTTATAAAAACTGATTTTGCACAATACAATCAGCACCAGGAATATATCATACACAATAACAGCAATATTGTGCTTTAATATAAGATTTGGTTCTTCTCATACATTCAGTGATCTACAGCAATACCAATAAACTTTGGATGAAAAATGCCTATCTGTATGATAAATAGGTATGAAAAAATATGGAGATTTAAGGTAAATCAACACATGGTATGTTCACTTTTTCTTTCTTTTTCTTCTGTTTTAATTTCTATCATGGTTTTCCTCTTTTGTTATGATTTTTCTTTCTCAACATAATTCATAAGGAAATGTTTTTTGAAAAATAAATGTACTTTTATAACCAGAAAAAAATTAAAAATTAAAAAAAAAAGAATGTGCACATTTTTAGCTCAAAAGTCAGTCAACAATGCATTACTTCATCACTTAGCAGACCAGAAGTAGTTACAGGATGTCTATGCATGTTCCAAATTGGGGAACAGAGAACTTCCATTATATTACCATCATGCCCTTCCACAATCAAGCTCTCCTGCTTCATCCGTGTGAGTTTCCGGCAGATAGACAACCCTGTACATTCACCCAAGTACGTATGGAGATTGAATTAGTCAAGCATGCTACAAGATGTTTATAAGGGCTAAAATTGCTATTGAAAACACAATCCATAAAAACTGCATAAAAATATAATAATCAGTTCTTGACAATGTAGGCAGAATTTCACAAAAACACTTAAACTCCAGCACTGAAAGTCATTACTGTAAATTGGATGCTTAAGTGGAGGAACTGATGTGGGACTTTTGCACCAGGGAAATCCCATCCAAGCTGTGTTGCTCACTAGGTGTCCTCAGGCCATATTTTTGACTCCTGCTCATCTTGGTCCTTTCCTGGAATCAGAGAAACACAGGATTCCACCTCCTGGGGGTTATCCCTGAGATCAATTTAAAAGCCTAAGCATTCTACTAGCCTAGCACTAAGTATATGCTAAATACAATTTACATTTAAATAGAAATACAATTTGGATTTAATAGGAGAATTGGGGCATGTAAATCCAACAATCAGAGCATGAGAGCAATGTGTTAAGTGTGTTTTATTAATGAGAAGAGAGAAATGGGTATATAAGGAACCACAAGCCCAACCTCCCATGTCTTTCACGTTTTACCATTTCAAGAGATGACCATTTAATCTGCCTGAACCTGAGGTACTAATAGGAGCAAAACCAGTGGATTTTACTTTTAGGGGGAAGGAAGAACCTGAAAGAACTCAAATCTTTAGTCTTTAAAGATTTTCTTTAAAAGAAAGGGATATAAATTAATTGACATTCCCAAAATTGTCTTGGAATCAAGAACACTGGATTCAAATCCTATCTCAAGCCCATACTATGTGACACTGGGAAAGTCTCAAAACCTCACAGCGTTGTTGGGAAGGTCAAATGAAATATTCTCTTATTTCTTCTCCTGCTCTCATTTCTCCTCCTCATGATCTTCCTGTTTCTCGCCTCCTTCTCTTATTTCTCTTCCTCTTAAACATCTTCCTATTTTTTCCCTCCTCTTCTTCCTCCTATTTCTTATCCTCTTCATCCTCCTCTGCTTCCTATTTCTCCTCCTTCTCCTATTTCTCCTCCTTCTCCTATTTCTCCTCCTCCTTTATTTCTCCCTTTCCTCTTTTTCCTCCTCCTCCTCTTCTTCCTCCACTTCCTTTTCCTCCTCCTTTTACTCCTTCTGCTTCTTCTATAGTGCTTATATTGGGAGAATAGAATTTAAAAAATAAAATCCCATCCCTAAAGTGTGATAGTTAAATAGGAGGAGAAGCAGAACATACATTTACAGCTGAAAAGGATCTCGAGTTCATCAAGCTTCTCTATTTTACAACAGAATAAGGAAAATGAAGGGAAGGGAAGGAGAGAGCTTAGTCACTCAAGTAATGGGTTCATAAGGTGAAATTTGAACCCACTCACTGACCCCAAAATCTCCAGGTTCAGTGCAGATGGGCTTTCTGAATATGATTCCTCTGAGTAGATTCTAAGTTCTTTGTGGGCAGAAACTATTCTATTTTTGTCTTTCTATCACCAGAGTCTAATACAAGGCCTGGCACTTTTTTTGTTTGTTTGATTTTTTGATTGCAAGGTTAAGCCAACTCCCAGTAAAAAACTCTCTAAGCTGCCTGGCACCTGTTCAGTAAATGACAATGCTGGTGGTGTCTGGCTCAGTGTCATATAGTCAAGTCAGTCAAAAAACAATTTTAAGCACTTGTGACATTCTAGGCACAGACAGAATGTTACAGGTGGGACATTAAGCCAGATCTCCTCCTTTCCAAGGTCAGCTCTCTAGTCATTCTGCCATGCTGCCTCTGTCTTGGTAGTCACTTACTAAATGCTTATTAAACTTTTATTGCCTTATAGTATGTTGTTCTCTCTTACAATAAAACCTTAGCTCTTTGAGACTGAGGTTGTTTCCTTAGGGAGAAAAAGAAAAGAAAAAAAAGAAAAACTAAACACTTGTAAAGCATATTCATAGTCAAGCAAAACAATTTCTCACAATAGTCATTCCTCAAAATGCATGTTTCCTTCTCCATATTGAGTCCATCACCTCTCTGTCAGAAGATAAGTAGCATTCTTCAACATCACTCATTTAGAATTATTGTAGATCACTACATTGATCAAGGTTCTTCAATCTTTCAAAGATGTTTCTTTTATACAGTATATATATATATATTCTATATTCTACAATATAGAATATAAATTATAGATTGTATTATAGAATTAAATTATAGAATATAATGTAGAAATATATTCTATAATAATAGAGTATATATATATATATTCTATAATGATACAGTGTATACATATATATACACTGTATTATTATAAAATATATTTCTCCTTTTTTAAAACTGTCTGTTGGATCAGTTAATATAAATCTCCCATTTCCCTAGAAACCACCTCTTTTATTACTTCTCATAACACAATCTTAATCCTTTACATTTATGTACCATAATTTATTTATCTTCTCTTCAGCTATAGATATCTTCTTTTGGTGGGCACAGAGATTTGATTTTGGTATTTGTATCACTAGTGCCTTTTACATTGCCAGGGCACATTGTAGATCCTTAAAAATGCTTGTTGAATTGAATCAAAGTGGTAGTCAGCAAATAAATTCCCCACCAAGAAATAAGAAAGTAAAATGAATAAAAATAAATGAATGGATGGATGGATGAATAAAATAAAACTTTTTTTTTTTAATTCCAAGAATGGCCTTCAGAACCCTAAATTAATTAGATCATTTACAAAAGAGCTTCCAAAGAATAAAATCCAATGAGGTAACAGCTGAGGAGTGCTTTATGAATGAAAAAGAAGTATAAACTTATTTTTGGTGAGAAACAACATAATATGATGAAAAATGGAACACAAATTCTCTGAAGTAAAGACTATTCATTTATAAATATTTGGTTAAATTACAAATGGATAATCCTTGCTTATCCATCATCTAGCAGAAAGTAAATCATCCAAGGGCATGGATTATTTACTCCCTATCTTTGTGTCAGGAAGCATGTAGTATAACAGTCTATATGCTATAAGCCCTAAAAAAAACACTTATTAAGTATAATTCAGTTGAAAGACTTGGGATTTTCAGGACTGCCAATACAAGATGTACTTCCTGTAAGAAGTATGCCCAAGGCAGCCCAGGCAACATTAGAGAATCAGGTTTGGAGTAATTAAAGCATATTCAAGTCCAGAATCAAAGTCAATGGGCCATATGATTGTTTTGACCCCTAGAAAGAGGAAATTAGAGGGTTTTTTTTCAGTCACTGCCCACCCACACTCCTTTCGTAAATAACAGAATTCATATTTAAAATAATTTAGATAGGAATTTGAATTGGCAATATAATTAAAAAATACAGTGATATTAAGTGCTGCACAATGGAGTGGCCATATCTAAGACCTTGATCTTAGAGTTGGGGTTACCACCTGATTGAATCAGTTACAGGATGTCTGTAGGAATCTTCAGGTCTCTTCTAATCAAAAATCATAGAATTCAAGAATTTGAGACATATAAAGGATCTCAAGGGACATCTATTAAAATAATATGTCCCCACAAAAGAATGCCTGTTATAACCTTACAAACAAGAATCAGTTCTTACAGTCTTTGCCTAAAGACTTTCAACAAAAAAGAAAACCATGACCTCTCATGGCAATCTCTTTTACTTGGAACAATTTCAGTTTGGAGGAAAGTTTTATTTGTTTGTTTTTCTGGAATTAAGCCCAAATGTTTCTTTCTACAACTTTCATCTGTAATTCTTTATTCTAGGGTTAAATAAGACAAGTCTAATTCAAATGCTACAAATGTAGACAAAAGTTCTTCAAATATATTGTTTGAATAATGCTCTAGCTCTCACATTTTCTCCTCTTCAGGCTTAAACACAATACTCCTCCTTCTTTCAATCAACTATCATATTACATCACCCAGAGACCCTTAACTATTTTGGTTTTTCTCTGCTAGTAAATTGGCAGCCATTTAATGTCTCTTTGGAACTATGGTACCCAGAATAAAATGCAATAATCTGGAAGTGGTCTGGACAAGGCAGAGTGTAGTGGGAGGATCCCTTCTTAATATCCTGCTCTTTTGTTATGATTTTACTTCAAGTCAATGAGTTCTTCCATTTACCAGCTATTTGCTGTTGGGCAAATCAATCAAGCTCTTTGCTGAGGTTAACGTGTCTGGGAAATGGGAATGAAATGATAATACCAGTCCTTTCTACATCTCCTGTAATTTGTTAGGATTAAATGAGAAGATAAATATGAAACACTTTGTAAATCATAAAGCTGATATGGATCTCAGCTCTAATCTTTTCCCCCTATCCCAGAGATAGCATAGAAGAGCATAAAAGAAGTCAATATCTGGGCTTGATTTCTACTGATACTAATTCCCAATTTATAATTAAAGTCTCTAAGTCTCAGTTTTCACATGTGCAAAATTAGAATTAAAAATATACTACCACCTTCAATTTAGGTTGAAGGGATTGAAGGTTGTGTAAATCTAAAGGTGAGTTATGGTTATCATTTAAAATCTTTAAGAACACAGGGTTAGTTGTCTTTTATGGCTCCTATTGGATGACCAGCTGTGAAATAAAGACATCTAATTATATATATATATATTTTGCTTTTTTTGCTGAGGCAATTGGGGTTAAGTGACTTGCCCAGGTTCACACAGCTAGGGAATGTTAAGTGTCTGAGACCAGATTTGAATGCAGGTCCTCCTGACTTCAGGGCTGGTGCTCTATCCACTGCGCCACCTAGCTGCCCCCATCTAATACTATTGTTAAAGCAAGTGACAAAACTTAGATGTCCTTTAAAATGCAAATGAATTTTTTTCTTCCTGGTCTCCCCCTTTTTTCCTGATCAGAAGATTCTATTTATTTTTAGTGATATGAAATAAATGTTGGTCCTATAATCCTTTATGAGAGAAGAAAGGAAAAAGAACCGAATTTGGAAAATGCATTTCTTTGACTTGTACCCTGCAATTAAATTGTGGATTCATTTTTCCCCTCCCAAATAAATTGTACCATCCAAAAAATTCCAACTTAACTCATATCCTTAGTTATATGTATATGTATATATGCACATTTTATATGAATGTATACATATATATGTACATACGCAATATGCATGTGTATGCATATGTATATGTATGTATACACACATACACATGTATATGTATACATATATATGTTCATACATAAATGTGTATGTGTATTCATAAAGCAGGAAAAAAGGGGGGTGTATAAAAGGCAATAAAGAAAAATCCCTCTGGTTCAAAACAAGTTTTCCTTTTCTCAGTTCAATAATGCCAGATCCCATCTGCCTGGAAGATAAATTTGTCTTCATCTATAGTTTGCAGAACTTTCCCCTATGTGAAAGCAAATGTTTTATGCATGGTCTTGATATTTAGATGAAAGTAATATGGAAGCCACAAAGGCAGTTCCTTTTCTGTCTTGGCAAACCAATGAGGTCTGTTCTTAGCTGCTGGATAGAATCATGGCCTGGGAATTCATCATTTGTAGGTAATGTCCCTACAAAGTTTGTATTCAAGGGTGATCTCACCCATCTCCACGTGATCCTTTTGCCCACAATTCTCAAAAATCCAATATAAATAACTGTGATGAAGTAAATTAAAGTTGAGGTTATTTAAAAGAAAGCATTGTAGCTAGAGTAGCAGAGAAATTATTAGATATATTCATGGAAAATGAAGAAGAGGCAAGGAGAATGGGTTTCAAGATGAGAGTTTTTGGGGAAAAATGAGTTCTGTTTTGGAATTGTTGAGCCTTAGGTGTGTAGAGGGCATGTAATTTGAAATCTATGATCCTGTAGGTGGCAGTTAGGTTTAATAGAAATAATAATAGTTCTTACCTTCCAGGGTTGTTAAGAAGATTGGGATTCCAGTAATATGGTTTTAAATCCCAGCATTCCCTTTACTGAAAGAGTCACCCTGAGAAAGCCACTCTTCTGCCTCATTTCCTTTATCTGTAAAATGTGGGGTTGGAAACAGATCACCTCTAAAATTGGTTGATGCTCTAACACTATTATTCTATGAATGACACTGAAAATACTTTTATTAAGTACTTAGTATAGATAAGTGCTGGGCATGTAGACACACAATAACCAGAACAATCCCTACTCTCAAAGAGCTTACATTTGAATAAACTGAGATCACATCTAAAGAAGGGTTCAGCTATAAGTCAAATAGAGAGTCATAATGGTACTTAGGTTGAAGACACAAAGTGAATGTTATTCTATCATCTTTAGCATCCTTCTAATTGATGAAATCATATTTGTCCCCCACATTGAAGCGCTGTGGGTCAACAGGCATTTATTGAACATTTACTATGATAAATGCTGAGAAAGCAAACAATAAGTAGAAGAGCATACCTGACCTCAACATGATGACCATAGCTTGGTATTGACCTAGGAATACAAAAAGTCTCTTGGTGTTTTCCCTTTCCCTCTAGGGTGTCTGAAACCCCATGGATCATCATATCTTGTGCATTATATTGTAATTGATTCCACTGATCTATTCGGTTTCTTAGTACTGGATTGTTCTGGTGATTATTACTTTGTACTGTAGCTTGAAATCTGATATTTGTGGCTCACCTTCTTTCACATACTTTTTCCTTCTTGACCTTTTGTTCTTCTAGATGAATTTGGTTATTTTTAACTCTGTAAAATACTCATTTAGTAGCTTTACTGGAATGGTACTGAATAAGTAAATTAATTTAGGCATAAATGTCCTTTTCATTTTATTGCCTCTGCTTATGTATAGAAAATAGATATTTCTTCATTTTAGATCTGTCTTTATTTGTGTTAAAAGTGTTTTGTAATTGTGTTCATATAGTTACTGATGTTTATCTTAGTAAGTATGCTCACAAGTGTTTTATACTATTTGCCGTTATTTCAAAAAAAGTTTTCCTTTCCATCTCTTACTGCTGGATTTTGTGGTAGTATTGAGAAATACTGACAACTTATTTGGCTTTATTTTATATTCTACAACTTTACTAATGTTATTGTTTCAACTAGTTTTCAGTTTATTTTCTAGAGTTTTCTAAGTATATTATATTTTTGCAAAGTGATATTTTTGTTTTTTTGTTTTTTCATTGCCTATTTTTATTGCATAGGTTTCTTCTTCTTGTCTTATTGCTATAGGTAGCAATTCTAGTATAATAGTGAAAAATACTGATCATCAGGGGCATCCTTATTTCACTCCTAATCTTATCTGGAAGGTTTATAGTTTATTCCCATTCTTAGTTTTGGATATAAGCAACTTACTATTTTAAGATTCTATCTATTTGTAGTTCTGGTGTTTTTAATAAGAATGAGCACTGTATTTTATTAATTTTCTGAATTTACTAATATAATCATATGATTTCTGTTGTTTTAGTTGTTGATATGGTCAATTATGCAGATGATTTTCCTAATACTGAGACAATATTGCATTAAATCCCACCTAGTCATAGTATATGACATCTATGACTTATTGTTGTAACTTTCTTGCTAGTATTTTCCTTAAAATGTTTTCATGAATATTAGCTAAGGAAATTATCCTACAGTTGTCTTTCTCTGATTTTTTTCTCCATGGTTTTAAATAGCAAAGCATATCCATGTCATTAAAGATCTTTGATAGTACTTTATCTATTTTTTCAAATACTTTATATAATATTTGGATTAATCTGGCAAAATTTACTTTTAAATTATCTTGTCCTGAGGATTTTTCCCCTAGGGAGCTCATTTAGACTTGTTCACAATTTGTATTTTTTTCCCTGGTAGGATTATTTTTTATAATTTTTTAAAAATTTTTTTCCAAACACATGCAAAGATAGTTTTCAATATTCACTTTTGCAAAATCTTGTTTTCCAATTAGAATTTCTTTTGGAACTTTCTCAAATCATCTCATTGTGGATAAGAGCTACATCCATTGCAGTTGATCATCATATAATCTTCTTGTGCCTCTGTATGATGTTCTCATAGTTTTATTCACTTCACTTTGCATCTGTTCATGTAAGTATCTCCAGGCTTCTTTGAAATCATCCTGTTCATCATTTCTTATAGTACAATAATATTCCATTACATTCATATCCCATAACTTATACAACCATTCCCCAACTGATGGGCATCCACTCGATTTCTAGTTGCTTGACATTTTTGCACATGTGGGTTGTTTTTCCTTTTTTAATGATCTCTTCAAATACTAGCTTTTGCCAATAGAGATATTGATGAATCAAAGGGTATGGACAGTTTGATTGTACTTCGGGCACGGTTCCAAATTGCTTTCCAGAATCATTGGATCAGTTCATAACTCCACCAACAATGTATTATTGCCCAGTTTTCCCACATCTCTTTCAAAATTTATCATTATCTTTTCCTGTCCTCTTAGCCAATCTGAAAGGTGTGAAGTGACACCTTAGATTTTTCTTAATTTGCATTTCTATAATCAATAGTGATTGAGAGTATTTTGATATGAATAAAAATGGCTTGAATTTCTTCATCTAAAAAGTGTTCACATCTTTTGAACATTTATTAATTGGAGAATGGCTTGTATTCTTAAAATTTTAAGTCAACTATATATTTTTAAAAATGAATTCTTTGTTAGAAACATTGGTTGTAAAAACTTTTCCTCACTTTCTGCTTTCCTTCTAATTTTGGATGCATTGGCTCTGTATGTATAAGAAATTAAATAATTTAATATAATATAGTGTATCCATTTTGCATTTTATAATGTTCTCTAGCTCTTATTTGGCCATAAATTTCTTTTTTCTCTACAAATCTGAGAGGTAGACTATTCCTTGTTCACCAAATTTGTTTATAATATTACCCTTTATGTCTAAATCATGAATCCTTATCTTGGCATACAGTGTTAGATATTGATAGATGCCTAGTTTTTAACCATACCATTTTCCAGTTTTTTCAGCAATTTTTCTCAAATAGTGAATTTATATCCCAGAAGCTAGATTCTTTGGGTTTATCAAGCACTAGGTTACTTTAGTCATTGAGTATTGTGTCTTGTGAACCTAACCTATTCCACTGATCCACTACTCCATTTCTTAAATAGTATCAAATGGTTTTGATGACCACTGTTTCATAGGTTGCTTTAAGTCTGGTACACCTAGATCATCTTCTTTTGCATTTTTTTCATTAATTTCCTTGAAGTTCTTGACTGTTCTTTCAAATAATTTTTTTTCCTAGCTCCATAAAGTAATTTCTTAGCAGTTTGATTGGTAGAACACTGAATAAGTTAATTAGTTTTAAATAATAAGTAAAATAATGTAATTGTAATTATTATTATATTAGC
This sequence comes from Myrmecobius fasciatus, assembly GCA_023553655.1. Classification (NCBI taxonomy): domain Eukaryota; kingdom Metazoa; phylum Chordata; class Mammalia; order Dasyuromorphia; family Myrmecobiidae; genus Myrmecobius; species Myrmecobius fasciatus. The sequence continues at coordinate 287,907 of JAJPUD010001699.1, read as the reverse complement.
TGATGAGCACTTGATATTCTTCCAATTGATAAGATCTAACTTAATTTCTATGAAAAGTTTTATACTTGTGTTCATATAATTCCTGACTTTATCTTGGCAAGTAGACACCAAAATATGTTATATCATCTTTAGTTATTTTAAATGGGATTTCCCCTACTACATCTTTCTCCTGGACTTTCTTGGTAACATAATAGAAATGTTGGTGATTTATATGGATTTAGTTTATATCCTGCAACTTTGCTGAAATCCCATTTAAAATAACTATAGATGATGGGAATTCATTAAGTATACCATCATATCATCTACAAAGTGATATTTTTTTCCATTTTTGTCTACTCTTATTCCTTCAATTTCCTTTTCTTCTCTTATTGTTAAAGCTAACATTTCTAGTACAATATTGAATAATAGCAGTGAAAACAGGCAACTTAGTTTCACCCCTGATCTTATTTTGAATGCTTCTATCTTGTCCCCCTTACATAAAATGCCTCCTGATGCTTTTAGATGCTACTTATCATTTTAAGGCAAACTCCATTTATTCCTATCCTCTTTAGTGTTTTTTTAATAGGAATGGAGGTTGTACTTTGTCAAATGCTTTTCTGTATCTATTGAGATAATCATATGACTTATGTTAATTTGGTTATTGATAGTCAATTATGGTGATAGTTTTCCTCATATTGAATGAGCTCTGCATTCCTGATTTAAACCCAACTTGGTTGTAGTGTATTATGTTTTTTTTTTATTTTATTTAAGATTTTCTCATCGATATTCATTAGAGAAATTGGTCTATAATTTTCTTCCTCTATTTTGATCCAACCTGGTTTAAGACACCATATCTGTGTCATAAAAGGAAGTTGATAGGAATCCTTCTTCCCGTATTTTTCCAAATATTTTATATGGTATTTAAATTAGTTGATGTTTAAATGTTTGGTAGAATTCACTTGTAAATTCATCTGGCCCTGGAGATGTTTTCTTAGGGAGTTTATTAATGGCTTGTTCAATTATATTTTCTAAAATAGGTCTATTTGAGTAATTAATTTTCTCCTCTGTTAATCTGGGCAAGCTATATTTTTGTAAGTATTCAACCATTTCACTTAGATTATCAGATTTATTGGCATACAATTGGGCAAACTAGCTCTTAATTATTTCCTTAATTTCCTCTTCATTAGTGGCTAATTCACCCTTTTCATTTTTGATACTGGTAATTTGGTTTTCTTTTTTTTTCTAATCAATTAAACAAAGGTCTATCTTTTTTTCTAGTTTTTTTTTCATAAGACGAACTCTTAGTTTTGTTCATCAAATCAATGATTTTCTTACTTTCAGTTTTATTAATCTCTCCTTTGCTTTTCAGAATTTCTTATTTGGTATTTAATTGGGGGGTTTAATTTATTCTTTTTCTAGTTTTTGATTGTTTCTATGATTTGTTATTTCACCTACTCATTCTTAAAGGATTAGGTTATTCAATTTCCAGTTGGTGTTTGTCTATCTTCCCCTGCCTTTATCAAATGCAATTTTTATTGCATCATGATCTGAGAGAGATGAATTTATTATTTCTGGCTTTCTGCATTTGATTATGAGATCTTTATGCTCTAATACAAGGTCAGTTTTGTGTAGGTGCTATGTACTTATGAGAAAAAGATATATTCCTTTCTATCTCCTTTCAACTTTCTCCAAAAGTCTATTACACATAACTTTTCTAAAAGTCTATTTCCTTCCTCAGCTGCTGTATTGTTTATTTTGTGGTTAGATTTATCTAGCTCTGATAAAGGGAGGTTGAGATGCCCTGCTAGTATAGTTTTGCTTTCTATTTCTTCTTGCAACTCACCTAACTTTTCCTTTAAAAATTTTGATACTATACCACTCTCATATATATTTTGTATTGATACAACTTCATTATCTTTAGCAAGATGCAATTTCCTCCCTATCTGTTTTAAATTAGATCTATTTTCACTTTTGCTTGATCTGAGATCAGGATAATTATCCCTGCTTTTGTTTCTTGTAAATATAACACTGTAGGACTTCTGGTTTATATGAGCGTTCACCCCATTCACATTCACAGCTAAAATTCCTTATTCTGTATTTCCTACCATAGTATTTTTTCACTTATCTTTTCCAATCTTCCAATTTTCCAGGTAATTTGTTGTTATTGGTTGTTGTTATTGTTGCTATGAGATACTTTGCCTTTTCTTCTATGTTTTCATTTTTGTTTTTGTTTTATTGCTTTTTATGTCTCACGGTCATTAACTTCCATCTGCCAAGTTCTAATTATTATGAAATTATTTTTTCAGTGAGTTCTTGTAACTTTTTTTTTAGCATTTGGCCAATTCTGTTTTTAGGGAGGTATTTTCATCAGTTAAGTTTCATACCTCTTTTCCCACTTGACCTATTCTATATCTGAACAGAAATTGCTTTTACAATACTTCCTACATGTAGCCATCCAGTTTTCACTTGAAGACTTCTAGTGATAAGAAACTCAACATTTTGTAAGGAAGTCCATTATATTTCAGGGAAGCTCTAATTGGTAATATTTCATTTTATTTTTATTTTCCCCTCCATATTGAGGTAAAAGTTCTCTCTATGACTTCTACCTATTCCTCTTGGATCTGTATAGAGCTGGGCAAAATAAATCTCATCTCATTTCCATTTGTTATTCTCTTTAATACTTGAAGAAACTTACAGGGCAGCTAGATGGCACAGTATATAGAGCACTGGACCTGAAGTCAGGAGGACTTAAGCTCAAATTTGGCCTCAGACACTTAATACTTTCTAGCTGTGTGGTCCTAGACATGTCACTGAACCCAAATTGACTCAAACCCTCCACAAAACAAATATATATATATATATATATATATATATATATATGTACATATATATAATATGTATATGTATATATATATGTATATATATATGTATATATATATATATCACTATATGCCCATATAGACTTCTGTTTAAAAGCCTAATCACTGTAAACTCCCTCAATTGATACTGTTTTGTTCAGTTTCTAGTATCCTCTAAAAAATGGTTTCTCTGTTCTAGAAATTTTGCAGTTTTTCAAAGCTCTTCCCAAGTAATGGTTTCCACAGTGGAACAATACTTTGTAAATGATCCAACCAATAAAAATAAGGCAAGGCTCTCAAATCCCTAAATCTGGACTCTATGATTTTCTTAATGCAGTCCTGTGTTTCATTATTTATTCATTATTAATTAATTCATGTTTCTTTTCTTATTGACATTCATATAGCACTGTTGTCTCATTGTTTTTATAATTCCCTAAAACTCCCAGTTAATTAATTTCCAAGCACACTTCTCCAACCCTACATTCATGTAGATGTTTTGTAAACTCAATTGTAGTAGAGGAGGACTTAGCATTTACCCACTACATTTCATCTAACAAATTGGAGGAAAGATTTTCTTATCTGAAATATGTTTATTTCTCCCAGTGTTTTGTCACTTGCAAATTTGATAAACGTAGCACCTATTTCTTAACCCAAGTCATTGATAAAAAATAACTAACAGCACAAGGTCAAACACAGATCTCTCGGCTATGCTATTAGCTATGTTACTTTGGGTTTAAATTGATCCATTAATCAAAAATATAAATATCAGGCCATTTACTTCTGATGCTCCTATCCGAAGCATCAACTATTCCATAGTTCTTTATTTTGGACAAAAGGATTTCATGAGATATTTTCCCCGATGTTTTGATGAAATCTAACTAATTATTGTAATCATCTTTCAGTCTGCTAATTTTCATAACTAGTCACAAAAGGAAACAAGACTAGTTGGGCAATTGCTTGTTTTTAATGAAAATATGTGGGCTGTTATTGATCATTGCTTTTTTTCTACAAGTACACAAATTATCTCTTTAACAACTTATACCCCACAATGCTGATAGAAACTCAATTCTAGCATTTTAAAAGTTTTCCTTGGAAATTGTCATTCCATTTGCCTTTCTACAGTCCTGTAGTTGTTCTCTTAGTCTCTATGATTGTGCAAAGATAGTGACCTCCTGGAGACAGATACTGATTTTTGCCTTTTTGTATCCTCAGAATTTAGCGCTGTGCCCAGCACATAGTAGTTGTTTTGCTAAATGCTTGTTGACTTGATTCAATAATGCTGTTTCTTGATTTGTTTCTTTTTTATAGTGCTGTGAAAGGTGATGTGCCCTAGTCTGGTAACTTGAAATCTTTTAGTACTAGGTCTTCTCTCACCATGTCACATTTCAGTTACCTATTAACTAATATTGTTCTATTCTCAAGCCAAAGAATGTTGTCTTTGAAAGAGAAAAGAAAAATTAAGTAATTTACCTTTTCTCAGTTGACTGTAATCTGTCCAACACCCTTACATAGTGATATAATCCTTTTCCAGGTATTCCTCTGGAAGGAAACATGATTAAAAATATCTTTTTTGGCCATCCTTTTAAATCTTTTCTCAAGACTACAATATGTCAATTTTATGCCATTTTTATGATATAAAAACATCACCCATTTCTTCTCTGATTACATAGCAAGACTTTCTCTCTCATTTATTTTCTGCCCCTGGTCAGATACCATTTGCAGAGCTGTGTTCAAGTATAGATGCCATGTTTTAGAAAGGAGGTGGAGTCATCCAGAGTGTGGTGACCAGAATGAGGAATATAAAGGCCACATGTTATGATGATGACTTCAAAGAACTGGGAGCATTTAGTTTGAAGAGAATTTTTAAAAAAAGATATGAAAATGAGAAGAGGGAATGGCAGCTGTCTTATAGTATTTGGAAAATTCTGACTTGGACAAGGAATAAACTTGTTTTGATTGGTCCATAGTGCAGGGCTAAGAACAATGTATAGATATTCTACAGAAAGATTTTGACTCAGTATAAGGTAAAATTTTTCTAAAAATCAAAATTAGATAAGGGTGGAACAGGTTGCCTCAGAAGATATTGTATTCTCTATTGCTGAAGGATGCTGAACAAAGTCTACATGACTACCTATTCAGGATATATGTCATAGAGAGAGATTCTTCAAGTGTATAATGATCAAACTAGTCTATGAAGTTCCTTCCACAACTCAGATTTTTTTCATGACTTTTACTTAATTAAGGCTCAATGTATTTTTCAAGATGGAAGACATATTAACCTGCAAGATGTATAAGCTGTTAAATAAATAGATAAAGACAAAGCCAAAGAGAGAGACAGAAACAGAGAAAGAGACAGAGACAGATAAAGAGAGATAGAGAGACAGAGACAAAGAAGAAGCAAAAGGAGAGGGAGGAAGAGAGAGAGAGAGAGAGAGAGAGAGAGAGAGAGAGAGAGAGAGAGAAAGTATATTTACTAAGCACTTAGTATGTGCCATATATTATGTTAGAGTTAGTTGGGTTTCTAGCTCCTAGTCCATATGATAAAATCTAACAAGCAGCCATGAATACATACAGACAAAATCAAAGCAGCAGAAGCAGCAGGAGAGTGCATTAATAACCAAAGACAAAGAGTAGGCACTGCTTTTAAATGCTTGCAAATTAACCAATTATTTTCACATCTAATAATATATACTCATTAAACATTCTCCATCCAATAACAGTTTGGGGTACTTTCCAACACTTTGTAGTAGATTGATAGTTTTACTAGAATTATGTATATCCTTTAAAAAAAAAGTGAGATGCTACTACCTCATATCTATTAGATGGGCTAAAAAAACAGAAAAGGAAACTGAAAAATATTGAAGATAATGTGGGACTTGATTCAATAATGCTATTTCTTGTTTCTAATTCACTGTTAACAGAGTTGTGAAATCATCCAATCATTCTGTAGAAAATCTTGGAACTATGACCAAAGTGTTATAAATTTATTCTATTCTTTGACCCATCAATGCAATTACTAAGTCTATATCACAAAACATAAAACAAAAAAGACAAGAAAACTTACTTAAATGTAAAAAAATATTTATAGCATCTCCTTTTGGATTGGTAAGTAATTGGAAACTGGGGATGTCCAATGATTGTGGAATGGCTGAGCAAGTTACGGGATTTGAATGTGATGAATTATTATAGTGTTATAAGAAATAACAAGCTAGATGGTGGAAGACATACAAAGTGATATAAAGTGAAATGAGCAGACTAAGAGAACAATGTATATATAATAGCAAGATTGTAAAGATTATCAATTGTGAAAGACTTAGTGATTCTGATTAATACAATGATCCACCACAACTCTAAAGAACTTATGATCTAAAAAGGCTCTAGATGAAGTGATAGATTCACTTTGCATATTGAAATATTTTCTTTATTTTTTACTTCTCTGGAACATGGCTAATATAGAAACATATTTTGAATAACTTCATGTACATAATAGGTGCTATGTTTCTGGTGTCTCAATGGTGGGGGGAGAAGTTGATGGAGAAAGAGAATTTGAAACTGAAAATAAAAAATATTAAATATCAATTTTTTTTTATTGAGGCAATTGGTGTTAAGTAATTTGCCCAGAGCCACACAGCTAGGAAGTGTTAAGTGTCTGAGGCCAGATTTGAACTGAGGTCCTCCTGATTTCAGTGCTGGTGCTCTATCCACTACACCACCTAGCTGCCCCATATCAACTAATTTTTTAAAAATTAGGGCATTAAGTTGGCCAAGGACTTTCCCTTATCTTATATAATCCCAAGAGAAGTATCATTTTTTTAATTCAACTTAAACTTAAAATTCTTCCAATTTGAAATGGCATATGATGATGTTTGGTGCTATTATTATTAATTTGATAAGTTAATGTTGATATGTGTAGTGGAAAGAATTCCATACCTGAAGTCCTGTGAACTAAGCCCACATCCAGGGTTGAAATTCCATGTGTGTTTGTCCTTGAGTAAGCAGTAACTTTACCTCTTTGTATCTCAGTTTCCTCAATAGTAAAATTAAAGTGCTGGGCCAGAATATAAAAATGTCAGCTCCTTGAAAGGAGGATTCGTTTTATTTTTTGTATTTGTATCTCTATCATCTGGCATAGTACCTGGCACACTGTAGGTCATTAACAGATACTAATTGCTCAACTCATGTATTTCTGAGGATCAATTCAGCTCCAATTCTGAACAAGGATTCTCTTATCCCATGGCAGCCTACAAACTTAGGGAAGGAACTTTCATGATTTTCTAGAACAACTCTTTTCATTTTATAGATGAAGAAACTGATGTCCAGAAAGATACAACTGCGAAATAAATACTAATGCATTTGTATATAGCACCTTTGGGATAAATAGTGGATGAATTAGTAGAGATTTTTTGAAGCAAACACCTTCCATATAGTGTTAAGTGTTCAGGGTGTCCTATAAGATTAAACAGGGCTACTTTTAGGGGTATTTTGAGTACCCGATCTGTTTCCCTTCCTTTTCTATCTTATACAAATAACTTGTATTTATTTTATTTATCTTTATTTGGCACATACCTATGTTTGTTGCATAATCTTTGAGATTTGTCATTGTCTTGCTCTTTGTATTTATGTCTCTAGGACCTAGCATGGTGTCAGCCACATAGACATTTAGTAAATGCATGTTATTTAACTAATTCATTCTCCCAAACGCTTTCCTTACAAAGAACTTATGAGTGGGATATACACATATTTTTTCTTGATCAGCCATTTTTCAGGCATGTCTGAGTCTTTATGATGCTATTTGGGTTTTCCTTAGCAGTGGTAGTAGAGAAATGGTTTGCCAGTTCCTTTTTCAACTCATTTTATAGATGAGAAACCTGAGGCAGACAGGATTGATTGATTTTCCCAGGTTTGATTGGTTGGTTGGTTATCATCCTTCATGTTCAGAGAGGGTCAAAAGAGCATCCCTATGTTGAGGTTCAGGTTCATTGTGTCAAAATGGTTGATCAGACAGATGTGAGCTTGGAAGGCTTTACTACATGTTGAGCACAAATAGTTTATATGAACATTGGGGGGATGGGAGATATGTCTCCAAATTTGTACATCTCACAGTTCTTTTCTGTTACTTCAACTGCGCTTTCTTTAATGTTGTTATGCCATGTTGGGCAATCCTGCCCCAGTGTCTTCCGTACTTTACATCAGTTCCAAAGTTCTTCAGAGAGACCTCAAGAATGTCCTTGTATTGCTCTTGTGATCTCCAAGTGAGCACTTGTCTTGTATGAGTTCTCCATAAAATAGTCATTTAGGCAAACTTGTGTTTGACATTTGAACAATATGGCCAACTCATTGGAGTTGTGCTCTCTATGATAGAATTTGAATGGTTGGCAGGTTAGCTTAAGAAAGGAACTCAATGTCTGCCACCTTATCTTTCTAGATGATCTTCAGATTCTTCCTGAGATATTTGAAATGGAAGGGATTCAGTTTTCTGGCGGGGCTCTGGTATACTGTCCAGATTTCAGACATACAAGAATGAGATCAGCACAATGGTTTTGTAGACATTCAGTTTGGTAGTCACTTATTAGAGTGACTTTTCCCACACTTGCCTTTGGAGTCTCCCAAACACTGCACTAACTCTGGTAAGGCAGGTGTAAATCGTAGCATCTATACATACATCCCTAGAAAGTATACTGCCAAGGTAAGTGAAATTAGCCACAGCATTCAAAATTTAAATACTTGTTTTAACTGATGTTTCTACACATGGCCAGTATGGTGCTGACTGGTGGAGAAGCTGTGTTTTATTGCCCAGAGTCTCACAGTTCACAGATTTGAACTCAGGAAGATGAGTCTTCCTGACTCCATGCCTGGAGTTCTACGTACCCTGACACATTATTGTCTCTTTTCCAAATAACAAAACCCGGGCTCAGAGCAGTCCAGTGGCTTACTTATGGACATATAACCATAAATGGAGGGAATTGGGCTGTCTCCAATTTTAGTGTTTCTTGATATCATAATACCTCCAAGTAATTTTAAATCAGTGTCAGAGCACATTGAAGTTCAAAAATGATTTTTCTCATAGCAACTCTTTAAGGAAGGGAGTATATATATATATATATATATATACATATATATATATATATATATTTATGCATATATATATATAATTATTATTAAGACCATTTCACACATCAAGAGATTAAGACTAGATATCTTGTCCAGGACGATAAAATGAGGAAGTTTTAGAAATGGGATCTGAATTCTGAGCCTCTTGATTTGGTATGTAATGACATAAAAGACCACTTGTCTTTCCTAGCCATCTGCACTGCCTTGAGCCGAGAGTAAAAGCTCAAGGACTTTTATGTGATCTATTTGTATAGGCTACAAGCATTTGAGGTTCAACATTTCACCAGTCACTGGAGTGGTCAGTCTGGATTCAGGAAGACCTGAGTTAAAATCTGGCCTCAGACATTTACTGGCTATGTAAACTTATATAAGTCACTTTACCCTGTTTATTTCAGTTTCCTCTCTGTAAAAAAATTATCGGGGGAAGGAAATGGCAAACCACTCCAATGTCTTTGCCAAGACAGCCCCAAATGGGATCAAAAAGAGTCAGACATAACTAAAAAATGACTAAAACAATAGCTACTAAATCCTTAGGATTTCCATCTACAAGATTAAACTTCGTTTTATGGTTGGCCTACTCCAATTAGAAAATTTGGACTTGAGAATAATAGCTTTTGTACCTTTTTTTGTTTGTGTCCTCAGTGCTTAGCATAGATCTGGGATACAGGAAGTACTTAATATAATGCTCTTTCTTTCTCTCATTCTTTTTTTTTTCTCTTTGGCTCTCTCTTTATTCAGCCTTCTATTTATCTGGCTATCATTTTTTTTTCATTTATTCATCCTATTATCTACACTAGTTTTCTGAATAACCTGAGGAAAAGTACTACAGAAAAATAATCTCAAAGTGACCATATCAATAGGGACCTGTATAAAGAAGATAGCAAATTTAATGTTAAAAGGAAATATTTTCACACCTATATGTAGCTCAGAAAAGCCAGTACCTAATCCATCAGGCTAATAAACCAGCCACTCACATATATTATCTCATTTGATCCTATTATGAGGGTCCAGAGATTAAAACCAGCTTAGTATACTTTAAGATTTTAACCAATTACTTCTGCTAGATATTTTTATTAGGCCCAACCTATTGGTGTTTGCCATTTGCTATGACTTGGGCCAGTGACTTGGGCCTTAAGGAACTAAGAGCCATAATCAAGTGTGAATAATAAAAACTAATGGTAGGATTAATACCCTAAACTAAGTAGGGGGTTTCCATGCCTTTGGCTACTTCTAGTATGGGAATGATTAATACTGATTATTTTGGGATTTAGTATTTCTTCAGAACACAATGAAAAGGAAAAAAGAAAGAAATACACTTTTTTTTAAATTGGAGGAATTGTGGCCCAAATTATAAATTTATTAGGAGAAAGATTCTTTGAAGCATAGCCCTTCCATACTGTGTTTAGTACTCCAATGCTCCCCCAGATTAAATGGGAAACTTTACCAGGCTAATGGCACCCAACCTGTTTTCATCCCATTTCTACCTTATACAAACAATCTGTATTTATTCTACTTATCTTGATTGCATATATATTTCTATGTCTCCTGCATAATCCTTAATGGTTGCCATTATTTTGTTTTTTGCTTCTTGGCACCTGGTATAGTATTGGACATGTAGATGTTTAGCAGATGCTCATTGTTTAACTGATTCCCCTTGTCTCTAATTAACTAGATTCTAAAAAACAAACAAATCAAAAAACAAAAACAAAAAACAAAACAAAACAAACAAAAAACCTCTCCAAACTCCATGAATTAAGTTCAATTTGATTTATATGGAAGGTGAGCCCTCCAACTCAGAGGAAGAAGCTAAGGACTAAGAGTAGAGTTCATTTTTTTTCCTTGAGTAGTAGAAATCAATAGGTTCTCTGGGTATACAATTCAATTCAACTAGAAATAATTGTGCACCAAATGCAATATTGGTAGTGAGCAATACAAGGACAAAATAGTTCTGGTTCTTTACCTTTAACAAGCTTACCACCCACTGGAGAAAACAAAAGAAAACATGACATAGAAAAATGATAGCTAGATAATGGATAGATAGATATGAATCCATATGGAAAGATGTATATATATATATATACGAATATGTATATACACATAGGCATATGTAGGCAGATATAACTATGTAGTTATACACACATATGTGTATATATATGTATGTGCACACACATTTTATATAGATAGAAGACAGACATAAATACAAAGTAATTTAATTGGTATCTAGGGTGTAGAAGAAAACTATGTTAAGTCAGAAAATGATTTTTTAAAAGCAGATTTTTGAGCTCTGTCTTGGTTAAAGTCAAGGTTCTGAGAAGTTAACCCAACTATTCAGTGAAGTGTCTTGGAATTTCCCTTAGTTAAGGAGGTAAGTTGAGAGCATGTTTTCAATACTGAAATGATAAATTTTGGGAAAGCTGTCTTTCTAGGCCATTCTGGTAGAATTAAGGATGAGGTAACATTCATTTGGAGTATCTTTGTATTTGTAAAATTGTTGTGATTCACCTGTCAGATTGGCTAAAATGACAGGAAAAGTTAATGATGAATGTTGGAGGGGATGTGGGAAGGCTGGGACACTGATGCATTGTTGGTGGAGCTGTGAACAGATACAGCCATTCTGGAGAGCAATTTGGAACTATGCTCAAAAAGTTATCAAACTGTGCATACCCTTTGACCCACTAGTGTTTCTACTGGGCCTATATCCCAAAGAAATCATAAAGGAAGGAAAGGGCCCCACATGTGCAAGAATGTTTGTGGCAGCCCTTTTTTGTAGTGGCTAGAAACTGGAAACTGAATAGATGTCCTTCAATTGGAGAATGGCTGAACAAATTATGGTATATGAATATTATGGAATATTATTGTTCTGTGAGAAACGACCAGCAGGACGATTTCAGAGAGGCCTGGAGAGACTTGCATGAACTGATGCTGAGTGAAATGAGCAGAACCAGGAGATCATTGTACACGGCAACAACAATACTATATGACGATCAATTCTGATGGACATGGCTCTCTTCAACAATGAAATGTTTCAAACCACTTCCATTTGTTCAGTGAAGAAAGCCATATACACCCAGAGAGAGGGATGTGAAATGTGGACCACAACATAACATTCTCATACTCTTGATTGATGTTTGCTTACATTGTGTTTCCTTTATCTGATATGTCTTCTGTGTAGATACGATTTTTCTTGCACAGCAATGATAAGTTTGGAAATATGTATACATATATTCGATTTGTCAAATATTTTAACATAATTAACATGTAGTGGATATCCTGCCATCTAGGGGAGGGGTGGGGAGTTGGGGGGGGAAATCTGTAACAGAAAGCTATGTAAGGGTTAATGTTGAAGAATCACCCAAACATATATTTTGCAAATAAAATAAAATTTTAAAAAATTGTTGTGATTAAATATTTGAGCTTGACATTAAAAGTCACCAGTTTCAAACATATTAAAATATAATCATCCCAATATTAAATATCCCAACATTAAACTTGTTTCAGTGAAATCTAGGTGTTAATAGTGCCAATGTCATATTAGCAATGTTTTCTTTTGTACTTTTCCCTCACTCCACATTAATTGAGCTGCACCTAAATCAATAATGCTTTTATCATTTCCAATTTTATAGATAAAGAAACATATAGCACCAAAGATCAAATTGATATTAAGTGTCTTAGGATAGATTACAACTCTGATATTTCTAACCCCAGGTCCAGTCCTTTACCTACTGCATTTACCTAGTAAAAACAATAAAGATAGCTATGTCTATGCTAGCTAGTTACTGCTTTGCTCTACAACATAAGTGAGGGACCATTGCAGCAGAAAAAAAATAATTTGGGATTTGTGTTTTTTCCCTAGTGCAACAGACACCTATTTTCACACTTTCTATGGCTTGCTTCTGACTTTCATATCTGACTAGATTGATTTTTGCAAAAACCACATGGTTTTATGTCTTCCAGGTTAGTAAGTAATTAATATGGCCTTATTGACTCTTATAATCAATATCCAATGAGTCACAATATCTGACTGCATAACTGCATGGGTTCTTTGTTTCATTTTTGGGCAAAAGGACAGTTTGAGAAAAACACTATGCATGACTTCATGGTTTCTTGCTGTCTGGGGTCATAACATCTTGATGAATTACAAGTCTACGCTCATTCCTGTTGTTAAAACTCAGTCAGCCATAGGAAAGGGCCATATCGTCACATAAGCCCACGAATTCCTCAGAGTTTGCCACCAAATGGGGAGATTTCATCAAATTGAATTCAGTGAATATTGATTAAGAGCCTTCTTGAACAATATAGGCTACCAAATACCTAGATTGTCAGGACTCTGATACTTGTTAGATGCTATATATGTATGTATATAAAAATTGTATAACAAGGATTGTTGAAAGACCCTACTGGAAAATATGTTTGCCTTATAATTTCTGTGTTCTGGGGAATAATTCTCTTTGGTAGTTCTAGATCCCACTGTTTGATGAACATTTTCCTCCATCCGACTACAAACTGCTTATTTTCTTCTAGAACCAGCAAGAATCTCTTATACTTTAGAATCTCTTATACTTTAGGTCTAACATAAAAAACAAAATCCATTTTTCTTAAAATAATAACACAGGAATATCAACTACCCTGATAAACCACCTCATTTTCCTTCAGTAGAGTAGAGGATGGGATGAGAGTTTAAGAGAATAGCTCATCTTGGCCTCAAAGCCTGGGTCCAGAATCAAGTTTGAGTCAGAGAAGATGGAAACAAACTCACACACACACACACACACACACGCACACACACACACACACACACAATTTTCCCATCATTGCCTATAGTGTTTAGGATTTTGGAACTATTGTTGCTATTTAAAACAATCCTATCCTTACATGAGAGGTGTGGTCTACTCAGGTAATTGAAGAACCCCAGTTTCATTGAATTCAGACAGCTTGCTTCAGACTCTCAAGAAGATAAGGTGTGAGTCCAACTGAGGGAGGGAGGAAGAAAGAGTCCTTTCTCATGTGGAATATGGATTGAATTTCCCAAGCTTAGACTGGAAGCTGCCTTTAAAAAAATTTTCTTCTTTAATATTCAATTTATAAACATCATAGACCAATGCAGAGTTTCAAAGTAAACCAGCTGATTAATTAGAAGTTCTGCAAACATTTTATTTTGTGAGGCTTAAAGTTTAATTCCCCAAATCATTGTAATCATTGTAATAGTAAAAAGTGAGTAGATTATGTTTTGTTCCTTTAATGGATCCTTATTGTGTGATTCCCTTTTATACATACATGCATACAAATATATATATATATATATATATATATATATGTACATATATATATACATATACACACACATACATACATACATATATATATATCAATTCTTCCCTAAACAATTTGTATTTGTAGAATAGACACATTTTTTTTTCAATCTCTCCCCTTGCTAGGGAAAACTCTGAACTCTGAGAAGTTAAACACTTCTATATTTGATATATAACTATAATATAACATATAGATCTTACAATATATATTATATTACAATATTCAATATATTCAATATATTATATTATTATATTATATTAGTAATAGAATTATAATGAAGTACTAACTCCACAAGAAGAAACTTTCCCCAAAAAAGGATGGAGAGTCAATGGCTATGAAAATTGCAATGCTACTTTCTGTATGGAGAAATTATATAGCTAAGAGCAAGCCCCATACACATTCAAGTTACTTATAATCTAATGGAGGAAACAATATAGAGAGAGGATTGGTGGCTGAGGGGAACACTCAAGCCTGAATATTCATAGGAATGGCAAGAGGGAATATTCCCCATTGACAGTGGCAGAGTTGAGTACATCATAGTTTTCAGATCTGGAGTGGGTGGAAAGGTAAGTCTTGGCAAGGATACTTTTAAACATATCAAAAAGAAAGCCAGTGAATAGGGTGTCAAATGAAGCATGATTGGGTATGCCTGAAATAGAAAGCCTGGTAAATCACCAATCATGAGAATGGGGCTCCATAGTAAATGTGTAAAGTCAAAAAGACAATTCTGAAAAGAATTTTGCAAATCATGAATATTATAGCAATGCATTTCAAAATTTGTCCTCATATTTTGGTTGGTTGGGATGGTTATCCCAATGTTTCTCAAGGTGATTTTTAGATGAAGATTGTTTCTTTCAGTGCAAGTCAAAAACCAGACATAGTGGTTATCCAGTTTGGGAACTGGGATGCTTTATCATGTTAAACCTTCGTATTGTGATGCTGAGACTACTACACAAATTCAACAGATTGCATCTCTCTATAAAGCAATAACAAAGCAGAATACAATAAAACTGTGTACATCAAAACTCAATACACTGTACACATGGCTTTGCAGATACTGGCCTATGGATAAAGAGTTGACATAAGGCAGGCTCTGTAAAAATTAGTGGGTGAAATTCAGGAAAGGGAATGAATTTGAACTATCCCAAGATACTTCTTTCATCTTACCTCCAGCTGCACACATGGTTGGGAGAGTAGGTGGTATCAACCTTCTAATCAAATGTGACTCATTTCCTCCAGTACAGATGAATCAAAAAACAATAGCCCCAGACCAAGTGCCCAGATAGAAAGTACCTAATGCCATAATGCCATATTCTTCTGAGAAGCTAAGGAAAGCATATTAGGCTTCAAGTCAATTGCTTGAAAAGAACTTTCTTCTACTGGGTGACTTTGTCAGAAATGTCCACAGAAATTGATAAATGAGAAAGTGCAGAGGAAATATCACTGAATGAATAAAAGTGGATAGATAGCTGAGAATTAAAAATCTTGCATGTAGACTCTTCAAGACGTAGACTCAATTCTGTGGTCTGGAAACATCATTAAATGAATTAACAGTGACCTCTTGTACCTATCCACTTGGCTTCTATTTGTGAATTTTGTCATTGCTACCAAGAAGTTAGAAAGAACTTTATTCTTCCCACCCCTTGAATGCCTATGCTTGTTGGAGGTGGAGGCTGAATGTTTCTTGCAAAAGAAGAGTAAGAATCCAAGAAAATTGTAAAGCAAATGTAGCAATGCCTGGATCTCTGTTTTCTGTCCCATGGGCCTCCCCAGACCAATTACTTAGTCATAAACAGAATTTCAACATTTCTTTAAGGAGGGAGGAATTGTTTAGGGTGGAATCGGAACAGAACAGATATTGCCTTAGTGAAATTATGTGATTCCTACAAATTCTTCTTTTTTCACTAGAGCACCAAAACAACTCTTTATGTTCTACCAATTTGCTCACTGGAAGATAAATCTAGCACTTAAATTTGCTTCCTCCCATTGGTTGTCTACTTGGAAACTCTATACTTTGGAAGGTTATTTCATCATTTTCCTCCAAATAAGAGTACTGACTCCACCATGCAAATTAGCCAGTTTCTTCTTTTTCTCTCCCCTGTGTTGAATTCCCTACTCATGACCAATGTATATGCTAAGGACTATGGGTCTGGTGAAGTCACTCACATATGTGGAATATAATTCATGGTAGTTTTTTTTTCTAGTGGTAAAGAACTGAAAATTTAGAGAAAATGCTTATGAATGTAGTGGAATTTGTTATGCTATAAAAAAGTACAATTGGGTTTGAGATAAATATTGGGAAAATTATTGTAAAATGCTCAGAGTAACTTCACAGAACCAAATGAATAATTAATATGATAACTACAATATTATAAAGCTCAAGAATTTGAAAAAACTTGAGAAGTTTAATTTTTGAAATCAGCAGCCAAATTCTAAAGGGATCAATGGTGCAGCATTTTAACATCTAAGAGAGAAAGGATGGAGGCAAGATATTAAGTGAGATATATATTTGGAAATGGCCAAGGGATTAATTTATTTTGATTAACTATGCTTATTTGCCAGAGTTTAGTTCTCTCTGCATAAAGGTTGGAGTGAGGTAAAATATAATTTTGTTAACTGAAAAATATTAAAAATGTGTATATTTTTAAAAATAAATGTCTTATGCAGTATGAAACATAAGGCATGCGGAAGGAAGAACTGGAAAAAGAAGAGAAAGGAGGAGGACCAAAATAATACAGTACTTATTCTTTTTCTCTTGAAACCCATTTATAGGGGTTCATTCATGGAATCAAACAATTTGAGATTTGAAAAGGACCTTGGTGGCCATCTATTTCAACTTATGCATGAAAGGAATGCCCATTATACCATAATCCACAAATTATCATTCAAATTGCACTTAATGATCCTCCAAGGAGAGGAAAATTGCTCTTTTTTGGGGAGGGGCATAACATCTTTTTTTAATTAATTTTTTTTTTATTTTCAAATGTATGCATGGATAATTTTTCAGTATTCACTCTTGCAAAACCTTATCTTCCAATTTTTCCCTCCCTTTCCCCACTCCCTTCCCTACATGGCAAGTATATGTTAAATATGTGCATTTCATCTATACATATTTCCACAAACATAATGCTGCACAAAAAATTAAAAAGGAATAAAAATGAGAAAGAAAACAAAATGCAAGCAAACAACAACAAAAAGAGTGAAGATACTATGTTGTGATTCACATGAAGTTCCCACAGTAATCTCTCTAGCTGCAGATGGATCTCTCCATCACAAGAATATTGGAACTAGTCTGAACCGTCTCATTGTTGAAAACAGCCATGTCCATCAGAATTGATAGTTGCATAATCTTGCTGTTCCCATGTACAGTGATCTCCTGGTTCTCCACACTTTATTCAGTATCAGTTCATGTAAGTCTCTCCAGGATGCTCTGACATCATCCTGCTGATCAATTTTTATAGAATGATAATATTCCATAATATTCATATACCACAATTTCTTCAGTCATTCTCTAAAGATAGCCATCCACTCAATTTCCAATTTCTTGCCACTACAAAAAGGACTGCCACAAGCATCTTTGCAAACGCGGATACCTTTCCCTTCTTTAAGATCTCTTTGCAATACAAGCCCAGTAGAAAAACTGCTGGATCAAAGGGTATGTACAATGTGATAATCTTTTGAGCATATTTCCAAATTGCTCTCCAGAATTGTTGAATCAGTTCACAATTCCACCAACAATGAATTATTGTTACAGTTTTCCCACAACCCCTCCAACATTTGTCATCATCTTAGCCAATCTGAGAGGTGTGTATAGTATCTCAGTTATCTTAATTTGCATTTCCCTGATCAATAGTGATTTAGAACACATTTTCATATAACTATATGATGATCAATTCTGATGGACCTGGCTCTTTCCAGCAATGAGATGATTCAGATCAGTTCCAATGATCTTGTGATGAAGAGAACCATCTACATCCAGAGAGAGACGATGAAAACGAAGTGGACCACAATATAGCATTTTCACTCTTTTTCTTGCTTGTTTGCTTACATTTTGCTTGCTTTCTCATTTTTTTCCCTTTTTGATCTGATTTTTTTGTGCAGCAAGATAATTGTATAAATATATTGAATTTAACATATATTTTAACATATTTAACATATATTTGATTACTTGCCATCTAGAGTAGGGAGTGAGGGGGAAGAAGGAGAAAATTTGGATCACAAGGTTTTGCCGGGGTCAATGTTGAAAAATTATCTATGCATATTTTTTAATGTTAAAACTTTTTAAAAATTTTTATTAAAGCTTTTTTTATGCATGGGTAATCTTTTAACATCAACCCTTGCAAAATTTTCTGTTCCAAATTTTTCCCTACTTCCTTCCACCTCCTCCCCTAGATGGTAGGTAGTCCATACATGTTAAATATGTTAAAATACATGTTAGGGGGGGCGGAGCCAAGATGGCGAACTGCAGACAGCTTTCTCTGTGAACTCCTTTGGGACCTTCCCTCAAACCCAGACAAAGTGAGCCTTCGAACTGGTTTGTGAGTGAAGGCTCGGCCAAACATTTGGACTACAACGCACTTCTATCAAAAATCTACCTTGAAAGAACTCTGGAGAAGGTTAGCCTCAGGGGAAATCGGCCACTGGTCGCCATCAGACTCCAGCCAGGGCGGAAGTCAGGGCTGAGATAGAGGGGCGGATTTAAGGCACCCAGGAAGCCCCTGGAAGACGCCTGGGCCACTTTGCTCTGCTTGCGGGCAGGTGTTTTGACAGATCTGCCTTTGGTAAAGGGTGGATCGAGAGCAGCTGAAAACGTGGTCCTAGTGCGAATCTAGCCCAACCAGCCTCAGACCAGAAGTCAACTCGGCAAACTGCCCCAGGGCAAATACAAATTGTTGCAGTTTTCTCTGTTTTCGACCAATATCCCAACTTTAAACCATGAGCAAGAAGCAGAAGAGAGCTCTCACCATAGAAAGCTTTTACAGAGAAAAAATAGAACAGTCCCCAGATCCTGACATTATGAAAACAATCCCAGATGAAGCCACAAAGGCAGACTTAAGTTGGTGTCCCTTTCAGAAGGCTTACCTGGATGATTGCATTAAGAATCTCAAAAGAGAGCTAGAAGAAGAATGGGGAAATAAATTGAGATCAGGGCAACAGAAATATCAAAAACTGGAAAATAGGACTGGTGAATTGGAAAAAGAAAACAGTTCATTGAAAAACAAAATTGGTGAATTGGAAAAAATCACCAACTCACTGGAAAATAAAAATGGTGAACTGAAAAACAAAATTGGTGAATTGGAAAAAGACAACAATTCACTGAAAAACAAAATCGGTGAATTGGAAAAAGACAACAATTCACTGAAAAATAAATATGGCAAAATGGAAAAAGAATGCATTGAATCAAGAAACTCAATTGGCCAGCTACAAAAGGAGGTAAAAAAGATAACTGAAGGAAATAATACTTTAAAAATTAAAATTGAACAAATAGAAGTAAATGACTCAATAAGACTTCAAGAATCAGTTAAACAAAAACAAAAAAATGAAAAAATAGAAGAAAATATGAAATATCTCCTAGGAAAAACAACTGACTTGGAAAACAGATCCAGGAGAGACAATTTAAGGATTATCGGACTCCCTGAAAGCCACGATGAAAAAAAGAACCTGGATGCTATCTTCCAGGAAATCATGAAAGAGAATTGCCCTGATGTTTTAGAATCAGAAGGCAAAATTGGCATTGAAAGAATTCACCGATCACCTCCAGAAAGAGACCCCAAAATTAAAACCCCAAGGAATATCGTGGCCAAATTTCAGGACTATCGCACCAAGGAAAAGATATTGCAAGCAGCTAGAAAGAAACAGTTCAAATACCGAGGAACTGTCATTAGAATTACACAGGATCTGTCAGCTTCCACATTGAAGGATCGAAGGGCCTGGAACCAGATATTCCGAAAGGCAAAAGAACTTGGATTACAGCCAAGAATAAGTTACCCAGCTAGAATGAGCATCATCTTCCAGGGTAGAAGATGGTCATTCAATGATACAGGAGAATTTCACCTATTTCTAATGAAAAGACCTGATCTGAACAAAAAATTTGACCTCCAAGTAGAGAACTCAAGAGAAGCATAAAAAGGTAAAAAGGAAGAACTATATTTCTACTATAGGTATCCTTTAAAGAATGGCAGTATAATTTGATTTTTCTTTGATAATAATGGAAAAGAAATTAGAGGTGGAAGGGATACCATACTGAAAAAGAAAAAGGGGGGAAGGGGGAAAGGAGGCAAAATAAAGTAAAAATAAAGGAGGTAAAATAAGGCAAAATCTCATAAAGAGACATAGAAGATCTAATATAATTGAGGGAAAGAAGGGAGGGCGATGAGTATTGTGTAAACCTTACTCTCATTAGATTGGACTCTAGGAGGGGCGGAGCCAAGATGGCGAACTGCGGACAGCTTTCTCTGTGAACTCCTCCGACATTCCCTCAAAC
>JAJPUD010001699.1:229728-257165 GCA_023553655.1 Myrmecobius fasciatus | reverse complement strand
TAGAGATGGTTTTAATTTCATCATCTGAAAATTGTCTGTTCATATCCCTTGACCACTTATCTATTGAAGAGTGGCTTGAATTCTTATAAATATGAGACAATTCTCTATATATTTTAGAAATGAGGCCTTTATCAGAACCATTAAATGTAAAGATGATTTCCCAATTTGATGCTTCCCTCCTAATCTTGTCTGCATTTGTTTTGTTTGTACAGAAACTTTTTAACTTAATATAATCAAAATTATCCATCTGGTGTTTAATTAGGAGTTCCAGGTCTTCTTTGGACATAAATTTATTCCATCTCCACATGTCTGAGAGATAAACCAGATTATGTTCTTCTAACTTGCTTACAAAGTCCCTCTTTATATCTAGATCATGAACCCATTTAGGTCTTATCTTGGTATGTGGTGTTAGGTATGGGTCAAGCCCTAATTTCTTCCACACTAGTTTCCAATTTTCCCAGCAGTTTTTGCTGAATAATGAGTATTTATCCCAAAAGCTGGGGTCTTTGGGTTTATCGAATACTAGATTGTTAAGGTTATTGCTTAGATTGTCCTGATATCCTATCCTGTGCCACTGATCGACTGCTCTATTTCTCAGCCAGTACCAAACGGTTTTGATGACCGCTGCTTTATAATATAATTTTAGATCTGGTACAGCAAGGCCATATTCTTCTGCCTTTTTTTTCATTAATCCCCTTGAAATCCTTGACCTTTTGTTCTTCCAAATGAACTTTGCTACTATTTTTTCTAGATCTGTAAAATAATTTCTTGGGAGTTTGATTGGTATGGCACTAAATAAGTAGATTAGTTTGGGTAGTATTGTCATTTTTATTATGTTCGCTCTGCCTACCCATGAGCACTTAATATTTTTCCAATTGATTAGGTCTGATTTTATTTGTGTGGAAAGTGTTTTGTAATTTAGTTTGTAGAGTTTCTGACTTTTCCTTGGCAGATAGATTCCCAAATATTTTATCCTATCATCTGCTATTTGGAATGGAATTTCTTTTTGTATCTCTTGCTGCTGAACTTTGTTGGTACTATATAAAAATGTTGATGATTTATGTGGATTAATTTTGAATCCTGCCACTTTGCTAAAGTTGTGAATTGTTTCTAGTAGTTTTTTAGTTGAGTCTCTAGGGTTCTCTAAGTATACCATCATGTCATCTTCAAAGAGTGATAATTTGGTTTCTTCATTACCTACTCTGATTCCTTTTATCTCTTTTTCTTCTCTTATTGCTAAAGCTAACATTTCTAATACAATATTAAATAGTAATGGTGACGGTAGGCAGCCTTGTTTCACTCCTGATCTTATTGGGGATGGTTTTAGTTTGTCTCCATTACATATGATGCTTGCTGATGGTTTTAAATAGATGCTACTGATCATTTTAAGGAAAAGCCCATTTATTCCTATACTCTCTAGTGTTTTTACTAGGAAAGGGTGTTGGATTTTATCAAAGGCTTTTTTCTGCATCTATTGAGATAATCATATGGTTTTTGTTAGTTTGGTTATTAATATAATTAATTATGCTGATAGTTTTCCTAATATTGAACCAGCCCTGCATCCCTGGTATAACTCCTACTTGGTCATTCTAACACTCTTTTAAGATTTTTTTTTGAATTCTTCTAAGACAGCCTTGTGAAATGGGGACCAACTCATATCCCCCTTTGTAGCTTCATCTGAATATGATTTACCTTTAGGATGCTTCACGTTTGAGGTGCGTTCTCTTTTTCCATAAAAACTATCTATGATCAGACTTTTTTTTTTGCTTTTTTGTTCATTTTTTAAAGGTTGAGGTCTGCTTTTAGGGAAAAGGGCAAAGACTGTCCCAAGCTTCCTCTACAGGTTACAGCAGCCTTAGATTTCCCTGGGCCAGTGCTGTAGTTCTGTCCAGTGCTGGGTGGGCATGGCCCAGTCTTGTGTAATTCTGTGTTTCAAAGGCTCACTATTTACCTTCTCCACCCATCTCCCTCTCACCTGATTGAAAAAGGTATTTTCTGAAGTTCTTGCAAAATATTTTCTGCTGGAAATTTGTTACATTCCACATATTTGTGGGTTTTGCACTCCAAAACCAGTTCAGAGACTTGATCTGGCATTGATCTGAGGCATCTGAGGGATGCCAGGGAGAGCTCAGATAAAGACCTGTCTACTCTCTGCCATGGCTTCACCTTTCCAAAACCACTATCTCTTGAAACAGTACATTCTTCTTTTGGACTTAAATAATTAGAACTTTTGCTCTGATGTTGATTTAATTTGCATCTTTGTGATTTCCTCTTCCGCCTTCTGTTCTGCACTCTGGGATCAAGAAGACAAGCCCTGTCTCACTTTTAAGTCAAGTTAGCAAGAGTTGATTCAGTGCAAACTATGGACAAGACTCTATCCTAAGTGCTGAAGATGAAAATAAAAGTAGAAACAATTCTTGCCCTTGAGAAGCTTACTTTCTAATAGGGGAGACAACATGCCAACTGCTTTATAAATAAAAAAACAACAATTCTTCAAAGTACTGGAGTCAGTTATCATCCCATCTCTCTTCACCTCCTCTCTTCTTTAGTCTCTGCTGCCTCAGTATTTTAGGGGGCACTCAAAGTGTCTCCACTTTATCTTCCATGCAATAATTTTTTGGATACTTGAAGAAATCTATCTTCTCTATCCCCATCCAATTTCCTCTTCTCTTGACCAAATATAACCAGTTTTCCAAACTGATCCTGATATCACATAGACTCAAAGTTCATCTTCTTTTTAAACTGCTGGGTCAAGTATTAAGCATGATGCTCCTAATGAAATCGGATAAGGGAGAGTACATCTGAATTATCACCTCCTGTTCCTGGAACCTTTGTCCCCCTTAACATAACACAAAGCTCAGTATCCTTTTTTATGTATCATTTAGTTTAAACAAATACAAAATAGAACAAAAATAGAAAAATAAAAAAGACAGAAAAAAGCAATATGTACAGAGCAGAACATGAGGGGACATCAAAATTTGTAACAATTAATTCCCATTTTAAAAATCATATATAATAATAGAAGACATTTTATTCAGAGCTACAGAAGACGATATTCAGAACTGTCCATCTTTTCTTTGCTTCCTTGTAGGTTTTCTTTTATTTTCTGCTGTGGACTTTTTACTTTATTCTTTTTTCCCCTTTGTTCCCTCTCAACTTCTCCCAAGGTTAGAGTTAAACCCAGATAGATTTATGTGTATACACACATCACATATGAATATGTATATATGTATGTATACATATGCTATGTATATACATATAGTCATACATACATATATCTAAAACAATTTTAATATGATTAACATATGATGTAAATTTCTCTCGATTAAATCTTTTATAACTTTGACTTTGTCTGAGATCAAGGATTACACCTACTTTTTTTATAATTAATTCTATTCAATTCATCCTACTCTTGTTTATGCATACACTCTTCTATACCATGATTTACCCTATTTTATCCCCCAATATTGCTTTATAAGTTATGAAGGATGTTATATTCTTCTGGATATATATGTATTTTTCTGTCTTTCACCTATTCCCAATGTGTATAATAGGATTTCAGAACTACCAGTTCTCCTTTACTAAATTCTCTGTCTCCATTTTTGGTCTTCAAAACCATTATATCGTATAATTATTGTTTTTACCTTTTACTATATGATTTTGCTTTTTAGAATCACATCATACTGAACTCTGTTCCAATCTGTCTTTTGGACTACCCACTTACTAATGACAATCTTAGACATATGGTTTAACTTTCCACTTATGAAACATAAAAAGTTTGTCCTTTTTGAGTCCC
Source organism: Myrmecobius fasciatus (assembly GCA_023553655.1). NCBI lineage: Eukaryota > Metazoa > Chordata > Mammalia > Dasyuromorphia > Myrmecobiidae > Myrmecobius > Myrmecobius fasciatus. Next base: position 253,369 of record JAJPUD010001699.1, on the reverse strand, counting down.
TTGAAATTAGTCTTTGATGTTAGCTCTTATGTGTTAAATTTCCTATTGAATTCAGATTTGCTTGTGACAAAATCCTGAAAATCTGACAAATTATTGAATGTACACTTTTTTCATTGAATATTATATTTAATTTTGCTGCATATAATATTTTTGGCCACAATTCTAGTTCTTTTGATTGTTGTATATAGTATTCTAAGACCTGCAGTCTTGCTGTTAGGTCTTGTTCAATTCTGCTATTTATTTATTCTGTTATTTTTTCATTCTTTATATTTTCCTTTGTTATTTCTTGGTCTCATAGTTTTACTGGCTTCCCCTTGCCCAAATTTAATTTTAAAGAGTCATTTTCTTCCTTAAGACTCTGGATCTCCTTTTTCAGTTGGTTGACTTTCTTTTCATAATCTTTTTTTTTCTAGAATTTTCTTTGTTTTAAAGGTTTTCCTGTCTCTCATTTGATTTGAAAGTCTTTTTTGAGTTCTTTTTGGGCAGGTAACCATTTAATATTACTTTTGGGGACAGAAGAAGCCTTTTTTTAACTTCAGTTCCCTCCTCTGAAGATGAACTCAAGTCTTCCCTATTCTCATAGTAACTCTGTGGTTGAATTCTTTATCCTTTGCCTGTTCTTTTCATTTTTAGTAAAAGTTTGTTAATATAATCAACTCTACTTCTGGAATGGAGGCAAGAGGTAGTATTTCCATAAACCACAAACTCCACTCTACTGTGAGTGCCCGCAGCCAGCAGCTATTTTGCCCCACTTCTTTTGCATTCACCGAGGGACACATCTCAGCAGCACAGTTGGGCTTGGTCTTCCTGATCAGCAGAGGTTCCTTCAGTCTTTCCAGACTCAGATCCTGAAACCCATGCTATACTGGGGATGAAACTTCCTGGGGTTCAGGCTTAGGCAACCTCCAAACCAAACTTTTTCCAGGGCTTCCAAATTACTATTTCAGGGGAGTGAGCCTAAAAGTGTTTACACTTTATATAGTTGAAATCTTGCTCCTGGGATCTTCTGACTATCTCTAGTTGTCCTAGGAAGACAACTGTTCTGTTCAAACTTTAAATATTTTTCACGTGTCTATATTCACACTGAGGCAAAATTTTGTTTTATTTGATCAATTGGTCAATTGATTTTGTTTGCAGGGAAAATCTGGAAAGCTTAGAATTCTCTGACTTTTTTTTTATTAAAGCTTTTTATTTGCAAAACATATGCATGGGTAATTTTTCAGCATTGACCCTTACAAAGCTTTCTGTTACAAATGTTTCCCTCCTTTCCCCTACCCCTTCTCCTAGATGACAGGAAGTCTAATACATGTTAATTATGTTAAACTATTTGACAGATAGAATATGTGTATACATATTTATACAGTTGTCTTGCTGTACAAGAAAAATCGGATCTCCAAGAAGAAAAAATGGATAAGGAAAACATAATGCAAGCAAACATCAACAGAAAGCATGAAAATGCTATGTTGTGGTCCACACTCAAATCCCACAGGCCTCTCCCTGGGTGTAAATGGTTTTATTCATCACTGAACAACTGGAACTGGTTTGAATCATCTCATTGTTGAAGAGAACCATAACCACAAGTATTTCCACATCAGTTTACCAATTCTATCAATAAAAAGAAATTATTTTTTAAACTATACATGACTTGCTGAGGAAGTCATATTAGCTCTTGATATTTCTATTTCTCAATAATTATCAACTTTCTGTTTATTAATACATTTTAGAAATTTCCAAAGTATGAAAATCAAACTCATTGGCCTAGGGTATATGAACTGCATTTTCTTCCTGAATTTTCAAAATAGTACCTTTATCCTTCACCACTCCTCTGACACCTCTTGTGCTTTCCACAGTCTTTTAGTAATTAACTGAGTGGCTCAGAAAGCACATCTGTAAGTTCAGGTCCAAGGTTAAAATCTATCTCCACAAGAGGGACTTGAATTCATCAAGTATAGCTTGGTGATCTCTTACCAACTCTTTAGTTATCCCCATGTTGATAATTTTTATTCAGTCCTTTTCAGCCCAAAGCAATTATCATGTTTTCTCCATGGCCTAACTCAGAGAACTTCCTAGAGATTACAATTGCTAATCAACAAAATCAATCAACATATTGATGAATTAATAATCCTATATTAAACATTTATATGTCAATCAATGTTCTAGGTACTGGGCATATAAAGACAAGCAAATAATCTCTGCCTTGAAGGCATTATTAGAGATTATATATAGGCTACATTCTAGGGGAAGAAGAAGCCATGAACATATATAAGTATATGTAAAATATATATGAAGCAATTGTAGAGGCACTAAAAGTTTTAATGAGTTTTAGAGAGAGACATGAATTCTAAGAGGAAGGTGAGGAGAAAGGACATTCTAGGCATGGGTCTGTGCAGAGGACAGCAGCCATGTGAAACTGGCTAGATCAGAGAATGGAAGATATATTAGTAATGTCTGGGAAGGTAGACTGGAGGCAGGATGGGAAGGTTTTTCATTGCCACTGAAACTTTCATTTTGTCTGGTGACAATAAGATGGCAGTTTGTATATAATGTAATTCAAAATTCTCACCCTTATTTTTCACTGTGAGACCCTAATATAGTACCTGGGAAATGATGATAGTTTAATAATGTTTGGCAGTTGTTTGAAGAGGAAAAGGAAGAGCTGGATATTTAAGGGATTCAATTTTAGCCCTAAATACACACACACACACACACACACACACACACACACACACACACACTCCCTTCTGCTGATACTTTGCAAATGGTTTTCCCATAGGCTCAATCAAAATAGACTCTTACCTAGTCCAAACACCTTATTTTACTGAGAGTAAAATTCATAAAGAAAAATAATTTGTCCAAATGTTCAAGGTCAAACAAGTACCAGGTTACTGATAGAAGATTCAAACATGACACCTTCAACTTCAGGTCCAAGGCTCTTACCACTATAGCACATTGCCTCCTGTTGGAGGTAGTTCCAATGGAGAAAATTATCTTTTCCTTACCATTTTGGACTGATTGACCACCTTTCTATTGCTGACCATGAGGAGACACAGTGGGAAACTAAAGGCTGCCCAACTCTGATTCTCACCTCATTACCTCATTGTCCATTGCTGCTCAATCCTATGTCTTGATCTCCAGCCAACATTTCTTGGAGATGTTTGCCAGATAATTATCTCAAACCCTCAGGTTGGCAAAGATGACCAAAAAATGAAAATGACAAATGTTGGAGGAGGTATGGAACAACAGGTGCACTGATGCATTTAATGGCCTTGATTCTGGAAGGGAATTCAGAATTATGTGCAAAAATTACTAAATAGTATGTGTTCTTTGACCTAGCTAAACTCAAAAGAGATCAAAGAAAAAGGAAAATGTCCTCCTATACATATTAAAAATATTTATAGTAGCCCTTTTTGTGAAGGTGAAAAAACTGAAAGTAGGGAATTGCCTAAATATTGGGGAAGTAATGAATAAATTTTCTTATATATTATCATGCTGTATAAAATAAGGAACAGATTATTTCAAGAAGATATAGATCATACAAATGGATGAAGAGGGAAGTGAGTAGAACCAGGATAATGATTTATGCTATAATATCAATATTATAAAAATTATAAATATATATATACATATATATATATATATATATAAAATATCTACTTTGTGCCAAATACTCTAGTAAGTGCTGTGGATACAATTAAGAAAAAGAATCTTTGCCCCCTAGAATATTTTTATAAAGTGATGAAAAATGAAATGAGGAAAACCAGAACACTTTTATAAAATGACAACAATGTAAAGACAAAAATATTTGAAAGTTATAAAAACTAGTGAGAGATTTGCATTGTGGAATGAGACCTTTGAATGCAGTCAGTGAAGGGATTTGTTTTGCTTAATTATATATATTTATTAAAAGAAATTAAATTTCCCTTTTCCCAAATAGGTACAGTTGGGAAGGAGAGAAAATAGATTTCTGTTCATGGAAAATAAAATTTTATTAAAAATATTCTATCACTTTTTACTCAGAATCATACAATCTCTCTTTTGTAAGGCTCCTGAGAGACTACTAAAACCAACTTGTACCCAATCCAGAATCCCATCTCCTCTGTACCAAGGAGCCTAATGCAAACTCTGCCACTCTATCAGAAGTGTCCTTTTTCAAAAGCTTATTAACACATTGGAACCTTAATAGACTTCTTTCCACTTGAACTTTGAATCTAGTATGTTATCTGCTTCCTGCTATCTGCCCTGGAGGATTTATTCCAGGAAACCCCAGCAAAAACTCATTTAACTTCACCTCATGTCAAATAAAGTCCCATGGATAAGTTCTATGGATACTATTTGAGCAAGACATTGACTGGAAATTTACCATCCTTTTTATTTATGTAATAACAGTCAAAAAGCAGTATTGGAGTTGGAGCCATGGACATGGAATCAAGAGAATAAGAACTAATCATTTACCCACACTCTTGTTTTAGATATATGACCCTGGCATGGTTGTGGCATGGTTAAAAAGTCAATCAGCAAGCATTTAAGAAAGACTTACTACATGATAGGCACTTCACTATGGGTTAAAGATACAAAATAAAAAAGGGAAATAGAAAAAAAAACTGGGAAAAAATTTTTACATTCAGTGTTTCTGATAAAGGTCTCACTTCTAAAATATATAAAGAACAGTGTCATTTTTTAAAGAATACAACTCATTCTTCAATTGATAGTCAAAGCTTATGACCAGACAATTTTCAGATGAAATTAAAGTCATCTATAGTCATATGAAAAATTCTCTAAATAACTATTCATTAAAGAAATGCAAATTAAAACAACTCTGAGTTATCACCTTATACCTCTCAGATAGGCCAAGATGACAGGAAAAGATAATGATAAATATTGGAGGGGATGTGAGAAAACTGGGACACTGATGCATTGTTGGTGGAATTGTGAAATGATCTATTTCTGGAGAGCATTTTGAAACTATACACAAAGGGCTATCAAACTGCATATCCATTGACCCAGAAATGCCACTACTGTTTCTATATTCCAAGAAAATCATAAAGGAGGGGAAAGGACCTATATGTTCAAAAATATTCATAGAAGTTCTTTTTGTGATAGTAAAGAATTGGAAAATGAGTAGATCCCATCAGTGGGGAATGACTGAACAAGTTGTGATATATGAAGGTAATAAAACTTAATTGTTTCATAAAAAATAATGAACAAGCTGATTTAAGAAAGGCCTAGAAAAATTTACACGAACTGATGCTGAGTGAAACAAGCAGAATCAGGAATACATTGTACACAACAATAGTAAGAATATGTGATGCTCTAAAAAAGAAAAAAGGACCCCCATGTGCAAAACTGTTTGTGGCAGCCCTTTTTGTAGTGGCAAGGAACTGAAAACTGAGTGGATGCCCATAAGTTGTAAAATGACTGAATAAATTATGGGGTATGAATGTTATGAATTATTTTTCTTTATGATCAGCAGGTTGATTTTAGGGAGGCCTGGAAAGATTTATATGAACTGATGCTGAGTACACAGAAAGAAAAAGATTATATGATGCTCAATTCTAATAGATATGGTTCTTTTCAACAGCAAGGTCATTCGGGCCAGTTTTGTGATAGAGACAGACAAGTCCATCTAGAGAGAGGACGATGGGAATTCAGTGTGGATCACAACACAGTATTTTCATTTTTTTATTGTTGTTTCCTTGCATTTTGTTTTCTTTCTCTTTTTTTTTTCCTTTTTCATCTAATTTTTCTTATGCAGTATGTTAATTATGGAAATGTTTATAGAATTGAACATGTTTAAAAAGAAATGAATATGTGATGATCAACTCTGAAAGACTTGTTTCTTTTCTGTGGTTCAGTGATCCAAAGCAATTGCAATAGACTTTTGATAGAAAATGGCATCTCCATCCAAAAAAAGAACTACGGAGATTGAATGTAAATCAACACAAGCTATGTTCACTGCTTTACTCTTTTTTTTTTCTCCCATGGTTTTTCCCTTTTGTTCTGATTTTTCTCTCCCATCATGATCCATGCAGAAATGTGTATTAAAAAAATAAACTAACAAAGAAAAAAACAAATAAATGGGGGGAAAAGAGAAGTAGCTTTTAGGGTTTCCGTTACAATGGGGGAGACAAGCCCATTAATTTGTCTTTAGCAGAATGACATTTTCTCATGTTTGGGAAGGCACAATGCAACTTCAGACATTTACTAGCATTATAACTCTAGTTATCTGTTTAATTTTTCTAGGATATTTGAAAACTTTGGAAATCTTTATAATAAATACCATTAGATATTGTTGTTATAATTATTATTATCTCCTAGGTATTATTGAAAACTGCAGGAAGTCAGCTTAAGCATAAGTTTTCTAGATATACTAGCTGATTCTACACTATTCATGTAGAAGCCCTTTTATTCTATGGTTTGTCTCTTTTTGGGGAACCTTGGTGGGGCAGACCCCAGGACTACTGAAATTTGTTTATTTGATGAATCCTATACGTATTTTACTAAGGCTTGTAAAATACCATAGCATTCTGGGTGATCCAGAAAAATACAATGAGACAAAAGAATGCCTGAATGTTTCCTTGTAAAGGCAAACCATTAGTAAGTTGTTTAATGCCTTTGCTGGATACCAGTAACCATTCAGTTCTTTGACTTTTAACTGATGTTTTTAAAGTGGATGCTCCTATTATTGCTGGAGAGCTAGATTTGTTTTGCCTCATTAAATGTATGTAAGATTTAAAGTCTTGCCTAATATCAGATAAATCTGTGACAGAATCAGAAAACTTTATATTATTTAATCCTGGGACATACCCAAGACCAAATCATTTCTTTGCTTGTACCATAGGAAAGTACAGAACTCAGAAGACAATGCCAAGGATTTGATTTTTTTTTTATTCAGCATTCTTTTTTTTAAAGCTTTTTATTTGCAAAAGATATATATGGGTAATTTTTCAACATTCACCCTTGAAAAGCTTTCTGTTCAAAATTTATTTCCTCCTTCCCCCCCGTTAACTATGTTAAAATATATAACAAATCCTATATGTGTATACATATATCATGTACATATCAGATGTACAAGAAAAAAAAACTGAGAAGGAAAACAAAATGCAAGCAAATATAAACAGAAAGCATGGAAATGCTATGTTGTGGTCCACACTCAGATCCCACAGTCCTCTCTCTGGGTGTAGATGGCTTTCTTCATCACAGAACAATTGTAATTGGTTTGAATCATCTGATTGTTGAAGAGAACCATGTCCATCAGAATTGATCATTGTATAGTCTTGTTGCTGTATATAATGATCTCCTGGTTCTTCTCACTCTAGTCATTTCACTCAGCATCAGTTCATGCAAGTCTCTCCAGCCCTCTCTGAAATCCTCCTGATGGTCGTTTCTTACAGAACAATAATATTCCATAACATTCATATACTATAATTTATTCAGCCACTCTCCAATTGATGGGCATCCCTTCAGTTTCCAGTTTCTAGCCACTACAAAAAGGGCTGCCACAAACATTCTTGCACATGTGGAGCCCTTTCCTTCCTCTAAGATCTCTTTGGGATATAAGCCCAATAGAAACACTGTATGCACAGCTTGATAACCTTTTGAGCATAGTTCCAAATTGTTCTCCAGAATGGTTGAATCCATTCACAGTTCCACCAACAATGCATCAGTGTCCCAGCCTTCCCAAATCCCCTCCAACATTCGTCATTATCTTTTCCTATCATCTTAGTCAATCTGACAGGTGTGTAGTGGTATCTCAGAGTTGTCTTAATTTGCATTTCTCTGATCAACAGTGATTTGGAGCATAAGGGTTTTATTTGTACCAAAAATGTGGAAGTGAGATCCAACTATCTTTAAATTAAGGGAAACCATGATGGGGAAAAGTGCCAAGTTTGAAACTTGAGACTTTCAGTTCCAATGTTTAAATACTGGCTCAACTACTTACTAACCTCAAGACCTAAGCAAATCTCATTACTCTCTTTGACTCAGTTTCCTTTTCTGTTAAATTAAAGTGTCAGACCGATGACTTCATTTTCTATTTGAGATCTAGGCTTCTGGAATGACCACCTATCACATTTCAAATGTCTTCTGAGGTGTTGAGGGCTGCTGCTACCTCCATTTTTTCAAAAGAAATCCACCCATCCCATCAAAGTAAATATGGGTGAGGAAGCTTGTCCTTAATGATCTGTGCTAAGTTAATGGAATGATTAATGGATCCAAATCAGTCAGAGAGTCCTTGGGGTGCATTGTCTGGGCCAGGGATGCCCGCATGCCAGGATATCCATTCTCTGAGAATATTTACGTGAGTAATGATAGAAATGGAAATAGAAGCCAGGGTCTAATGCAATCAGTCTCTCTAATACAATACATCTGCTTTTCTCTTTAAAAATTGCTGATTATATATTCTTTTTTAATTATAGGTATTATCTAAAAAAGAAAGCAGGTGAACTTTGGCAAAAGAGTCAAGGACAAAGAGGGACCTGGTACAGCAGGAGGGCATGAACATTCATATTCATACCCATACACACATATCTCACATGCACACATAGAGTTAGGATCTAGCTCACTTGTCTGTATGACTGCCCTAGGCTGCCCACTCTAGTCGAAATTGCTCTAAATGACGTAGTTTGGTAGAATAAAAAAGGTCCATTCATTGAATCCATAAGAAACATAAATTTCTCTCTCATCTTTAACAATTCCTAGTCGTGTGTCTGTGGGCAATACCTTAACTTATCTGACCTTACTTCCTCATCTATAAAATGGGAAAGCAATTAATTTGATGCCAGATATTGATATTGGCTTGCTTTTAAGAAAACAACTTTCTCTTCTGGATAGGGAGGTGGTGAAGTACAGGAGAATAATGAAACATATAATAATGTCAAGGTCAAGTATTGGTCTTTTCCCCTTGATTGTACTTCTTTGTCACAACTTTGAGTTCTACTGGGAAAGCAGGGATTACTGGGAAATGACCAAAATGTATAAAAGTATCAATATAATATTTACATAATAAAATGTAAAATGATGAAAATGAGAATTTCTTTGAATGAGCTCCAGAATACAATATCAGGAAATGTGGGTTTGATTTTTTCTATCTGTAGGACATTGGACCAATCATCTTGCATCCCTGGGCCTCAGTTTTTTTTTTTCCTTTATGAAACGAGGTGGTTGGAAGAGATATTTGCAGGAGTTCCTTCCTTTGGATCAAGGACACATAACCTTGTTTGTGTCATTGGCCCTTTTGCTTGCAGGCTATTGAAGCTTGTGGAAGCTTTCTCAGAATCATGTTTTACAAATATAAAATTGAATAGATATAATTATAAATTGGCTATTTTGAAAGTTGCTTAAGATGTACATATATGAATATATATATGTATGTATTTCTATATATATATATATATGTATTTGTATAGATGTATATTCACATATACAAGCAAACACATATATAAAATATGCAATGACCTCAAGAACTCCTGCTTCAGATCTGTGATATACAAATTCCCTTTCATAGTGATTAAGGTGAAGCTTTCTTCCCTTGCAAAACAGTAGGTACTGTTATTCTCCCCATTTTATAAATGAGGAAACAATGATTTATTGAGGCTTACACAGATGGAACAGGATCCAAAATGAGGTATTCCTGACTCCAAATCCAATATTCCATCCACTCTGCCAAGTTGCCTTTTTACTTGAAAATTAGTGAGTCTCAACATAAAGTTTTCTTAGTCATTTCCAAGAATGTTAAAAAAAAAAAAAACATCTTGAACCAAATGAGAAAATTGAGACTAAGAAAGAGTAAACAGTTTAATGAGGTTGGTTGGGGGCTAGAATGGGAGAGGAAGTTTATAGGAACAATATGATAGGCACCAGGACAAGAGACAATTGACTACCATAAACAGAGATGCTCCTGGATTTTAAAATAATCTAAAATCTCCCAACTCTATTCATATAGCCTCCACACATGTCAGCCTTCAACTCTTGGAGGCAAAGTTCCATAAAGGTCCAATGACTCACAGTCCCAGATAAGTAGATGGCCATGAACAAAAACAAAGTCAATGACTTGAACCATGGGAGTTGTGGGTTCAAGCAGCTCGTGAATCATGCCATCAACCAGGCAGAGCCCAGCCAGGGCCTCTCGCTGCAGCAGGAAGAGAACGCATGTGGCTCCCGAGACACCCACACTACGACGAGGTGCCAGGAAGCTTAATCAAATGCTTTTCTGTCTGCACAACCGTGATACCTAAAGCTGTTAGCAACATCATTTTTAGACATCCGTGGGAGGGAAGTTTTTTGCAATTCTTCATTTCTGAAGTTCCCACCATGTCTAGGCTTTCGGTCCCAAGAAACAGCCCATCACCAGCCCTGGAACACTGAGGTTGCGGATGATGGTTTTCTGGGACCCTATTTCCATAAAGGATAAAATTGTATCCAGAGCATTCAGACACACTGGTTTTTCCTTGAAGATCCAGCTGTCATCTCGGGACATATCTGGTCATGGAGTGACAAAATCAGCCTCGTGCCAGCCTACCTCAATGGATAAAAAAGCAACCATCACTTATGGAACGCTTCTGCGTTTACAGAGGCAGTGTTACAGAGTGGCTGGCCTTAGAACCAGGAAGACCCAGCTTCAAATTATACTACACATGACCCTGGCCAACTCACTTAACCTCTGGTTGTTCTGGGCCACAATAAGTCACAGAGAAGGTGTCAAACTCACTAAGAAATAGATTCCTCATCTGGGACTTCTCTATATCGATAACATTAATGAAATAACAAGTCCCTAACTCTTCGTGGCTTACAAAGGGCTTTGCACATATTAGTTCATTCAGACCTTACTGAAACTCAGATACTCCAGTTAGTATTATCATCCCCATTTCATAAATGAAAAAAACTGAGGTTAAATGATTTGCTAAGTCATGGAGCTTAAAGTTAGGTTCCTGTCTTCTTTTCTAAGCATTTAAATGGGGGAATGAGAATAAGCATTTAAATAGCACCTATTATTTTTACCTATTTTACAAATATTGTCTCATTTGAAGTTCCTGATAATTCTGTAAGGTAGTTATTATTATTTCCACATTACATTTGGAGAAACAAGGCAAATAGAGCTTAAGTTACTTGCCCAGGATGATACAGATAGTAAATATGAGGCAAAATTTGAAAACAAGTCTTCCTGACTCCATTCCTAAGGTGTAAAATGAGCTGGAGAAGGAAATATCAAGAAGCTTCAGGATCTTTGCCAAAAAAGCCTCAAATGCGGTCAAGAAGAGTCAGACATGTTTGAACAACAGCAAATCTCAAGATAATTCCTTACTGGTTGATTCTTTATCCTTTTGGACATAGTAGCCTTCTATTTTCTCCTCAAGCCTCCCACAAATCTCTTCTCACCCCACACTGCCTGGTCCCATCTGAGGACTTCACCATATACACATATAGTAATGAAGGTCACTCACTCATCAGGAGCTCCTTCTTTTCTCCTGATGTCATTCTTTGAACGAATTCTCTTCTGAAGAGACAAAGAGCCATTTAGACAAGGGTGACTTCTAAATATGGCTTTGTCTACCCTCTTATCTTCTACTGCAGATGACCCCAATCTACCTCTCCATCCCTCCTCTCTCTCTCAGTCTCTGTCTCTGTCTCTGTCTCTCACTCTGTCTCTTCTTTCTCTTTCTCTCTTTGGCTCTGTCTCAGTCTGTCTGTCTGTGTCTCTGTTTTTGTCTGTCTGTGTGAATTTCTTTGTCTCTGTCTTTGTCTACTGTCTTTCTGTCTCTCTCTGTCTCCCAGTATTTCCCTTCCCCTCCACTCTTCCTCCCTCCCCACATCTCAAACACAGCAGTCACAAATAAATCAGAAGCCAAACAAGATACTCTTCATTCTCCTCCCAACCTCCTGCGTCCTCTTCTTATTCCCAAATTGCCTGTTACTTTCAAGGATATCTCTGTCCTTCCAATTACTTAGGCTCAACACCTTGGTGTTCTCTTGACTCCCAACTCTCACCAACCCCTTATACCTAATCAGTTGACAAATGTATGTTGCTTTTATCTCCAGGACATCCCTCACATCAATTATCTACTTACAAAGCCATTTCTCTAACTTAAAACCTTATTTCCTCTTCCCTGGAATACTGCAGATGAATTTCTCACCATCACCATCCCAGCCTTTCTTCTGTTCCTCTCCAGAGTCTCTTTCACATAGCTGCCACTGATTTTCCACCAGTGCAGCTCTCACTAAGGTACTCTTTCTTTGTTATCTCTCATAGTCCCCTCGGGCCCTTGGGCTCAAACATAAAGTCCACATCCTTTGTCTGGCATTTCAGACCCTTCATGCCCTAAGTGTTCTTAACTTTGCAAGCTTGCCCATCACTACTATCTATTCCATAGCCCAGCCATACTAGCCCATTTGCTCTCCTTCCCCATAATGTTCCACCTCCAGTCTGGGTGCCTCTTCACTGACTGGATTTTCTCACATTCACCTCTTAGAATTTTTGGTTTCCTTGGGATTTAGTTTAAGTTTCTGTTCTGTAAGACAATTTCTTTTTTCTTCTATGGTAAAGTTTCCCTCAAAGATTAGCCCATTTCTACTTGGCTTTTGCCCTGTACCTATTGCAAATGTCCCTCAATAAAATGCATTCATCTCAAAGGTCTGGAGGGCAGGTGTTTTTTTTTTTGTTTTGTTTTGTTTTTGTTTTTGTTTTTGTTTTTCTTTCTGTGTATTCCCACCTCATAGCTGTCTCTGCCTGGCACATTGTGAGTGAGGGGGATTTGGTGTTCAGGGATGACTAGCACCTCTGCTATGAAGGCTGGCTGAGCCCTTTTTAGGGCTTCTTATCTGATGGACATATGGACATATGAACATTGAGTTAAATAGAGAGCCAAACAGTCAAAAAGAAAGAGAAAGGAAAGAAAGAAAGAAAAAAGAAAGATAAATACAAAAGGAAAGAAAAATGATAGAGTGATAATAATTGTTTTGTGTCAGGTACTGTGTTAAGTGCTATATGTAAAAATAAAAGCAAAAAGAACAATCCCTCTCATTGAGGAGCTTAAAGCATCTTTATGCCTTTATGTCCATCTTCACCCAACTCACAACTTTATCCCCAAGAAGCCATGATGAGGTTAGACACCAAATGATGAGGTAGGGGTAGCAATTCCTAGTTTGAATACAAGGCACAAAGCACATGGGAATAATTCACAACCCTGTTCACTTTGCCAAAAATTATTTAGAAGAAAAGGTTAAGGACAAAATGAAGAGATACAATAGACAACCAGAGTGATAAATATGAAATAGATTTAGGAGAGCACATAGCTAGCAAGGAAAGGGGTTTTAATAATTAATAATGAAAAAAGACAAGTTCCCCAGTGGAACTCACAATTAATCAGGAGAAAGGGAATATGCCATGAGTTAGGAGTATGCTATGAATTGGCAGACTAAATCCACATAGGAGTTTATCACCCTAAAAGAATTACTTAGTTATAACAAGGAGAAAGACAGGATGAAACACAAAGAAGGAGGTGAGAGGAGAGACACCATGAAGGATGGGGAAGGGATAACAAGAAAACCACCACAAGGCAGGATACCATGGGGGACAAACCCCAATAGCAATTCAGCAAAGATGGCATAGATCATGGGCAGCTTTTTAGAGGAAATTTGATTTCAGGGGTTTGACATCATCACTTGGCTTTCTGATTGGATAAAGCAAAGTGGGATTACCCAAGACCTCCACCAGAGTGGGACTATAAGGCAAGCCTATCAGTGCCTTTCTCTGCTTGGCTCAGGAAATAATCCTATCAGTATCTCAGACATTCTCTCCCACCCCCACCTAGTTACTCTGGACTTCATCAGCTATGGTAGGGGCAGTGGCCATACTCTGGGGTTGAACCAAATTGAGAGTAACAGGTTTCAAACTCAGTGAATTAAGGGAGTGTCTACCCCAAGCACATGAAGCCTTTTCCCAGAAGAATGGGTAAATAAAAGCAATTTCTTCCAATGGCCATGAAGGTGCTTGAAATGGTTATTGTGGAGCGCTGAGAGCTTTCAGAGACATAAAAATGCTAAGCTCATCCACTCCATGTCAGGCCATTGCCATTGTTCCTGATTTTGTCTAGTTACTGGACTTGTATGCCTCCAGAAGAGTGAGGTTGATGACATTGTGCATCTAGACCTGTCTTAAATCCAATTCAAGTGATATCATTGGTCTTCTTCAAACAATAACAACAAGACCAACAACTACCTATCAGCAAGTAAGTGCTTTTTAATAAATACTTTCTTAATTTTTCTACATCCTTTCCCCTCATGGAGTCTATGCTCTATTCAAAGGCAGAATTTTTACTCCCAACTCTAAATTGCATTAGAATGTCCCACTTGTAGTCTTTTTATACCTTAACTTTAACTTCCTTCAAAGCTCAGTTCCAATATTATCTCATTTGGATACCATTGCTTTCTATTTATTTTTTACAAGTCTTTTTATTTTTATTCATATGCACAAGAGTTATTTTCCAAAGAGAAGATAAACTCCTTGAGGGCAGGGTACATTTTCCTTTCTTTTTTGATTCCTTGACTTAACAAAGGGTTTGAGTTATGTGTATATGGTAAATGCCTAATAAATCCTTGTTGATTCATTAATATTGTGCCTCAATTTACTCTCATACCTAAACTTTTCCATTTTTCTTTTGGATCCTTGATTTGATTGGATGTGATGTGATGTGATGAAATCCCTTACATATACTTGCCAGCAACCATTTTGCACTTTAGTGTCTTGGAGAGTTCCCTGGAGGAACTAACTATAAGTTCAAGTCACTTGGCTATCATCCCCAATTCTCATGCGGTAGAATTTGAATCCATAATCTTGATTCACAGACTAACTGCCTGTAATCACTCAAAGATTAATTTTCTTAAAATCCCAATTTCGTCAAGTTGTACTCTTTAAAAAAAAAAACTTTAATGAAGCCACATAGGTAAGATGATAATGTCCAAATCCCTTCAGCTGAAATTTAAAGGACTCATTAATTATCTTTATGTCTAACTTTCTAATTACTTTTTCTTACATGCCCTCTCCTCTCATCTCCCTTACAGAAGTTTTAAATCTTATCAATCTGACCTGCAACTAAGGATCTTGATCTACAAATTCTCTGTTCTTTCCATTTGAAATGTCTTCCCATCTTCTTTTTCTATCACATTCCACTCACCCTTCTGGGTACAATTTAATTTCTTTAACCTATAGGTAGCCTAGATCACTACAATCCATAGTATTCACTCCCATCTGTGAATCATATGTATTCATACTGCATATATCCACTAGACTTGAAGCAATTATCAGATTTTCCATAATTATAATTTCAGAGAGTATGAATTTGGATAAATGGGCCACTTCAGGAGATTCATTATTCAAACTAATCAGGACTAAATCCTTATTGCCTTTGTCATTCATTTGGTACTTTGGATCATGTCAGAATATTATGTGATTTTCCATTAATCTCTCATGTCCACTTGCCCTATTGTCACAATTAAATTCTAAATTCTGATTTGAGTCCACAACAAATGATTATCAGTTGGAAGAACTAGGAACATTTAGACATAAGAAGAGAAGAGATAATTTGAGATGGAGTAGCAAAGATAAGGAAGCATAAGAGATTTATTTAAGTATTTGAGGAGAGGGATTACTTTTATCTTTTTTTTTTTGGCTCCTATGGGCAGAACCAGGAATGCTGGGAAAAAATTGAAAAAAAAAAGAGAATTTATGGGTTAGGTCAAGGAAATTGACCTAACAATTAACAAATTTCCTAACAATTAACATTGTGCAGAATTGGAATGGGCTGCCTCAGTAATGGACTAGCTTTCTCAATGGAGGTCTTCAAATAGAGACTAAATAGTAACTCCTATTAGGGTGATAGATAAGAGAAGTAACTGGTAGTCAAATTAATTTTATGAACATTCAAACTGAAACTCAAACAATAACATATCTAAGGTCAGAAACAGTAAAGTAAGAATTTAAACCCAGTCCTTTTAAATCTAAATATAGTGCTCCTGCCATTGAAACCATTTTAGGTACCATATATACTAAGTGGTCTATGACTTTCCTTCCAACTATGGAATTTTCAGGCAGCTTACTGGAAAGAGCATTGGGACTAACATCAGAAGATCTGAATTTGAATCTTACCTCATATTTTCTAGCTCTGCAATCATGAGCAAGTCTCTTAAAAGGAGGTCAAGTTTTCTTCATTTGTAAAATCAATTTATAAAATTTCTAAAATCTTTGTAAAAATTCTAAAATCCTATTTCTAAAATTCCTATCATATGCCTCTTTATCCCATAACATCCCCTATGTCTCTCATCTCTGTTGAGTTCCTAGCCTGATATACTACTTTGTAAGATGCTTAGATTATCCATATTCATCTAACTTCTAGCTAGAGTCCACTCAGGACTCTAGCAGTTTCTATCTCTTCCCAGCAGCCTTTTCTCTTTATGGGAGTCATCCTTTCCTCTTTTGTGTGGTGTTTTCCTGCATTATACATTAAGCTCCTTAAGGAGAGGGATTGTCCTTTTTGCTTTTATTTTTACATATAGCTCAGTACCTGGTACAAAACAATTATTATCACCAGCATCTTTCTTTCCTTTTGTGTTTATCTTTCTTTTTTTCCTTCTTTCCTTTCTCTTTCTCTTTCTTTTTTTTTGGCTTTCTATTTAACTCTATGTTCATATGATCGTAAAATTATAGTGGGTTGAAATGACATTAAAAGAGACATACTGTAAGGTTAAGAATTATTATAAACTTACTGGCCCCTGACCTAGCCAGTCTTATCTGGGGCAATCTATTCAATTGTTGATGTCCCACTTTAGGAAGGTCTTTGATAAATTGTACTATCCAGAGGAGGCAATCTCAGCAGTGAAGGGGTCCACTCAAGGTCATGATATGGGTAGATCAATGGAAAGAATTGTTTCTTTTTAGCTTAAGGAAGAGCAGAGATGGGGGACTGGAAGAGGATGACAGCTGTTATGTATTATATGAAGAGATGTCACATGGTAGAAGGGTTAGACTTGCTCTATTTGACTTCAGAGGGTAGAACTCAGAGGGAAGAACTCAGGAGGTTACAGAAAGGCCCATGTTGCTTGAGGTCAGCTGAAACGCCTTCCCCATTAGAGCTGTCCAAAAGGGGTAAGATCTGCTTTGGGAAACCTTTGGCTCTCCATCATTCAGAGTCTTTATGTAGAATCTGGATGACGATTTGTCAGACGTGGAAAAGGAGCAGGAAGAGGGGACTCTTACTCAGCTCTGGGCTGCCCTAGATGGCTGCTGAGGTAAGTCCTTTCTAACCCCAAAATTCCACAATTCTGTAATCCCCTTTCCCATCATTTCTACCCACGCAGTCTTTCTGACCTTTCCTGCCTCAGCAGACAACTTGAATTTTATTAAAGTTGAATATGTGCTGTGAAATGAGGTAGGGGCAAGGGGGCAGTCATAAAAACAAGCATGTTGCTGAGCTTAAAATGAATCTGGGTAGGCGTGATTAAAACCAGGCGGCAGAACGCAAAACCTAAAATTAGAATATTCTCCCTCGCTTCCTTATTTCCTCTGCTTTGTTTTCACTGCACCCTCTGCTCATCAGGAAATTGAAGCTAGAGCTGCATCAGGTCAGATGGCCACCAACCCCAAAATCTATAGCTGTGTTTCATTGCTACATAAACCCACAGAATTGCCCTCTGAGGTCCCACTCATATGTTATACCATTTGGTTTAATTCAATAAAAATGTCTATTATGTGGAACCAGCAAATGCAAATTTGAAGAAGATACAGTTCTTGCCTTCAAGAAGTTTATAGTTTATCTGTTTATTTTAATGTGGAGTTAAAACTATACAAATAAATAGAGTCTAGAAAATTTGAGTGTAAATCTTACCTCAAATTATAACAAGCTGTTTGACCATTGCCAAAGTGGGAAATTCACTTAGCCTTTTTATGATTTAGTTTCCTCACCTCTGAAATAAAGAGAATAATGACACTGTGCCAGAAAGCAAGTATTTATTAAGTGCTTATTAAGTGTAGGCAGTATGTTAAGTGCTAGGGATATCAGAATAAAGAAAAATAAAAACAACAATTGCCTTTAAAGAGAAAACAAAAAAAGAAAGGGAAGGTTAAAATCATAGGGTGGGGAAGGTACCCATGTGAGTCTGTGCTGATATAGTCTACAGAATCTAAAACCCAGGAACAGAGGGAATACTGGGAGCATGTCCTGCCTGGACCTGCTCCAACATTGTTGCTGAAGAGATAAACTAAGATAATGTTTGACTTTTTAAACCTTAATGTATATCGGTGTGTACGAAAATAGTTATTATTGTTGTTGTTATCATCATTTTCATCATCATTATAATAGTCATATAGCCATAGATCACTAGATTTGGGGTCAGAAAGACCTGTGTTTAAATTATTTCTTGCATATTAAATGGGTGTGAAATTCTAAGCAAATTGCTTAACTCTCCTTTTCCTCAGTTTTCAGATCTTTAAAATTAGTACATTGGCTGCATAGCCAATGTATATTATATGTACTATAATATGATTGATATTCTTTTATGCAGTTTCCTAAAGAGTCAGAGGAGAAAATATATTATAGGCACAATCAATTAATCAGTCAATAAATAAGCATTTAGTGCCAACTGTGTGCTAGGTATGCTGAAATCAAAGACGAAAACAAAGCAGTCTTTGTTCTCAAGTTGCTTCTTTTCTGTCAGAAATTTTCTGTTAACATGTCAATGTTAAAGTCTGATCTTTTAGTATCTTTGCCCAGAGAATTTCCAGATAAGGAGATTTTCTCTCTTTATCCTTATTGGGCTCCTCCTCTGAGATTTGGAACCTTGGTAGAGTTGTCTAAAGCACTGAAAGATCACCCAGTGCATAAATGTCAAATGTGCAGCTTGAACCCAGATCTCGTGGCTTTCAGGCTAAAATTATATTACTCTCCTCTCCCCAATCTTCATTTGCAAAATATGTACAAGGCGATGTTGAAGGGATACTGGGATCTTCAAGATGGGACCTCAGGAGCCATCTCAACTCACTGGCTAACTCTTAAATACTTAGGCAAAAACTGAGGCCCTTAAGGTTAGGGAGCTCAACCACTAACTGGATGAGCTGGTTAAGACTTGACATGTGTTTAACCTTGAAGGACAGATGATACTAAAACAGATGAAAGTATAGAAAGACAGGTAGAGGGATTATTATAAGGGACATAGAGGTGGCAAAGTGGATTGCTTCTTTGAAAAGTCATTGGCCAAGATGACAGAGAGAAATTGGGAAGTTGTCTGAGCTCTTTCCCTCAGAAACAACATTAAATCAAACTCTAACTGGATTTTGGAGTGATGGAACCCATAAAAAGACTGAGCAAATCACTTTTTCAGCTTAAAATGACTTAGAAGAACTTCAGGAAAGGTCTATCTCACTTGAGGAAAAGGGGAGTTCATGCACTGTGCAGGCAATCTACTGGGAGACTCAGCCACAGCATAGATCAGCAGCTGAGATCTCTTGATTCTGGCTCAGCAGGCCAGCTGTGAAGTCTCCAGTCCCAGAACAGAAAAGGAATTAATCAAGAGCCTCAGAAACCTTGGCTCAACAGACATGACAAAGCCAGACAAACCCAGTGTACTGGGCAAGCCACCAGTACCTTTAGCCTAGAAAGCCAGTGATAAGATTCCTCTCCCACACCAAGAGAAGCTTGGGACAGGGTCTCCTGTGCCTCAGGAGAAAAGCTCAACTTTAAAAAAATGAGCAAAAATCTGAGGAGAATCCTGGCTATTGAAAGTAACCATGGCTACAGAGAAGATCAGAACACAAATTCAGAAGAGGGCAGCAATGGCAAAATGCCCATATGTGAAGCCTCAAAGGAGAATATGAATTTGTCTCAAACTTAAAAGGTTCTCTTGGAAAACCTCAAAAAAGATTTTAAAAATCAAGTAAAAGAGGTAGAAGAAAAATTGGGGAAAGAAATTAGTTATGTTGAATACTTACGAAAAAAAGAGTCAACAGCTTGGAAAGAAAGCATAAAAATATACTGAAGAAAACAACTCCTCAAAAATAGATTTGGAGAAACAGGGAAAATACATTGAAGAAAACAACTTCTTATAAAATATATTTGGAAAAATGGGGGAAAAATCCATGGAAGTAAACACCTTTAAAAGTAAGATTGATCAAATTGAAATTGACCATATGGAAAAGGAGATTTAAAAAGTTAATTGAAGAAAATAACTTATTAAAATTAGAATTGGACTAGTGTAAACTAATGACTATATGAGACATCAAGAAGCAATCAAACATTTTTAATTAGAAAAAAATTATAAAATACCTTACCAGAAACACAATCAATCTGGAAAATAGATTCAGGAGAGAGAATTTAAAATTATTAGATTACCTGAATGCCATGATCAAAAAAAGAACCTGGACAACATCTTTTAAGGAATTATTAAACTGCCTTATTTCCTTAAAACCAGAGAATAAAAGTCAGTGAAAGACTCTACCAATCACCTCCCGAAAGAAATTATAAGATGAAAACTTCAAGGACTATTGTAGCTAAATTCCAGAATTATCAGGTCAAGGAAAAATAATTCAATTATCCAGAAAGAAATAATTCAAACATTGAGGAGTAAGTCAGGATTACTCCGTACTTAAGAGATTCCATATTATAAGACTGGAGGGCCTGGAATATTATATCCCAAAAGGCAAAGGAGCTTGGATTACAAATGAGTATCACTCCCCAGCAAAATTGAACATAATCATTCAAGGGAAAAGATGGATATTCAATAAAATAGGGGACTTTCAATCATTTCTAGTGGAAAGATCAGAACTGCACACAAATTTTGATTTTCAAGTACAAGACTCAAGAGAAGCATAAAAAGGTAAATAGGAAAGAAAATGCTAATTAAAGGTTAAACTGTTTACATCCCTACATGCAAAGATGATACTTGTAATTCTTGAGAACTCTATTATTTGGGCCATAAACAGAGAGGATGGGTATAAGTTGATGTTCATATGATGATATAAAAAAGAAATTAAGGGGTGGAAAAATATTGTATTGTAAAAAGAGGAAAGGAGACAAAAATGGGATGACATCACATAAAGAGGTACAAATAATGTATTACAATAGGAGGAAAGAAGGGAGGGGGATGAGCATTTTATGGACCTAAATCTCATCATATTTGTCCCAAAAAGGAAATAACACATATGATTAGTTGGGTATGGAAAGTATTCTTACCCTATAGGGAAGTTGGAGGGGAAAAGAGAAAGAAAAGGAAAAGATAGAATGTAAGGCAGATAGAGTAGGGGGAGGTCAGACATGAGGA
Source organism: Myrmecobius fasciatus (assembly GCA_023553655.1). Lineage (NCBI taxonomy): Eukaryota > Metazoa > Chordata > Mammalia > Dasyuromorphia > Myrmecobiidae > Myrmecobius > Myrmecobius fasciatus. The sequence continues at coordinate 232,069 of JAJPUD010001699.1, read as the reverse complement.
AGGTGAGAAGAGACAAACCAAAAGAAAAATATGATGGAGGGAAATACACAGTTAGTTATCATAACTGTGAATGTGACTTAGATGACCTCTTCTACAAAGAAGTGGGTAGCAGTATGGATTAAAATCCAGAATCTTACAATATGTTATTTACAAGAAATACATATGTTCCCTAGCTGTGTGACCCTGGGCAAGTCACTTAACCCTAATTGCCTCAGCAAAAAGCAAAAAAAAATACATCTGATATAAAAGGATGATCACAGAATAAAGGTAAAAGGCTGGTGCTGAATATATTATCCTTCAGCTGAAATAAAAAAAAAAATAGCAAAGTTAGCAATCCTGACCTTGAACAAAGCAAAAGCAAAATTAGATCTAATTAAAAGGGATAAGGAAGGAAACTACATCTTGCTAAAATATATCATAGACAATGAAGTAATATCAATACTAAACCTATATGCCTGAAGTGGGATAACATCCAGATTCTTAAAGGAAAAGTTAAGTGAGTTACAGGAAAAAATAGACAGTAAAATTATACTAACGGTGATCTCAACTTCCCTCTTATCAGAACTAGATGAATCTTACCTTGGTTGGTTGGTTCTCAAAGAAGACCAAAATGGCATCACTACGTTCCTAAGAGTCGAGTTACAGTGTGTTCAACTGTGGCTGATGAGACTAATAGGAGCTCAGAATGCTCTGCCAAAGGTTGGACCCAAACAGTCCCTATGAAGATTGTAGTGGATTTTTTAACTTTGTGATTCTTGTGTTTTTTCTGAACTAATTCAGTTTTGCTTTGCTCATACAGCATAACCCCTTCTCTAATGATGGCACACCATGCTGGGTGGTCCTGTACCAGTGTCTCTTATGCCATAGAACCAGTTCTAAAGCTCTTGAAAGCTTGAGAGTGTACTTGTAGGGTATTTTTCTGAGCACCTTGTAAGCACTTCCCTATGTGAAAACATCAAAAAATCTTTTTTGCAAGCACATATTTCACATTTGAACAATGTGACCAGCCCAATAGAGTTGTTGATCTAACCATAACATAAAGGAGAAAAATCTAAGAAATTGAATAGAACTTTAGAATAAATAGATGATAGACTTCTGGAGAAAATTGAATGGGCACAACTCCTAGTTTGTGTACACTCACAGGAAAAGATAATGATAAATGTTGAAGGGGATGTGGGAACATTGGATTACTAATACATTGTTGGTGGAGTTGTGAAATGATCCAGCAATTCCGGATTTGGAAATTTGCTCAAAGAGCGATAAAATTGTGCATACTTTTTGATCAAATAATCTCACTACTGGGTCTGCATCTCAAAGAGATAATAAAAAAGGAAAAGGATCCATATGTGCAAAACTGTTGGTAGTAGCTCTTTGTGCTGTGACAAAAAAAAATAACCTGGTGATTGAGTGGATGTCCATCAACTGATGAATGGCTGAATAAGTTATGGTATATGAATGTAATGGAATATTATTGTTCTGTAAGAGATAATGAGCAGAATTATTTCATCAAAGACTGGAGATACCTACATGAACTCATGCTGAGTGAAGTGAGCAGAATCAGAACATTGTGTATAGTAACAACAAGAATATGTGATGATCAAATATGATAGACTTTGCTCCTCTCAGCAACACAGGCAAGACAATTCTAATAGACTTGATATAAAGAATACCATTCACATTCAGAGAGAGAACTATGAAACTGAATGTCGATCAAAGGATAGGATTTTCACTTTTTCTTTGTTTTTTTTTTTCTTTCTTGTGATTTCTCCCTTTTGGTCTGATTTTTCTTTCACAAAATGACTAATATGGACATATGATAAAAATAATTATACATATATAACATATATCAAAATGCATGCTGTCTTAGGGACAGAGGAGAGAAGGGAGGAAGAAGGTGAAAAATTCCAAATTCAAAATCTTACAAAAATGAATTTTGAATATTACCTTTACATGTAATTGGAAAAATAAAACACTGTAAAGTGGGGGGAAAGTCACTAGCATGAATTTCATAGTGAAGGACCTGGTGAAACATTGTGGAGGGAATGAGAGACTGAGGAGTTTGGACTCTAGCATAGCGGTGAAAATTTAGACCCTTGCCAATAGAGTTAGTGTCTATGGCAGGATGAGAAGGTCTTGTTACCAGACTTGAAGTCCCAAGCTTTATTTGATGTGACAATAAGCAAGTTGCTTACCTCCTCAAACTTTTCTATCATGTGAAATGGAGATAATAAAAGCTCTGACTCTTGGGATCTTTGGGAAATATTAAATCCATTCTGCCTGGCTATACTATCTCAGTCACACTCAACTCTTACCTCTTATGCACTGGGGCATCAGTGCATGA
>JAJPUD010001699.1:211158-229718 GCA_023553655.1 Myrmecobius fasciatus | reverse complement strand
AAAGTCTCAGAAAGAGAGCAACTAGATGGCGCAATGGGTGGATCACTGGATCTGAAGTCAGGAGGCCCCAAGTTCAAATCCACCCTCAGACATTTAGCACTTATTATGTGTCCCTGGACAAGTCACTTAATCCCAAATGCATTTCCAAAAAAAAAAAAAAGAATTAAAAAAGAGAAAGTAGGAATGACTGGGAGATAAAAAAGTTAGCTGAGGTTTTATAGACAGGATGCTGACAATCAATAATCACTTATTAAACTCCTATTATGTGCCAGCCCCTGTGCTAATGCTACAGATAGACATTCAGTTAAAAGAGAGTGACTACTTTCAAGGAGTTTACAATCTAATGATGCACCAGAATCCTACTGGATCTCTCCACATCTAGTAGCTCCCCATTCTAAACTCATTTCCCTAACTGTTACCACATTTATGTTCCTAAAGCATATGTAGAACACCACCACCTTAACCACCTCCCCCTTTAGAACATTCAATGGCTTTCAAGTGCTTCTGCCATCAATAGAAACTCTTGTATTTGACATTTAAACCACTTTGTTCACAGTCTGAATCCAGGCTATGTTTCCAGGCAGATTCTACACACCTCTTTCACTTATTCTACATTCTAGATAAATTGGCTTATTTGTCGTTCCCACTACATTGAGTACTAACTGCAACCTATGCTCAGTTTAAAAACAACCTCCTTCAACCTTTCCTGATTCCCCAGATTTGCCAGTATCCCCAATTAAATCTAAGGATATTTATTTTGTATTCATCCAATATTTACTGGCCTGTGACCATGTTGGATGCTCCAATAGAATGTATATATTCATTCATATGTAACACTCATTTTGGCCATGTCCTGAAAGGCAGTCCTTTGCAGCCTGCTGCTTACGTTGAGGAGAAGGAACTCACTTAATGCTGAGCTCAATATTGTGTAACTGCCAACGACAAATCACTTCAGTTGGCTGAAGATGTTCTTTGAAAGATACCTACTAGGGAACTGATTGAAAGTCTTTTGTTTGGCACAAATTTCTGAATGGTAAATTAGAGTCCTTAAAGAAGTAGACTTGTTTGAGAAGCCAATCCCATCAAGATCCCTGAGATCCAGGGCTTGCAATGTAGAGGGAGGATTGCCACTAAATAAAAAGACTCTCCCTCTCTGGGTTTTAGCTGAGATTATATATTGTTCCCAGCTTAATCTTGTATATTCTTTGGTATATTCTAATCTAGGGAACATCTCTTATTTCCATTGACTCTTTTGCTTGGATAAATGGATTTACTTGGTCATTGCTATTTTGATGATCTTTTGTGTGATCATCATTTGACTAGAAGAACCTATTCTGGTCTAGATAAACTAAGGGTTACTTTCTCCCTTAATTAGAAACCAGAGAAATAGCTTTTTTTCTGAACTCCTAAATATTGTGGATTACAGATATTTGACTGGTTGGCAGACATACATAATCTTCTTGGAAACAGAAGACATCCTTCAGCTTTGTCAATTATGGTTCCTACTTGACTCTCCCCATCTCTGCTGCTGGTAATGCAGACAACAGCCCTTCTTTTTACTTACAGATCACTCGTTAGATCATATATATCCAGGCCACTCATGAACCCTATTTTCATATTTAGATACCTGAGTACAGATATATCTATATGCATACATGCATATGTCTATATATAACCAAAAGTTGAGTTTGCTCGTCAGGTTTGCCTAGAATGGAATTGATTGGTTGGTCACACTCACACTGACGAGGCAGTCCATTTGCCTGCTTTTTTCCTTTTCTTTTTTCTTTTTCTTTTTTGTTTTGCACTAATCAGAAATGCTTGATCTGTGCATTGTTGGAAAATCCTGGAGAAATGTCTTGTCTGAATTGTCCTATTAAGTCGTGTCTTTCTCCCCTGCGCTTCCGTGGCAAATGATGATGTGCAGTGCTGGGACTCAGTGAAGAGGGCCAGAATCTATGGGACTTATACACTAACACACTTATACACGCACCTATAATTTCATTAATATATCCTTTAGTAGAATATAAAGTCTTTGAGAGAAGGCAGTTTTGGTTTTCCCAAGAATAAGCAAAATTCCATTTCATTTGCATTTTTAATAAGCATATCAATTATCCTTTCATATGTTACCTATAAAAATGTTATTTATACACAGAAAAAGCTCAGTAACACTTCAATAGGGATCTCCTCTAAGTTGGAATAGAACTCTTAATGACTACTCTGAATTTAATCATTTAATGTCTTCTAAAGAAAAGCAACTGTGGTATCATTTAACCCACATTATCTCCATTTTATCCACACTAATAACAAGAGTCTTTTTCAAACATTATCTTGAAACCCTAATAAAACAATATTAATAATTGGAATTATTTTTATTATGGCTAACACCTATACTTTGACTGCTCTGTGTCAAACGCTGTGCTAAGTACTTTACCAATATTATATCTACATCATTTTTGTTGGTGATTATTTTGGAAGAGTCTCTTATACCGGATGGGACAGAAGATCTCTGTAGCAGATGACTTGGGATTCAAGTGTCAGCTCTGCTAATTACTAGCTGGGTGACGATGACCAAATCATTTTAAGGATCTTTGCTCATGTACAAAATATGAAATATATTAGTTGAGCTCTAAGGTCCTTTCTGTCACTAAATCTATAATCCTACTTCCTCCATTTCTTTTCTTTCAAAGTTGAGTTGCTTCTTTGAAATCTTCCTTTATTTGCCCCCACATCTTAATTGATTTTTTGGTTTGTTTTTTCATAGAAGTAAAATTAACTTTCAAAACCAGGCAAGCTTAGTGGGGCTGGAGAATTTTAGCTGTATGTCAGCAGTCATGATAATTGTAGCTTTGTGTTTTGAACAGTATTTATGAAAATGAGTAGAGAGATCAGATGCAATGTTCTCTCCTCTCAATGTTTATGGGAATACGGCCTTCTGAAATACATTATCTTTCAAAGGGCCTCATTTACCCACTATGTTTTAACATCCTTCCAGTGACTGACCATCTCAACAATGGTGCCCTACAGAGACAAAAATGAAGTATCTTTGTTTCATGCTGGTAAAGGTGTGATCTTGGCACAGGAACTACAGGTATCAAATAAAAATCAAAGGGAGGAGGGTTGAAAGACATGTAATTATAAGTTGGGATCATATCATTGTTACCTTTTTATCCTCAATGACTATCAAAGTCCTGGCACACAGTAGGCATTTAAATGCTTGTGTGTAGAAAGAAGGGGACAAAGAAAAACTAAATCAGAGAAAGCAGAGATTTCTTAAGAAGAAGAAAATATGAAGATTCCAAGGCTGGGAAATAGCAATGTGGGGATTTGAGTCCAGGTTTTCTGGCTCTTTATCCACTGGTCTTTCAAGTGGGCCCTTCCATACTATCATTACATGCTGTGGTCTGCTGGCCAGGCCTGAGGGTAACCTTAGATCCTGATCTTGTTGTTAACATTAGGTTCAGTTGAAACTGCTTCTTTTTTAATCTCCCTTTTTAATATCAGCTTCTGGAGGGTCCAATATAGTTGGAGTACTAGAGTCGGAAAACCTGGGTTTGAATCCCCAGTCTCTGGGATCTTGGCCAAATCATTTTGCCTTTGTGGGCCTTAGTTTCCTTACCTGTAAATTGAGGGGATTGAGCTAGAAGACCTCTGAGGTCTTTGGAGCCTGAAATCCATCTCTTAGTGATCCTCTCCATTGTCCCCAAAGGCCCTGTCTTGTGCCATGACAACAGCATCCAGGGGAAGAGACATATAAGAGTTCAAGGTAACTCAGATTTTGGAAAGCAAGAAGACTATTTCTAGCCTAACGACCTTCGAGCCCAGTCTCATCAGGTTGTTTCAATGACAAACTGCATCCTTCCCCCACTGTGAGTGGTCCAATTAGGATATGTGTCTATACCAACTATAATGATACTTGCCCTGGCTAAGCCTTGGACCAGAGTGAATCTGCACCTAATCTTCTTCATTTGAGAGCATCTGCACTGGGTGAGCAAGAGAAATATGGGGATGTCTCCCAACCAGACCACTGTGAAGACCTTTGGGAGTTTTCAGACCCCAAGGATTTAAAGGGACCAGTCTGAGGCTAGACCTGCATTCCCAGGTATGAAATAATCTATGATATTGAGAAATCTTGACCGAGAATAGAAATAAAAATAACTCCAAATCTCAGGACGTGGTACCTGGGAGAAGGAATAAAGTTTCCTAAACAATGTAAACTGCATCAGACCCAAGCAGGCTAATTTTAACAACAGTGATAATGCTTCTTAATATACACAAGGCAGCATTGTAGGTTATAGGGGTCCAATCCCCAAGCATTTACTAATTACCTACTAGGTGCTAAATACTGTTCTAAGGATTCAGGACACAAAGAAAGGTAACAACAGTACCTGGCCTTGATACACTTACAATCCTATGGGGCAAGACAATGTGCAAATAATAAAATGTATCCAGAATTGGTAGAAACTTAGACTATAACAATATACTTTCTGCACTCAAAAACATTTGCCTCCAAAAAAAGTGATGTCCAATGTCCAATGGGAGGGAAAGCAGGATCAGCATTCCAGATGCAACATGGCTTATGGGAGAAAGCATTGGATTTGGAGTCATGGAGGAGATGAATTCTCACCTGGGCTGTGATACTAGTTCGGTAACAATGAGCAAGTTATTGTCAATTGTTTGAATGTGAACCCCAAAGAATTTGACTCATAAAATAGGAAGCCTAAGATAAATTCCTTTCAGAAAATTGTTAGGAAATTATAAGTCACAGAATCTTGTGGAAATATCAGTTACTCTTATCTCCATTTTATAGATGAGAAACACAGCATTTAGAAAGATTGAAGAGCTTATGCAAGGTCCCACATTTAGAAAGTAATAGTCCTAGTACCTGAACTCAAGTTCCTGGTTACTGCCCTCTTCTGATTCTTGGCAACTTCTAGCACGGAAATTATTATTGAAAATATAATATTGCATGACTCTGTATATATCCCACATATTCCTCTCCTGTTCATTTACCTTTTTCTTCTCTAATTTTTGTTTTGTTCCTTTTACTTTCTTTCATTTTATTTCCTTACTTTCGCCTTATCCATTAGACTAAAATTTTGTATCCATTTATTTCCAGTAGTAAGAGCTTATCCTTTCATCTTTCCCCAGTGGTGATCAGAGTAGAAAGGCTCAATGATTTCATTCTACTCCTTGTACTCCAACTTAGGGTATATGGCCTCAGGATCTGAGTGTATTTTGAACTCAGATGGGAGCAATTGAATATGACAATCAATGTAACTAACATTATCATAAACCATAAAAGTGCAATGGCTAGTGTAAGGGAATTAATAATATCATTTTCCTCTGACATGGTCATAAAATATCTGGAGAATTATGGCTAGTTCTGAGAACCACATTTTCTAGAAGAAATTTACAAGTTATCTGATCTCAGGGAGGCTACCCACCCTTTTGAATAATATTGTGTGCATGTATGTGTGTACACACATATCCATATAAATATATGTGTGTGAACACTTAATATACATATGTATGCATATAATATATTATAATGAAACTAATATTTATGTAGCCTAATTATTGATGTTTCATGATTTTCTCTAGCTCTACGCAGCAGTACACAAATAAGGAAAAGATGATGTGATACAATGATACAAAAATGGACTGAGTATAGAAGACAGTGTAGGGTTGAATGATTCCATCACTGGGTCAAGAAAGGGAAGAGAAGGGAAGTTAGACTAGAATTGATGGTTTGATGAAGATGGAAAGACAGAAAAAGTGAAGGTCACACTGAAAATGAAACAGGGTAAGGAACTGTAAAACAGAGGGAAAGATAGAAAGATAAACAAATTATGAACATATAAAATAATGTTAGAATCCATGAATATAGAAGCTGAACACTTGGGGATAATAAATCAAGGATCTGATTATCCTGTGTACAGCTAAGGTAGGGTAGAGGAGAGGTCATAAAAATGAGTTGGTATAGAAACTAAGAATGGAAGGCACTTAAGGGGAAAAAGTGTGTGTGTGCACATGGGTAAACATATGTAGTACATTCTCAAGTGTGAGGGAAGGAACAGAGGAGAAGCTTCACTGAATTCATTAAGAAAAGAAAGACAATGCTCTAAGGATTGGGAGATTATAGTTACTCGATTGAATGAAATTTAGAAGAGAGCTTCCTAAGTGCTGCTGGTAGAGGGAGAGTCTGCATGTGATAATGAGGAGCTGGGAGCATTTTAACTCATCTAAATTGACCAGTGAGTTGGGTGGAGGGGGAGGATCAGGCAAAAATATGAGTGAAACTGCATACAGTTTGGGAAAGCGTGGCCAAGGATTCCATGGCAACAGGAAGGAGCCAGTTATCAGTGTGAACAAGATGATGGAGAGAGTGGGAATAGAAAAGATTTCAGATTAAAACCACTTTCCTAACACTGGAGCAGGCATAAATGAAAACACAGTGTAAAGGAGTGGGCAGATCTGCAGGGGGCCATTGTCAGTCCTTAAGGGTCATTTGTCAATCCCTAATCATTTATTAAGCACTATGTACCAAACACTGTGCTAACCACTGAGGATAGAAAGACAAAATATCTTTGCCTTCAAGGAACTCACAGTTTACTGGAGGAGATGAGGCGCGAACAACTATGGACAACCAAAGACATTAGAACTGAGAGAGATTGGAAAAGGCTTCTGGTCAAAAGATGGGATTTTAGTTGGGATTTAAAAGAAGCTGGAAAATCCAGGAGGTAAAAATGAAAAAAATGGTTCCAAAGCTGAAGACAATATTCAAAAAGTTTAAACTACAGACTGAGTGTCTTGTAAGTGGAACAGCAGAGAAGCCAGGGGTGATGAACCCTTTGGGGACTGGGGGTTGAAAAGGAAAGTCCTATGACATGTAAGAAGACTGGAAAAGCAGGAAGGGGGTAGGTGGTAATGGTTTTTGAATAAAAAGATTAAAAGTAAGGGAGAAGGCAATGGGGCATAGGGAAATGGGGTTAGTATAAGAATAATTGGGGGAATCAGAATCACTGACATAGGCAGGATTGGACAGGAATTTGATAACCAAAGAAGAATGAATTCAGGAAAATTATTAAAGGCTAGAGAGAGTATCCATAAAAAAGGCAAAAGATATATAATTACATTGTTCAGGGCCCACCCTCAATGTTCAACTTTATGGCAGGTGGTCATACTGAGTCCTGGGAACCCCAGAAGAATGTTGCCTCTTGGACACTCCACAGACATAATTTTCTGGCTACAATTCTTTTTAATAATATATTTCTCTTTTCACTTACTGCATTTGTATCCCAGAGATCTGTGTGTATGTATTATCCTCTATTAATTCATTAGGTACTTGAGGGCAAGGACTATGACTTACTCATCTTTGTAACTTCTCTGAGTAACAACTATTTCACAACTTTTTATATTTTAAAATAATTGAATGGAAATGATTGGCACAAAATTGACAAAATGTGGGTAGCACTTTGACTATGTTGGGTGTTCCAATATGATTTTTCTTCCAGTTGTTCTTCCCCCATCCAATTGGAGGAGATGATACATAAAATATTCTTTGAACTGCTTGTTAACAAGACCAATCCATCTGATTCTGTTTCAGATCTGAATCCCATGAAATAAACATTTATTAACCAACTAAGTGCAAGTTGAGAAGTCTGTAACAATGTGAGGCCAGCTTTAGAATCAGTGAAACACCCTAGTGATGGGATCATGGGCAAATGATTTACTCTCTTAGGGCTTTTGACTAGTCTCTACAAATATATATTTCAAGAAACTTGGATTATATTTCTCAGAGAAGAGAGATTTCACATTGATAGTTTCCCACACCAATAAAACTCTAAAACTGAACCATGTATTTTTATGTTTCTTTTGGGGTATTTTTATCCACACTAGGGTTATAAAAATTAAACTGCCAAGACCATCCCTGCCTTTAAAATGAAAGAAAGCAAAAATAGCTATTGTTCTATTAGAGGGAATGAAAATCTTCATTTCACTAGTAATTCTCATTTGGGAACTTATATCCTAAGAAGAATTATGAGTTCTATGATTCTGTCTTGTGGTACAGTAAAAAGAAAATTGGAATTGGGAGCAGAGGTGAAGCATTCATTTCTGATGATTTTTACCTGGATGAATTTTAGTAATTCATATATTTAAATGAATTAAATGAATTTAAATATACTAGGACTTTCTCCTTTGGTCAAATGGTGGATTTCTACTAGAATAGCCTCTCAGGTTCCTTCCAGTGCTATCAAAGAAATTCTGATTATTGGGTAGCCCTGGCTCACTATCATTTTAAAACTCTTAGTTGACATTATAAACATTAGAAATATTTCCAGAAATCTAACTGTCCTAGGACCTATACTTTCTGCTTTCTTAAACCATTCCCAAAGGAAAAACAGTATTTTCCCAAACCATTCATTTGGAGAGGCGATGACTTTCTCACTAAGAAATGTTAGGATGAGTCTCACTTTAAACCAAGACACATCTACTGAAAGAGAGCATGACCTTTAAATGTAACTGAAGACTGAACATTGCTAGTGCAGAGTTTTATATCTTTTTCCTTTGCTCTTGATCTTTTTATCACCCTAGGAAGCTTAGGAACAGCAACAACAAAAAACTTTAGACACTGCCTATCAATTGATGAATCACCCATACAACAATGATAACTCAGTTGGCAATTGTGCAGCTCATTGCATGAGACATCGTACAATGTAATAATCAGAGAAGCCAGGACATCAAAAGGAATACCAAGAAGCCTTGCTTTGTAGCTTAGCAGTGTCAGCAGGAAGATGCTTGATTGACAAGAACAACGCTAGAACTGATAACAACTTCAGCTGTTTCAGAAATGGTTCTGATAAATCAGAATTCAGGTGGTCGGAGATTAGAAGGAGCCAGGGTTTAGTCAACAAGCACAACTATTGAGAAACTGAATGAAAGAAAGTTAAAATCATTCAAAGAAAGGAAGCAAGACATTATCCTTATTTCCTTCCAGTTGGTGAAAGAACTGTCTAATTTGTGGAATATAAGGCATATGGGAAATTTTCTTTTTGCAACTTGAGATGTTAAGCATATAGAAAAGAAGATTGGAGGCAGGGACTTGGGGAATGTGATTATGGATTTGGAGCCAGAAAAACTGGATTGAGATTTCAATTCTATTATTTATTATTTGTGCAACTATGGGGAAGAGAGGTGCAAGGTAGGGAAATGAATAAGGCAATAGTATTGGAACCTAGTAGACCTGTCCTGAGATCCTGCACTAGATAATTACCAGCTATGTGACTTTGAAAGAAGTGTTTAGCCTTTCTGTGTCTTAATTTCTGTTTTGTAAAATATGCGATCTATCATCAAAAGTCACTTGCAACCCTGTCTGTCACCATGTGATTCAGTGAAGTCACTAAACCTGTCTACTCCTCAGTTTCCCCAGATAAAAAGTGAGAGAATATGGGCTCATGGCCATTAAGTCTCTGGCCAGCTCCAAATCTAAGATTCTATAAAGATATGCTAATTATCTTCAAGGCCTTGAAAGGCCATCACAATTATCACTGTTTATTTATTTTTTTGGGGAGTAGCAACATGTAATTTTTTATTTGTTCACAAATACATGGTAGTGTTATAAGTTGATAAAGGTAAAATGGTAAATATTTAAATTCAACAAATTTATTTGAAAAAAAAAAAAACATCCCTTGGAAGCTTGTCTGGTTCCCTCTTACTCTAATCCTTCCCTTGCTGTTTTTTATTTTTTTGAGGGGAGAGGGACAAAGCAATTAGTAACTAATTGTTAAGTGACTTGCTCAGGATCACACAGCTAGGAAGTGTTAAGTATCTGAGGCCAGATTTGAACTCTGAGTTCAAAGTGTCTGAGGCCCATATGGTACATTTTAATTCACCTTTTGGTTAAAATATTGTATATCGTTGAACTTGGAAATCCCATAGGATATTAAAGTCAATGATACATAGTAATATTGCTCCCCTCAATCTTAATCAAGTTCTTACCTAGCAACAGCAAACAAAAGCACAGAATCATTGTGTTTTTACATCTGAATGTTCCTGAACTTTTTTTTATTTTATTTTATTTTTTATTTTTTGCTGAGGCATTTGGGGTTGTGACTTGCCCTAGTTATTAAGTGACAGCTAGGAAGTGTTAAGTGTCTGAGACCAGATTTGAACTCAGGTCCTCCTGACTTGAGGGCTGGTGCTCTATCCACTGTACCACCTAGCTGCCCCAAAGAATGTCTTCTGAGTTCACAATTTATCTAGTGACTCTCATTGCATCTCTTTGCAGTTCTGAGCATATTTTTGTTGTTACTGGAAAACAACTTGTCTATAGAAACTATGGAAACTATGTACAGTTTCATATTAAAAGAACAAACATAATAATCATTAGAGATGTCTCAAAATGGAAATGAGGTGAATTGCAAAATGATAATGGTCTCCAAAGAAAAGATAAATGAAAGGAAGCAGCACTAAGCAGGTGGAGTAAAGTTGGAGTCTCGTATGCTCTTTCCCAAACTCCTCTAGATTCCTTTAATAATGATTCTAAAACATCTGAGAGCATCAGAATATACAAAAGAATAGAATGGAATAGTTTCCAACTCAAGACAACTTAGAGGGTCAGCAGGAAAGGTCTATGGGAACTGTGGGAGTCTAGCTGATGGGACAGCAAAGCAGGAACAGGTCTTAAGTCTCTGAATCAATAGAAATGCTGGTGATTTCCAGATCTCTCAGTCCAGAGTAATCAAGGACTACTTGGAATGTCAGAAGGAAAGATTTATTCATTCATAGGGTAAGAAGGCCTTGGGAAACCAATAAACCAGGAGTGAGCATGGACAACAGTAGCTTCCAGAGGCCTTACCTCCCAGGAAGTCTTTTTAATAGCAAATGAACAACTAAGACCATGAGTCCTGCCTCAATAGAAAAGCAGATCAGTGGGGCAGCTTCCAGTCAAAGCTTAGAAGGAAAATTCGGGGAAACTAGGCTGTTTTCTGGGAAGAGCAGATAAAACTATCTCCTGCAAACACAAGGGGACCCTGTGCTCAAAGCTAAAGCTCAGAGCTGCACAGAAAGCTTGGTTCAGAGCCACCTTTACCCCAGGAGCAGAGCTCCACTTCAAAAATTTAAAAAAGAGGAAATACAAAAAGAACAGAAAAGAAAATGAGCAAGAAACAACAAAGATTCTTGACCACAGAAACCTATTGTGGTGACAGGACAATCCAAAAAACAAATGTGGAAGAGGACCAAATATCCACAGAAGAAATCACTAAGAGTGATATGAATTGGTCTTAAGCCCAAAGAGGCTTCCTGGAAGTGCTCATAAAAAACTTGAAAAGGTAAATAAGAGAGGTAGAAGAAAAATGAGAAAGAAAAAGAGAGTCAACAGCTTGGAAAAGTAAGGGAAAAAATGAGTGAAGAAAAACAATTGACCTAGAAAGAGAAGATCAGTGAATTGGCATACTACTAAAAAAGCTAGAAAAAAACAGCAAATTGTGATCTACTTGTTCAGTGCCATACCAATCATAATGCCACAAATTATTTTTAAAAAATAGAAAAAAAATAATAGAAAAATTCATCTGGAAGAACAAAAGGTCAAGAATATCAAGGGAAGTAATAAAAAAAAAATACAAAGGATGGTGGCTTAGCAATGCCAAATCTAAAGCTATATTACAAAGCAGCAGTCATCAGAATCAGAATAAGAAATAGAGTGACGGATCAGTGGAATAGATTAGATACACACAACAGAATAATCAGGATCTATAGTAACTTAGTATTTGATAAATCCCAAACTCCAGCTTCTGGAATAATAATTCACTATTTGACAAAAATTGCTGGGAAAATTGGAAAAAACATATTTTAGAAACATGACATAGACCTACATCTCACACCCCATACAAAATAAGGTCAAAATGGGTACATAATTTGGGCATAAAGGATAATGTTATAAACAAATTAGGAGATCCAAGAATAAATGATTTATCAGATCTTTGGAGAAGGCAGGAATTTATGAACAAAAAGAACTAGAGGTCATTACAAAAGGCCAAATGGACAACTTTGATTACATTAAATTAAAAAGGTTTTGCACAAACAAAACCTACAAATCTAAGATTAAAAAAGAATTACAAAGCTGTGGAAAAATCTTTATAAAACATTGTTTCTGATAAAGTTCTCATTTCTAAAATATATAAGAACAATGTCAAATTTATAAAAATATAAGTCATTTCCCAATTGATAAATGGTCAAAGCATATAAACAAATGATTTGCAGATGATAAAATTAAAGTCCTCTATAGTTATATGAAAAAAATGTTCTAAGTTACTATCGATTAGAGAAATGCAAATTAAAACAATTCCAAGGTACCACCTTACATCTCTCAGGTTGGCTAAGATGACAGATGATAAATGTTGAAAGGTATGTGGGAAAACTGGAACACTAATGCATTGTTGTTTGAGTTGTGAAATGATCCAACTATTCTAGAAAGCAATCTGAAACTATGGCCAAAGGGCTATAAAACTTTGCTCCAGCCATGCCATTATGGGTCTGTATACCAAGGAAATCATAAAGTAGGGGAAAAAAAACCCTTATTTTCAAAAATGATTGTAGCAGTTCTTTTTGTGGTAACAAGAATTGGAAAATTATTAGAAGCTCACCAATTGAGGAATGGCTGAATAAGTTATTTTATATGAAGGTATTTGGATATTATTGTTCTATAAAAATGATGATCAAGCAGATTTTAGAAAGGCCTGGAAAGATTCACATGAATTGATGCTGAACAAAACAAGTAGAATCAGGATTGCATTGTACACTATAACAGCAAGAAAGTGTGACAATCAACTATGAAAGGCCTGGTTTCTCTCAGTGATTCAGTGAGCATTCCCAGTAGACTTTGGATAGAAAATGTCATGTGCATCCAGAAAAAGAACTATGGAGACTGAATGCAAATCAACACATGCTATGTTCACTTTTTTTTCTGTTTTTTTTCTCTCTCCCATGGTTTTTCCCTTTCCTTTTTATTTTTCTCTTCCAACATAATTCATAAAGTAAAGGGTATTAAAATAGATAAATAATCCTTTAAAAAGCAACCCCCTCAATTAAATACCAAATTTTGAAATTCTGAAAATGAAAGGGGAGATTAATAAAATCGAAAATAAGAAAACTATTGAACTACTTAATGAAACTAAGGGTTTGTTTTATTAAAAAATATATAAAATACATAAACCTTTAATTAATTTGATTAGAAAAAAAGAAGAAAATCAAATGGCTAGTACCAAAAATGAAAAGGTTGAACTTTCCACCAATGAAGAGGAAATTAGAGCAATAATTAGGAGCTATTTTGCCCAACTTTATGTCAATAAATCTGATAATCTAAATGAAATGGGGGAATACTTACAAAAATATAGATTACCCCAATTAACAGAGGAAATAAATTACTTAAGTAGTCCCATTTTATAAAATGAAACTGAACAAGCTATTAATCAACTCCCTAAGAAAAAAATCTTCAGAGCCAGGTGGATTTACAAGTGAATTCTACCAAACATTTAAAAAACAATTAATTTCAATACAATGCTACCTTTTATGAAACAAATATGGTGTTGATACCTAAACCAGATAGGCTCAAAACAGAAAAATGTCAGACCAATTTTATTTACTATTATTGATATAAAACTTAAATAAAATGTGAGCAAAGAGATTACAGCAAATTATCACCAGAATAATGCACCATGACCAAATATGATTTATACCAGTAATAGAGGGCTGGTACAATATTAGTAAAACTATTAGCATAATTGACTATATCACTAAACAAACTAACAAAAATCAATAGGTGCAGAAAATGCCTTTGACAAAATTCAACACTCATCCCTTAATAAAAGTACTAGAGAGCAAAAAAATAGATGGACTTTTAAAAAAATGATCAATAGTGTCTATTTAAAACCATTAATAACCATAATATGTTATGGAAATAAGCAAGAAGCATTCTCAATAAGATGATGAGTGACAAAGAGATCATTTAAAAAAGGAGAAAAAACCCATATGTGCAAAGATGTTTGTAGCAGCCCTTTCAGTAGTGGCAAGTAACTGGTAAATGAATGTATGCCCATCAGTTGAGGAATGACTGAATAAGTTATGGCATATGTACATTATGGAATATTATTGTTCTATAAGAAACAATCAGCCAGATGATTTCAGAAAGGCTTGGAAAGACTTACATGAACTGATTGTAAGTGAAGTGAGTAGAACCAAAAGAAGATTTAACAGAGCAACAAGATTATGTGATGATCACCGCTGATGGACTTATCCCTTTTCAACAATTAAGTGATTCAGGAAAATTGCAATAGACTTTTGATGGAAAGAGCCATCTGCATTCAGAGAGAGGACTATGGGGACTGAGTTTGGATCACAGCATAGATTTTCCCATTTTTGTTGTTGGTGGTTGCTTGCTTTTGTCTTTCTCATTTTTTTTCTTTTTGATATTTTTTGCAGCATGATATATGTGGAAATGTTTAGGAGAATTGCATATATTTAACATATATTGGATTACTTGCCTTCTAGTGTAAGTGGTGGAGAAAGGACGGGATAAAAATTTGGAAAACAAAGTTTTGCAAGGGTGAATATTGAAAACTATCTTTGCATATATTCTGGTTTTTCTTTCTTTCTTTCTTTCTTTTTTGCTGAGGCAATTGATGTTAAGTGATTTTTTCAGGATCATACAGCTAGGAAATGTTAAGTGTCTGAGACCAAATTTGAAGTCAGATCCTCCTGACTTCAAGGCTGATGCTCTATCTACTGCAGCACTTATCTGCCCCTATTTTGAAATAACAAGTTATTTATTAAAAATAAAAAAGATCAATGGTGAAAGAGGGCTACCCACTATAACCATTACTATTCAATATTGTATTCAAAATGTTAACTATAAAAATTAAGAGAAGAAAAATGAATTAAAGGAATTAAAATATGTAATGAGGAAACCAAATTTTCATGCTTTGCAAATGATATGATAATATACTTAAAGAATCCTAGAGAATCAACTAAAACCCTACTGGAAACAATTAGCAACTTTAGCAAAGTTGAAGGATATAAAATAAATCAACATAAATTTTCAGAATTTCTATATGTTACCTGTTGAGGACCACACTTAAGAGTGGAACCCAGAAATCATATAAAAAGGTTCAAGGGAATTGCACCTTTAAGGAGGGACTGGGTTCTCCAAAGTCTTCCCTGCTCCTCACAATAACTTTGAATCACAGAACACTAGAGAAACTAAAGGAATGTTTTGGTAATTTTTATCTTACTCTGAGGAGAAGTGACTGACTCTAGGGCTCTGGCCCACTAGTATTCAGTGATAAGAGTCTGGAGGTCATAAAACAAATTTACTGATGCAGATATTGTTTTTGAAAGAATGTATGATTTTATTTTAATTACTTTGCTGTACTTAAAAAATTATATATTCTACATTGGGAATGGAATAAAAAGAGAGGTTCAGAGATTTTCACTGCAACTGCCTCTCCAACTCCTTGTATCATTATTGTCCTCTCACATGAGATAATTAAATCTGCTGGTCAGAATTAGATCCCCAAGACCCACTAGCAGGTGGCTCCTGTAACAGTTACCATCAAATTTCAGCAGCAAGAGAAGCAAAGACAAATTTCATTTAAAATATCTATAGATAATAAGAAATATTTGAGAGTCTACTGGCCAAGACTCAGTCAGGAATTATATAAACACAATTACAAAACACTTTCTACACATATAAAGTCAGATCTGCACAATTGGAAAAATATCAAGTGCTCATGAGTAGCTAATATAAATGACAATTCTAGGTAAATTAATTTACTTATTCAATGCCATACCGATCAAACTGCCAAGAAATTACTTTACAGAGTTAGAAAAATAGCAAAATTCACCTGAAATGATAAAAGGTAAAGAATTTCAAGGGAATTAATGAAAACAAATGCAAAGGAAGATGGCCTAGCTGTATCAGACCTAAAACTAGTTTATAAAGCAGTAGTCATTTAAACCAGAATAGGTTAGATTCACAAGAACTAAGAGTCAATGACTATAGTAATCTAATGTTTGATAGACCCAAAGACTCCAGCTTCTAGGATAAGAACTGACTATTTGATAAAAATTGCTTGGAAAATAGTATGGCAGAAACCAGGCATTAACCAGTACCAAAAATCCTATACCAAGATACAGTTGAAATGTGTTCATGATTTAGACATAATGGGTGATACTATACGCAAATTAGAAGAACAAAGGATAATCTATCGCTCAGATTTGTGGAGAAGAAAGGAATTTATTGCCAAAAAAGAACTAAAGTACATTATGAAATGCAAAATGTATAATTTTGATTATATTAAGTTTAAAAGTTTTTGCACAAACAAAACCAATGCAGACAAGATTAGAATGGAAGCAGAAAACTGAGAATTTTTTTTTTACATCCAAGGATTCTGATAAAGGTTTCATTTATTTTATATATATAAAGAACTGTGTCACTTCTAAGGGTGGAGCCAAGATGGTGGAGAGCAGATAGGACTCTCTGTAACCTCCTCTAGGCTTCCCTCAAACCAACAGCAGAAGAAGCCTCTAAAAGAACTATGTCAAATTTATAGAAATACAAGTCATTCTCCAACTGATAAATGATGAAAGAATATAAACAAACAATTTTCATATGAAGAGATTAAAACTATTTCTAGTCATATGAAAAAATGCTCTAAATCACTCTTGATCACAGAAATTTAAATTGAGACAACTCTGAGGTACCCCTACATACCTCTTAGATTGGCCAAGATGACAGGAAACGGTAATGATAAATGGTGGAGAGATGTGGGAAAATTGGGTTACTAATACATTGTTCATGGAATAGTGAATTCATTCAACCATTCTGGAGAGCAATTTGGCACTACGCACAAAGCACTATCAAACTGTGCATACCCGTTGATCCAACAATATCTCTACTAGGACTGTATCCCAAAGAAATCACAAAAGGAAAAGTACCACACTTGCAAAAATGTTTGTACCAGCCATTTTGGGAGTGGCAAGGAACTGGGAACTGAGTGTATGCCCATCAGTTAAAAAAATTACTGAATAAGTTATGGATGTAATGGAATATTACGTTTCTATAAGAAATGATTGGCAGGATGATTTCAGAAATGCCTGGAGAGATTTGCATGAAGTGATGCTAAGTGAAGTGAGAAGAACCTTGAGAACATTGCACACAGCAACAAGATAATGTGATCATCAATTCTGACGGACGTGGCTCTTTTGAACAATGAGGTGATTCAGGTCAATTCCAATAGACTTGTGATGGAAAGAGCTTTCTGCATTCAGAAAGAAGACTGTGAGAATTGAATGTGGATCAGAACATAGCATTTTCACCTTTTTTGGAGTTTGCTTGCTTTTTGTTTTCTGTCTCATTTTTTTCCTTTTTTGACACATTTTTGCAGGATAATTGTGTAAATATGTATAAAAGAATTGCCTATGTGTAACATATGTTGGATTACTTACTTTCTAGGGAAGTGGGTGAGGGGAAGGGAGGGAGAATTTGGAACACAAGGTTTTGCAAGGGTGAATGTTGAAAACTATCTTCATGTATATTTTGAAAATAAAAAGCTATTATTTAAGGAAAAAAAAGAAAAAACAAATGACCTGGAAAATACATCCAGGAGAAATAACTTTAAAATTATTGGTACATCTTATAACCACAATCAAAAAAAGAGTTAGACATCATCTTTCAAGAAATTATCAGGACTATTTTCTTGATATTCTAAAACCAAAGGGTTAAATAGAAATTGAAAGAATCCATGATTATCTCCTGAAAGAGATCCCAAAATAAAAACTCCTAGTCATTTTATAGACAAATTCCAGAACTTCCAAATCAAGAAGAAAAGGTTGCAGGCAACCAGAAAAACAATCCAAGTACAGTGGAGCCACGGTCAGGATAACATGAGATTTAGCAGCTTCTACACTGAAATTTTGGAAGACATGTTATATTATGTTCTAGAGAGTAATAGAGGTAGGGATAGAACAAAAAACCATCTATCCAGCAAAACTGAGTGTATTCTTTGAGGGGAAAGGGTGGATATCAATAAAATAGAGTTCTTCCAAGAATTCATGATGAAACCACTAGAACTGAATAATAAAACTGATTTTTTAAAGTACAGGACTGAGGAGAAGCATAAGGAAGTAACCAGGAAAGGGATATCATAAGGAACTTAATATGGTTTATCTGTTTACATTCATACAAGGGAAGATGATACTTACAACTCATTAGAAATTTATCATTATTATGGCAGATAGGAGTATATATATATATATATATGTATATATATATATATATAGACAGAGGGAAAGGGTTTAATATAAAGAGATAGTATTTTTTAAAATAAAATTAAGGGATGAGAGAGAAACTTACTGGGACAACAGAAAAGAAAAATGTGGAATGACATAAATTATGTGCCATAAAAAAGAGGCAAGTGAAAACTTTTACACTGGAAGGGAAGGGGGGGGAAGGAGAGTGAGTGAATCTTACCCTCATCAGAATTGATTCAAATAGGAAATAA
>JAJPUD010001699.1:185851-201158 GCA_023553655.1 Myrmecobius fasciatus | reverse complement strand
AATTTAAAAAAAAAAAGAAATGATGGAGGAAATCATTTCAGAGAAACTTGCAAAATTGATTGTTTTTACAATCCTGATTTTCTTCCATAAATTATTCTCTTGGATCAAATGAGATAATATTTGTAAAGCACTTAGCACCGTGACTGGCATTAAGTAGGTTCTTTATAAATACTTATTCCCTCTGGTTCTTTATATTTCATTCTGTGTTGTTACATACAAGTCTTCTGGGATTTCTCTTAAATAAAAGGAAAAGTGCAAAAAAAATTATCCCTCTCATACTTTTTAGATTGGGTAAGATGACAAGAAAACATAATGATAAATGTTGTAGGGAATGTTGGAAAATTGGGATACTAAGGCATTTTTGGTGGAGTTGTGAAATGGTCCAACCATTCTGGAGAGCAATTTGGAACTTTGCCCAGAGAGCTATAACATTGTGCATACCTTTGATTCAGTTGTGCTATTATTGATTCTGTATCTCAAGGAAATTATTAAGGATGGAAAAGGACCCACACATGCAAAAATGTTTGCAGCACCATTTTTTGGTGGTGACAAAGAACTGGAAAATGAGTAGATGCCTATCAATTAGGGAATGGCTTAATGAGTTATGGTATATGAAAGTATTATAGTTCTATAATATTGTTATATTATCATTTTATAAAAACTGATGAACAGGCTGATTTTAGAAAAAAACAGAAAAGATGTAAATGAACTGATGCTGAGTTAAGCAAACAAAACCAGGAAAGCATTATACATAGCCACAATAAGGTTATATGATGATCAACTTTGATAGATTTGATTCTCAGCATTTCAGTTGATCCAAAGCAATCACAATAAACTTTGGATTGAAAATGTCATCTCATCCAGAAAGAGAACTGTGGAGACTGAATATGGATTAATCTACACTATTCTCACCATTTCCCCCCTTTTTGGTTCTGATTTTTCTCTCTCAACATGAATCATGTGGAAAGTTGGTTTAAAAATAAAGGTACATATATAAACTAAAATATATATATATATATATATATATATATGTATATATATATATATATATAAATTCAAAAAGAAAGAAAAGTATGCTTGTGGTTACTCATATATGGAAATATGTTTTAAAAAATAAATGCACATATATAAACTAAAAATATGTTTTTAAAAGTGTCATTAAAAAAAAGAAAAGTGTGCTTGTGGTTACTCACATAATACAGGAGAATAGCAAGCATACCTCTCCCTAGATAATACTACCTTGGAAGAATCTGACTCTGAAAATAGCTTCAAAAAACCTGAAGTTTAGGACAGTGCCCCATCCATGTGAGCCACAGATGCTCACTTTCGCATAGAGTTAAATAAAGGTCAAGAAATAGGCTGGAAAATAAACAAGCACCAACATAAATTCTGGCCAAAGAAAGTTACAAGGAACTAGTAATAGTGACAAGGAAGATCAAGACAAACACTCAGAAGAAGACAATAAAGTTAACATTCCTGCATCCAAAGCCTCAAAGAAAAATGAATTGGTCTTGGAAAAAGGTAGCTAGCTCTCAAAAATCATTTTAAAGATCAAGTAAGAAAGGTAGAGGAAAAATTGGGAAGAGAAATGAGAATGACTTATGAAAAATAAGTCAGCAGCTTGGTAAAAGAGGCACAAAACATAATGAATAAAATAACACCTTAAAAAACAAAATAGGTCAGATAGTAAAAGAACAAAAAATCCAATAATGACAAGGAATCTTTGAAAATCAGAATTGATCAAATGAAAAAATAAATACAACAATTCACTTAATAGAACTCCTTAAAAAGTAAAATTGGCACAGACAATTTGAAGATCAGGTTTGTTTTTTTTTTAATGGAAAAGGAGGTACAAAAGTTTAATGTAGTTAATAATTCTGTAAAAGTTAAAATTAGATTAGTAAAAATTAATGACTTTATGAGAAATCAATAAACAAACAAAATCAAAAGAATGAAAAATTAGAATATAATGTGAAATATCTCATTGGAAAACAAACTTTTCCTTTTTGATCTGATTTTTCTTGTGCAGCATGATAATTGTGGAAATATGTACACAAAAATTGCACATGTTTAACATATACTGGATTACTTACTGTCTAGGGGTAAGAGTGGGGGGAAGCGAGGGAGAGAAAAAATTGGAACACCAAATTTTGCAAGGGTGAATATTGAAAACTATCTTTGCATATATTTTGAAAATAAAAAGCTATTATTAAAAAAAAGAGTAACAGACAGTAGACACCTTCTAGCTACTGGAAGGGGTATTCTTACAGATCTTTTCTCGCTGTTCTTCCACAGACTTTGGAGGATTCTGCTCTTTCCACTCCATATGTTGCCTTTTTTTTTGGTGGGGGGAGGGAGGACGATACAGAATTCCTTTTCCTAAATAGCTCTAAAGGCTATTTTTCTATATTTTTAAAGTGTTATTGAAGATTACATTTTCTTACTTCGAAATTCAAAAACATTTCAATCAAATTTACCATAAAAAACTAATCAGAGTATTGCTAGCTTTAAAAGAATCAATTCTTCAGCTTTATATGTGGAAGGAAAATTTATTCCACGAGAAAATCAAAAAGTAGCTCAGAGACTTAGGGGAAAAAAATCATGATCTTAGATTAAAGAAAAACAAAAATAGATCTAATTAAAGAGATAATCAGGGAAACATTTTTCTAAAAGGTAATACAGATGAAAAAATACTATCAATACTATAAATATACTACAAATGGTAGAACATTCAAATTGTTAAAAGAAAAGTTAAATAAATTATAAGAGGAGATAGTCAAATTATAACAGTTGGAAACCAACTTTCTCCCACACAGATAAATCTAAATATAAAATTTATAAGAATAAAATTGAGAAGATCAATATAATTTTAGAAAATTGAATTGGAAAAAAATTGAATTGGAATAAAAAGAAGTATACCAGTTATCTGTACATGTTAATTTCACACACACACACACACACATATGAAAACACATACCACACACACACAATTGCCCATGTATTAGAGAATAAAAGCTTCACAAACAAATGGAGAAAAAATAGAACTATTAAATGTACTCTTTTCAGACTATAATATTATAATAATGACAATGAAATTGCTTTGGAATCATGGAGTAAAAATTAGTTAAAAAGTAAATAAGCTAATCCTATACAATGTGTGGGTCAAAGAAATCATGGAAATAGTCACTAGTTTCATTAAATATGACAACAATGGCAATGTAGTAAAATTCATGGGATGTCGCCAAAGCAACATCTAGGGAAAATTTTATATCTCTAACTGTGAGCTTTGATAAAAGAGGAAAAGAACAAATCAATAAATTAGACATACAATTAAAAATAAGTAGAAAAAGAAAAAAATTAAAATCCCCAAATAAACATCAAAATAAAAGTTTAATAATCAAATGAGATATTAATAAAGCTGAAATGTTTTTAATGAACTAATAAATAAAACTAGGAAATGGTTTTATTTGGAAAAAAAATAAATGATTGGTAAATCTGATTTTTAAAAATAGATAAAAGAAAAGCAAATTGCCAATAGCAAAAATGAAAAAAATGAACATACCTTCAATAAAAATAAATTAAAGCCATTATTAAGAGTGATTTTGCCCAATTATATGGCAAATAAACTGATCATCTAAAATAAAATAGATGAATATTTATCAAAATATAAATCACCATCATTAACAGGAGAAGGAAAATGTTTAAATAACCATATCTTAGAATAAGAAATAAAAACAACAATAAATGTGTTCCCTAAGAAAAATATTGAACATCAGATGGATTTTCACTGAATCCTAACAAACATTTTGAAAAGAATTGATTGCAATAATAAGTAAACTATTTGCAAAATAAATAAATGCAAAATAAATAAAAATAATAAGTAAATAGGTGAATAAGTAAACGAGTCCTACCAAATCCCTCCTATTATACATATATGTTTTTGATACTTTCACCAATGAAAGCAAAAACAAAGGAAGAAAAATGATTAACTAATTTCTCTTATGAATGTTGATGCAAAAATTTTAAACAAAATACTAACAAGAAAATTATAGAAATACATCACAGTGATAATACACTATGACAAGGTTTATATGAGACTTGAAGAGCTTATTCAACATCAGAAAAATTATAAACATTACTGACCACATCAATAAAAAACAATAAAAATTATGTGATTGTATCAATAGATGCAGAAAACATTTTTGACAAGATACAATACCCATTTCTTGAAAAAATCAAAATATAGCAATCAATTGAAAAAAATTAATGACAAATAATATCTATCTAAATCCAAGAGCAAGTATTACCTGTAATAAGGATAAATAAGAAGTATTTCCCAATAAAATCAAAAGTGAAGCAAGGATGCCCATTTATTTAATATTATACCAAAAATTTTAGCTATAGCACTTATTCAAGAAAAATAAATTGAAGTAAATAGACAGAGATAACTAGGAATCAAAACTCACAAACAAAACTAGGGAAAAAACACATAAAAACACATGTATATTTAGATAAATCTAGAGAGTAAACTGAAAACTAAAACAATTAACTTTAGCAAAGTTGCCTGATATAAAATAAATCCACAAAAATCATGAATGTTTCTATATATTACCCCTCCCTCCAAAAACAAACCCAGGATAAGAAGAGATGCAAAGAGAAATTTCCCTTAAAATAACTACAGATAATATAAAACCCTTGGGAGTCTACCTACCAACATAAACCCAAGAAGTATATGAACACAATTACAAAAATATTTTTATAGAAGTAAAATTAGATCTAAACAATTTGAAAATTTTATTTCCTAATGGATAAACTAAGCCAATATAATAAAAATAGAAATTCTATTTAAAGTTAGTTCACTTATTCAGTGTCATACCAATCAGATTACCAAAAATTTATTTTACAAGGCTAAAAAAGCAAAAAAAAATATTTGGAAGAATAAAAGTTTAAGACTATACAGGCAACCAATGAAAAATATGTGAAAGATGACTGAGTAGTACCAGATTTCAAGCTATGTTATAAAGTGATCATCAAAATCTGGTGCTGGGTAAGAAATAGCGTAGTGGATACATGAAATAGAATAAGTACACAATTCAGAGTAGTCAATGACCATAGTAATCTAATTTTTGATAAACAAAAAGATATAAGCTTTTGGGGAGTTAACTCAATATTTGAAAAATACAGGGAAAACTAGACAGCAATTTGGCATAAACTAGGCATAGACTAATGACTCATATATGAAGGCAAGGTCAAAATGAGAAAATTATTTGTACATAAAGGGTGATATCACAAGTAACTTAGGATAGCATGGAATTTTTTACCTATCAAATCTATGGATAAAGTGAGAGTATATGATCAAGCCAGAGATAGAAAAGAACTTGGGAAGTAAAATGGATAATTTTGATTATGTGAAATTAAACACTGTTTTACACACATGAAATCAATGCTGACAAAATTAGGAGGAAAACAAAGATCATGGGCAGAAAATAATAACAAGTTTTTTTTTTCCTGTTAAAGGCCTCATTATTCTTAATAGCTGCTGATTGGAATTGAATTAAGGAATTAATGAATATACAAGGATGATACCCAAGTTATCTTTGTCTTAAAGTTTAATTTGCTAATACTTTCTATAATATTATCCCATAGTACAGGTAGTCTGATTTTTTTCTATAGAAAATGAAATCAATATATCTACAAAAAGGTGTTCTTCATTCTGAGACATCCAATCATAGATTTAAATCTGATAAGGATCTTGGAGTTCATGGAGTCTGGACCCTCATGTACTGAAATGAAATCTGAAGCTCCCCAAAATGAAGTTATTTGTCTAAGGTCCCACAAATAGTTAAGAAAAGATCTTCATTTCAACACCAGTTCTTTTAACCCCAACACTAGCCCTCTTTCCATTATTCCATTCTATCTCCTTGGCAAGGTTACATCTTACATATCTTTAAATCATTCTTGTATCAATCATGTCTCCACAAAACCTGGAAGGAACTGAGGAATGGAGATCAATGATGATCTACTGGGATTTTAAACAGAAACCTTCAGGCAAGCACTCAGGTTTTTGTTTTTGAACCATCCTTACTTTGTGAAGCTATTTTGAATATTTCTGATGGAGTAAAAATCATATGACTCTCTCCCTAATAAATTTACTCAGAGGCTTGGGGACTTCAAATTTGCCCTACCTTAAAATCTTGCACCATATTGCCACCATTGACTTTATTTTTTTTTTAAAGCTTTTTACTTGTATAACATATGTATGGGTTTTTCCCCAGCATTGATCTTTACAAAGCTTTCCATTACAAATTTTACCCCCAGTCCCCTCCCCTCCCCTAGATGGCAGGAAGTCCACTACATGTTAATAATGTTGAAATACTTGACAAGTTTTGCAAGAAAAATCCTATCTACAAGAAAAAAAAAAAGAAAACCAGAGAAAGGAAACACAATGTAAGCAAACCTCAATAGAGAGAATGAAAATGTTATGTTGTGGCCCATATTTCATATCCCTCTCTCTGGGTGTATATGGTTTTCTTCATTGAACAATTGGAACTGGTTTGAGACAATTCTTTGTTGCAGAGAGCCATGTCCATCAGAATTGATCATCATGTAATATTGTTGTTGCTGTGTATAATGATCTCCCGGTTCTGCTCGTTTCACTCAGCATCAGTTCATGCAAGTCTCTCCAGGCCTCTCTGAAATCGTCCTACTGGTCGTTTCTTACAGAGCAATAATATTCCATAAAATTCATATACCACAATTTATTCAGCCACTCTCCAATTGATGGGCATCCATTCAGTTTCCAGTTTCTAGCCACTACAGAAAGGGCTGCCACAAACATTCTTGCACATGGGGGGCCCTTTCCCTCCTCTAAGATCTCTTTGGGATATAGGCCAAATAGAAACACTGCTGAGTCAAAGGTTATGCACATTTTGATAACTTTTTGAGCATAGCTCCAAATTGCTCTCCAGAATGGTTGGATCCATTCACAGTTCCACCAACAATGTATTAGTGTCCCAGTTTTCCCACATCCCCTCCAACATTCATAGTTAACTTTTCCTGTCATTTTAGCCAATCTGACAGGTGTGTAGTGGTACCTCAGAGTTGTCTTAATTTGCATTTCTCTGGTCAATAGTGATTTGGAGCAATTTTTCATATGATTAGAGATGGTTTTAATTTCATCATTTGAAAATTGTCTATTCATATCCCTTGACCACTTATCTATTGAAGAGTGGCTTGAATTCTTATATATATATATATATGAGACAATTCTCTATATATTTTAGAAATGAGGCCTCTATCAGAACCATTAAATGTAAAGATGATTTCCCAATTTGATGCTTCCCTCCTAATCTTGTCGGCATTAGTTTTATTTGTATAGAAACTTTTTAACTTAATATAATCAAAATTATCTATCTGGTGTTCAATTAGGAGTTCCAGATCTTCTTTGGACATAAATTTATTCCATCTCCACAGGTCTGAGAGGTAAACTATACTACGCTCCTCTAATTTGCTTACAATATCACTCTTTACAACTAGATCATGAACCCATTTAGATCTTATCTTGGTATGTGGTGTTAGGTATGGGTCAAGCCCTAATTTCTTCGACACTAGTTTCCAATTTTCCCAGCAGTTTTTGCCAAATAGTGAGTACTTATCCCCAAAGCTGGGGTCTTTAGGTTTATCAAACACTAAATTGTTAAAGTTATTGTCTAGATTGTCCTGATAACCTATCCTATGCCACTGATCGACTGCTCTATTTCTTAGCCAGTACCAAATGGTTTTGATGACCTCTGCTTTATACTATAATTTTAGATCTGGTATAGCCAGGCCACCTTCATCTGCCTTTTTTTTTTCATTAATCCCCTTGAAATCCTTGACCTTTTTCTTCCAAATGAACTTTGCTACTATTTTTTCTAGATCTGTAAAATAATTTCTTGGGAGTTTGATATGGCACTAAATAAGTAGATTAGTTTGGGTAGTATTGTCATTTTTATTATATTCCCTCTGCCTACCCATAAGCACTTAATGTTTTTCCAATTGATTAGGTCTCATTTTATTTGTGTGGAAAGTGTTTTGTAGTTTAGTTCGTATAGTTTCTGACATTTTCTTGGCAGATAGATTCCCAAATATTTTATCCTATCATCCGTTATTTGGAATGGAATTTCTTTTTATTATCTCTTGCTGCTGAATTTTGTTGGTAATATATAAAAATGCTGATGATTTATGTGGATTAATTTTGAATCCTGCCACTTTGCTAAAGTTGTGAATTGTTTCTAGTAATTTTTTTGGTTGAGTCTCTAGGGTTCTCTAAGTATATCATCATGTCATCTGCAAAGAGTGATAATTTGGTTTCTTCATTACCTACTCTGATTCCTTTTATCTCTTTTTCTTCTCTTATTGCTAAAGCTAACATTTCTAATACAATATTAAATAGTAATGGTGACAGTGGGCAGCCTTGTTTCACTCCTGATCTTATTGGGAATGGTTTTAGTTTGTCTCCATTACATATGATGCTTGCTGATGGTTTTAAATAGATGCTACTGATCATTTTAAGGAAAAACCCATTTATTCCTATACTCTCTAGTGTTTTTAATAGGAAGGGGTGTTGGATAGTATCAAATGCTTTTTCTGCATCTATTGAGATAATCATATGCCACCATTGACTTTAAAATATTTAAAAATTAAATTGAAGCTATTTCTCTTTCAGTCAGCAAAAGAAAGAAAATTAAAAGGTTATAGCCACCAGTGTGCCATTGCTAGACTGGGTGGTTCTAGTCTAGACAGCTGTCTGTGTAAGAGGAGGGGTTTTCTTGAAGGATTACTATCAGACCTAATTTTCTGAATATGGATGTTAGGGGTGAAGATGGCACAACTAAAGCTGGTTAATTATCACTCTGAATGATGATTTGCATATATACAGCATCTTTTATAGGAGCCAATCAAAGCATTAAAGCTATTATACTAATGAATGCTAGGCAGTCAGTGTCATTACTTTCATCATATAGCTAGGCAGCTACAGTCTCACAGGAGAGCCAGGAAACTAACCAATTAAGTATAGTCATAGCTATTGCCCAAGTAGACTTTCCTGTTTGAGGATCAGATAAATCTTTCTCCCATACTCCCCAAACAGATAAGATTCACAAATCAATGTTATGTCACTCAGAAGCTATCTATCTCAAAATATGCCTAAAAAAAATTCTATCAAAAATACCCCCATCTAGGGAGGGGAAGGGACTGGGGGGAAAATTTGTAATGGAAAGCTTTGTAAAGATCAATGTTGAGGAACTACCCATACATATGTCATGCAAATAAAAAGCTTTAATAAAAAAAATACCCCCAGAAATGAGTTTATCTTAATTTTGAATTCAGCATGAATCGATTAATGTGAAAGGCACTACTATGGAAAATACAAAAGGAAAATAGTAAAAACATTCCAGCCCTCAAGGAACTTAAATTCTATTTGGTTGGTGCTCTGTTTACACATATAATAAAGTGCAACACAACTTGACAAGGGAGAAAGGCATCATGGAAGACTTTCCAGAGGAGATGATACCTGTGATGGGCCTTGAAAAAAACCAAAAATTGCAAAAGGCATTGGTGATGAAGCAGTGCATTCTGGGTAATATGCAGAACATCATGAGTAAAGGCACAAGCTCGGAATATGACATACTGAATTTTGAGAACACCAAAAAGTGATAATGAGCTAAAATGCAGAACATGGAAAATGTAATGAGGCAAGATACACCTGAAAAATTTAAATGGAGCTTGCCTGTGGCCAAATTGAAGAATATATGTTTTATCCTGGAGACAACAGGAAGTCATTGAACCTTTCTTTATGAGTATGCTCAGACTTTCGCAAAAGCAAACTTATAATGGCAGCTATTATTTAACTAGGATTTCTATAAGCTCTGAGGTTTGCAGATCTGTGTGAAAGATGAATTGAAAAGATGGGGAAAGATGGGGAAAGAGACTAATGTGTAGGTAGATGTAAATACTTGTGAGTAGCTGAACCAGTTTTGTGGCCATATAAAGAAGAGTGATGTGAGAGAAACTTGGGGAGGTAGAGAGGAAGAGCCAAAAAAGAATTGGCAAAAGAAGGAAAGGGAAAAGAAGGGCTTCAGTATCCATCTGAGTGTATAGGAAGAGAGCAATAACTTTAACACAAATGATAATGTTTTCATTTAAAAGGAGAAGACTTTAAGTTCCACATGGGGCATGTTGAGTTTGAGAGATCTACATAACACATGAAGAGCTATCCCACAGGTTACTGGTGATGTGCTTTTAGCTTTTACTTGGAGATCTTCAATGAATGGGAAACCATTAACTCATGAAGTGCATCATTCTGGATTGGCTGCTTCTTATGTCTAAGATATCTTCCTTCCTCAAACCTAAATTTACCTCTTTTCAATTTCCACCCTATGCTCTTGGTTAATCTTCAGGGGTTGTTTCCATATGAAGGTCTTGGAATCTTAACTATATCAATGAGGGATTTTACAAAACAAAATTCCCCACTTGCTAAAGGTATTTTTTTCCTCAAGGCAAGTAATAAAGACTGTGACAATTGTCAATATTTCACCTTTAATTTTGGAGACCATCTTAGATATATCATCTCACTTGATTCTCATAAACATCTACTTATTTTTTTGATATTTCCAATGATGTTCTATTGAAAATATACAAATGCAAATTTTTCTCAAGGCTTTTAAGGTTTAGACCTGAAATGTTTTTTTTTTCATTTTCTTCATTCAAAGAATTCAATATTCAAAGAAATATGTAGTTAGAAACTGATCCACAACCATTAAATCATAAAACTGGAAGAAGTGGCATTTTATCAGAATATTCTTGCCTATGAAATACTACTCAAATTTCAGAAATGAAGATATAATTTATTTAAATTTCACTTAAATTATTTCCTAACCCATAGACTTTATTGTCACAGAGATATAGCTTTGGGGTGAAGTATCAGCACAAAGAAGAGAATGCTCCAATTCTGTTGCCTTTTTCTCAATTCAGGTGAGTGGACACTTCACTTCCACAGCATGCAGAGATTCCCTACTTATATTACATGTACCTTAATAATAATGACTAAATAATGAGATATCTAGCAGAAGTGGAAGTCTCTGTAAAACTGAGGTGTTTTTGTGATCTTGCCAGAGAAATCTTGGCTTCCATATATTACCAAGTAAATGTCCAGCCATTGTTTAAATGTGGAATAGGATCAGTAGCCCAACTAAACAGGCCTGTGATTATTTAAAACTTATAAACATCTACTTATTACCATTTTATAAATGAGGAAACTGGGATTGACAAAAATAAATCAATTGTTCAAGATGATATAGCTATAATAGTAAATGTTTCCAGCAGGATTGAATTCACATCTTCCTTACTCCAAATCCATAATAGGCTGTAATTCAGGCAATATGAAACTGATGAAAAGAGTTTTGGGAGGTAGAGACAACTAATTTTAATTTATGATACATGCTCATACACAGAGATATATATGTATATATGCATGCCTATATATGTGTATGTGTGTATGCATGTATACACACATGCATTCTGCATTTATGTATTTGTATCTATTTATATATATAGTGTTTGTGTGTATATGTATGTATTACAATGTCTGTTTATGTGATTATACAATCGTATTTATGTATGTATAAGTAGGTATATGTGTGTTTGTGTAATGAACTTTCCACTTTTCCCTTTGGTGCAGGCCTAGACAACTGTGTTTAACTCCTTTGACAGGGTATGGGAGTCCACTTAAAACCATTTCAAAAAAAAATTCTCCCTGACAATATTGGAGGGAGATGATCATTTTTTTACACCTGAAATTTACAAGACTCCCTCTTCATTTACCATCCTACTGAATGCACAAATCAAAATTATCCCTACAGATTAAATATTTTAGAATCAATACAGTCACCATGTTTGGCCTCTTCATATGTGTAGAGCTGTATGGAATAATGGATACATCAGTGATATGGAGTCAAAGGACCTGGGTTTGAATCGTCACTACCGCCTACTATACATGTAATAATAAGTGTCACTTCATTTCACTGGTTCTCAGTTTTCTCATTTGTAAAATGAAGAGATCTCTAGACCCTTCTAATTCTCTACATCTTTTTATTTTTCTCTGTCTCTGGGGCACAGAAATCAATGTCCAATGAACTTGGATACATGAATTTGATTCCCCTCAAAATATATTGAGTGGCATATGATCTCATTAATCTGACCATGTTCCTGTGAGAGACAGAATAGTATAATAAATAGAGTGCTGACTTTGGAGTAAAGACAATTGAGATTAAAGTTTTCTCTCTGAAATATGCTAGCTTTATGAATACAGCGGTATGCTGGAGCCAGCTGAAATCAGTTTGAGAGAGATGATCGTTAAATTGTCAGTGTAAGCATTTATGCATTGGAAATCCTGCAGTACTACAAACTAGAGCTTGATTTGTTGTTTTGTTGGTGGTTTAGACATAAGAAAATGATGAATAAAGTTTAAACATGTGTTTTACATACCAAATTAAAAAAAATATACACAGGGATGTGGATTTACTAATTGACCCTTGTATGTTCACCAATCACTTCATCTTTTAGTGTTCTGTATCTATTTGGTCATCAAAAACATTAAGTTACAGAGCTGCTTGAGAAAGTTTCCACAGTGTGACTACACTGTATAAATATGATCTCTGCTCTGTACTCTCCCTACCTCACTTCTAAGAACAATAACAACAATTTGGAATCTTGGAAGAGAAATTTGTGAGACTTTGTTCTTTTTTTATCAGCCTGTCATGCAATCAAGCAACAATAGTGTGTTGTTATTTTTGCATGCCAGACACTCTGTTGGATGTTGGGGATTCAAAGACAAAAATGAAGTTGTCCTTTCCCTCAAGACACTAATATTTTAAAGGGAAGAAAACCATGCTCAAATATAGATATCCAGAAAATATATACCAGGTAATGTCTGTATGTGGCTAGGGCAGATAGAGATTTAGGAAAGGAAAAGGATTAGATGTGATCATGAAGGGGAAACATGGAGACCTCCACACATGCAGACTAATGACTTCATTCAGTAAAGAATCTGAGCTCTCCTTGGATTAAGAGACAATAGGATTTTTGTTTTGCCTCTGTTTTCACTATCTGCTCCTCCAGGCACTTTTGAGCCACTGTGGCATCTCTAACACACTACAGAATTATCAAATGATTATTATACTGGACCTGAGAGAGCTCCCATCTGGTTTTATTAAGATGGCAGAAAGTCTTCATTTGTCCCATGGCCATTTTCCTTTGAAAAGTATAGCATCAATTATAGAAGAAAGATAAGGACCCACATGTGCAAAAATGTTTGTAGCAGCTCCTTTTATGGTAGCAAAGAATTGAAAAGTGAAGAGATGCCCATCAATTGGGGAATGGCTGTACAAACTTTGGGATATGGAAGTAATGGAATATTGTTCTATAAAAAATGATGAACAAGCTGATTATAGAAAAGCCTCAAAGATTTACATGAACTGATGCTGAGCAAAACAAGCAGAACCAGGAATACATTGTACATAATAACAATAAGAATGTGTGATGATCAACTATGAAGGATTTGGTTCTTCCCAGTGGTTCAGTCATCCAAGGTAATCCTAATAAACTTTGAATACAAAATGCCATCTGCATCCAGAAAAAGAACTATGGAGACCTACATTCACTATTCAGAGTCAATGTAAATCAGCACATGATATGTTCACTTTTTTCTTTTTTTTTCTCTCCCCCATGGTTTTTCCCTTTTGTTATAATTTTTCTCTGCCAACATGAATCATAAAGAAAAGTGTAGCATCTCAAAGCTTCTGAGCTTCCAACAAATCTACAAATATGAATGTGTTCCCATTAGTTAAAAAGTGAAAAAAGAAAGATTTTCAAAACTTCTTTATGTTAAGCTGAAGTACAATGTTGCTTAGAGGTGTATAAGCACTCAGAAAAAGGATATATCCAGGGGGCACTTGTCAGGAAGGGGGAAGCAAAGAAGCAGTTTGTGAGTGGGAGAGGAAAACAAAAGAAAATTTCTTATTAGGGAAACAAGATAGATGATGGCAGTGGTTTGGAAGTAGTGGAAAAAATGGTAGCAACACACCTGGAAACTCTTTCCCATGGACTCATGTTCCAGCAAAATCATTGACTCTACCACCTACATCTCAAGACTGTGCTTTTTTTTCTCTTGCCTCTTTGTCATTGGCTGAGTTTTTATCTATGTCTTGAATGCTTCTTATTGAGTTCTTATATATTTTGATGGCTTCAACTGAAATGCTACCTTATCCATGAAGCCTTTCTCCATCAAAAATCACCTTCCTCTAAGATTTACATACTGCTTTGTTTTGTACTCATAATGTTATATTACTGACTTTCTGTGCTTGTTAGGGAGTTGTTTCTTTTAAAGAGTGAAAAACTACTTGACAAAAAAATGTTTACCACTTTGTTCCCAGGTCAAAGCAAGAAAAAAAAAAGTTAAGTGATTCTTTCCTAATGTTGCTGTTAAGCCTTTTTTCACTTGTGTCTGACTGTTCCTCATCCCATTTGAAGTTCTTTAGGTAAACATACTGCAACAATTTTCCATTCCTTCTCTGTATTATTTTACAGATCAGGAAACAGGCAGAGTTAAGTGACTTGCTTAAGATCATACAACTAATAAGGGTCTGAGGCCAGATCTGAACTCAGTAAAATGAGTCTTTTTGACTCCAGGTCCTTCCTTACTAATATTTGAGAACTATCATCCCTAATTCAGGCTTTGCATCCCCACTTCTTTCAGTGAACACTATTGTTTGCCATTCTTTAGATTCAATCTAATTTGACAATGAACTTTCTAAAATATAGCATCTAAAAGTGAATAAAATACTTCAGATCATGCTTCTATCAAAAGAAATGAGTCAGTGCATGGCAAGCCTAAGGAGACTACAGCAAATCCATCACCAGCCAATTACCATGAAAAAGTTGCAGTGTCAAGTATAGATGTCATTAGAGAGTCCAGTAAAGTAGGTGAGTTATTTATGTGGTGAGAGAAAGGGATAAACAATGAATGACCTGCCTTTTCTTTTTTTTTCTAATGGAAATTTAGCTTTTCTTTTTTTTTTATTAAAGCTTTTCACTTGTATAACATATGTATGGGCAGTTCCCCAACATTGATCCTTACAAAGCTTTCCACTGCAAATTTTACTCCGAGTCCCCTCCCCTCCCCTAGATGGCAGGAAGTCCACTACATGTTAATAATGTTGAAATGCTTGAGAAGTTATGCAAGAAAAATCCTATCTACAAGAAAAAAAAA
>JAJPUD010001699.1:152544-185451 GCA_023553655.1 Myrmecobius fasciatus | reverse complement strand
TTTCCTGTCATTTTAGCCAATCTGACAGGTGTGTAGTGGTACCTCAGAGTTGTCTTAATTTGCATTTCTCTGATCAATAGTGATTTGGAGCAACTTTTCATATGACTAGAGATGGTTTTAATTTCATCATCTGAAAATTGTCTGTTCATATCCCTTAACCACTTATCTATTGAAGAGTGGCTTGAATTCTTATATATATGAGACAATTCTCTCTATATTTTAGAAATGAGGCCTTTATCAGAACCATTAAATGTAAAGATGATTTCTCAATTTGATGCTTCCCTCCTAATCTTGTCTGCATTTGTTTTGTTTGTGCAGAAACTTTTTAACTTAATATAATCAAAATTATCCATCTGGTGTTCAATTAGGAGTTCCAGATGATCTGCATTTTCGATTGTCATCCATGAGATAGTAAGAAAATTAGAGAAAAGCCTCCAGCATATCACCCAACCCTTATACTCTATGGTAGATTATAGAATGATATGGACAGGAGTCAGCCAGGAGGAAGGGTGATTCAGGAACACAAGTGGGTTGTGCTCTGCAGTATTGGCAAGAATGTCCATATTGATGAAATCCCAGATGCTTCCAAATAATCACAGCAGAGGACGTGTCTTGGCTGCTGTGGCATTCTACTGGTCCCATCAGGAATTTTTCCACTAAAATTCTCAGATCTCTTTTGGAGGAAGTATTGTCTAACAATATTGCCCCTCCTCTTCTTAAACAGATTTTTAAAAAGTGAAGTCCATCCCCAAACTTGTCCTCCAGCTTTCTTATCTCTTTACATTTTCAGAAGACTTTTATTTCCTTTCAGATGTACAGTTATTTCTTCTTTTACCCATATGAGAGTTGAGTTCCAAAATTACCAGCCTTCTACTTCCACCTACTTCCTCAATATTAGTTCTTCCTTTCATGTCCTATTCTATAATGATTGTTCCCTTTTATCTTGCCCTAACTGATTTTGTTTTGTAGAATCACTTTTTCAGACACATTCCACTCCAACCTTTCTTTCATACTACCTTAGTAATAATGACAATTTAAAGAGTACTGGTAACTTTTTCATGTACAGATACACACATTATATAATATATATGTAGGTATGTATGTGTGTATTTATATATAAAGTTTGACTTTAATGAGTTCCTTATAATTAATCTTTAATGTTTTTTTATAAATCATCTTTTATAAATAATTTTACATTAGATTCTGGTCTTTTGATTAGAAATATCTAAAAGTCTTTCAGTTTATCAAATCTCCATTTTTTTCATGAAGGATTATACTCAACTTAGCTCCTTAACCGGCATGTAATATTTATTCATTGCCTTTTGTTCCTCTATAATGCTATTGTATAACCATTTATTTTTTTCCTATATCCCTCTCTACTAAGGCATACTTTTTAACCATTACCCCATAATAGGTTATAACCCATAATCCTCAGCATGAATGTATGCTGAATGAATAAATAAATTAATTGATGAATAAGAATGAATTATATGCTTACAATTTGGCATGGATTTTTTTCATACTAGCATATATATTTAATAAGTCAAGAAAGTCCCCAACAATCAGGAGCTTACATTTTAGTAGAAGAAGCTAATATATCTAGGGAAATGATGTGAGGGAGGAATATGTTGATATTGTAAACTGCATGATTGGGGAATATAGTTATAAAGTAATTGATTAACTTAAATTTTCTAACACTGCTAACATTAGCTATGATCATTATTCTTAGCTAGATGTAAAGTAATGAATGGGATGAGAGAGGATATGTGCATGGAAAAAAGCATAGTTGCTGCATCCTTTTCTGCTTAAAATGAGGTATCTAATACTCTTTATTACATGTAATTGGAATTTTTATGTATTGACTTCTGAGTCCAACAGTTTCATGTTATTATCATGAAGATGAATAATGTTGTGTGACTTCTTGCATTCTTGTATTATGTCTATTATGGATAATTGATTCTGACTATTGGTATTATTCTTATTATGTAATATGAACTATTCTCATCAGAATCAAGATTGTTGAATACAGCTGGGCTGCTTTTGGTCAGAAAAGGTAGAAAACACTGAGGATGGTTAACATCATTCAAAAAAAAGAACACTTCATTATGGAGTATAGTAGTTTTTTTTTTCAAATACTTGAGAGATTGTCATTTGGAATGGAAGTTAGATTTATAATAAATGTTTGTAGATTTATTGATAGCTGAATTGTCTGATTTTTGTAGCACACGTCTAGATATAATCACAAGATAAATTATGGGAAATGCATCAGGTAAACCCAAAAAAGAAGAATGTGTAATATTATCACATAAAACAAAAACAAATATTCACAGAATAAAAAGAGAGAAAGAAATTACATGTGATAAATAGAACCATAGATAACAAATAAATATCAATATTAAATTTTTACACTTAACATGACTTAGTGTCCAAATTGACAAAGTAAAAATTACCTGAATAGAAAAAGACATTGAGAGTTATATTACATTGTGAGGAGATCTTTTAAATCTGGGTGAGTCTTACAGAAAGATATGCAAAAAGGACAGCATAAACTAAAGAAATCACTCGAGAAACTAGCACTAAAGACTTATGGCTTCTTATAATTTGGACTACTTAAGTTACAACTGTATCTCTGAACCATGTGAAAATTTTCCAAAAAAAAAATAATCATATGAAATGACAGAGATATATAGAGGACCACAGATAATAGGGAACCCTGAGCAAGGTATAAGACTCTTTAGTCCTGTAAAAAGAACCCTGCTCACATGTCTTGTTTGGCTCCCCATCCCAGCAAGAGGTGTCTCTGCCTTCCTGAGAAGTCAGGGAGTGTGAAAACCTGTGTTGTAATTAAAGTAAAATTACACTAAAGTAACAGGGAAACATTTGCCCACTAAAGGAAGTTCTTTATGTAGTTCCACATGCACAGTATCCTATAGTTACTTCATGCACAGTGTGTTATAGTATAGTAAGTTTATTAGGGTATATAAGGCTGAGAAAATTTTGAACAAATAGACTCCTGGAACCATTTTTGTGAATTTCACCCTTTCACTCCTCTCCTATGATCGGGATTCAGGCTGGTACTGAAATCCTCTGGTGAGAAGTCCAATCCATTAGATATGCCAAACAAAATCTAAAAAAGAAGGCAGGGCAAAAACATTCTTCATAAATCATAATGCAGTTTTAAAAATAGTAACCAGCCAGGGAAGAACAAACAAAAGCCATAGAACCAAAGGCTTCACAATGAAATCCTAAATGAGTTGGTCATAGAACAACTAATAGCAAAAAATAATTATATGAAAGAAAATGTCAATGATGAAACAACACATTACAATAAATGGGATATAGTAAAAGCAATCTTAGGGGGGGAAATATATATATATATGCCAATAAATATGTTAAGAAATAAAAAAGAGAGGATAAATAGACAATATGCATTGAAAAATTAGAAAGTCAACAAATAAACACAAAATTTAGATATTTAAAAAGAGAAATTAACAGCCTTAAACCTCCCCCCCAAAAAAACAAAAACAAAAACAATGATAAAACAAAATACTGGTTCTTCAAAATGACAAATGAAATTGATAAACATTCAGCCAATCTGACTAAATAGAAGACAGAAATCAAATCAATAAAATATGAAAAGAACCAAATGAAGTCAAGACAAAACCAGAAGAGATTTTAACAGAATTATCAGAACCATCTAATCGCAGTTATATGCTACCAAAAATGAGAATAAATAAATGGAAAACTTTCTTCAAAAATATGTAATATACTCTTGACAAGTAGAACTCTTGACAATCTAGTCACAGAAAAGATAAAAAGAAGCTGGGGAAAAACCTACAAAAATTCCTCCTAGTCCCAACAGATTCATGGGAAAATTATATGAAAAGTTTTATTTTTTTCATTTTTTGGGTTTTTTATTTTTAATAATAACTTTTAATTTTTGAAATACATGCAAAGATAATTTTCAACTTGTAAATTTCTTCATCCTTGTAAAATTCTGTGTTCCAAGTTTTTCTCCCTCCCTTATCCCCACCCTCCTTCTCCAGGCAGCATGCAATCCAATATATGTTAAACATATGCAATTGTTTTTGTATGAAAATGTTTAAAGAAATATTAGTGCCAAACCTTCCCAAAAACAATGAAAGCACTCTAATAAATTATTTTATGAGGCAAATATAATCCTAATACCTAAACCAAAGAAAGAAAAAAAAACACATAAAATCTATAAAACAATTTCATTAATGAATATGGATTCAAAATCTTTAAATAAAATTCTGTTAGATTCTAGCAGGTTATCCAAGAAATCATTCTTCATGATGACATTAGATTTATATTAATAATGAAGGATTGGTTCAAAAATTTAAAATCAGTATAATTACTCAGACAAAATAAATGGAATGCATAGCATGTTATAAGCATAGAAGAAACTTTTCATATTTTAAAAACATGTATCTAAAACCAATAGCAATTGTCATATGCAACATGGATACATATGCTAGGAGTTTTACCAATAAATATAGAAATAAAGAAGGAAAGATCACTCTTTATCACTTCATATAGTTCTGAAAATACTAACAATAGCAATAATAGAAGAAAAAAGTTAGAGACAGATTTTTTTTAAAAAGATATTTTGCTTTGCTTATTTGCTAATATGATAGTTCATTTAGAAAACCCTAGGCAATCAGCAAAAAATACTAATTAAAACAATGAGAAATTTCATTGATGTTGTAGGCTACAACATAAACTCTTAAAAATCAAAGTCATTTCTATATAACAAAAACATCCAAGAGGCAATAACAGAGGGAAAAAAGAAGTGTTAGTTTAAACAATTACAAATGCACTATCTTCAAATCCATATAAGAAGGACCAAAATTACTTACATAAATTCAATCACAAAATCTTCCTTAAAGAAATAAAGAATATCATAGAGAAAAAATATTCAATACTTATAGTTGAACCTTGCCAACATAATAAAAATTAGAATACTATCAAAATAAATATACTTTTTTAATCTTATGCCAATTACCTTATCAAAGAGGTATTTTGTGGAACTCAATAAAGCAATTAATAGATTCATTTAAAAAATTTTCAGTGTATAATCTCAAGGAAATTAATGAAAAGATCTGGGAATTAAAATTGAAAAGCACACCCATACTTCAAACTATAATATAAATAAGCCATCATCTAAGGCATCTGATATTGGTTTTAAAAAATAGATACATACATCGACGGAATAAACTAGATAAGGGAAAATCGGAAATAATGGAACTCAATAACCAAATGTTTAATAAGCCAGAAATTATAAAGTATTTAGGAAGGAATTCTTCATTCAACAAAAAGCACTAAACAAAATAGAAAGTAGTCTGGCAAAAATGTAGGTTTCTATGAAGACCTTATGTTATATTGTATTAATAACTAGAATTTACATAATGCTTTAAGGCTTGCAAAGTACTTTACAAGTATTTTATTTTATTCTCACTACAACCCCTTGAGTTGGGTGCTATTAGCACCTTCATTTTACAGATGAGAAAACTGAGATCAGAATAGATAAAAATGAATTGCTTAGTGTCACATAAAAGTAAATAAGGCAGAAGTGGAACTCCTGAATCTACAATGAATCACATTGTTTCCTCATATAACATCATGTATTCTAGATGTATAAGTGACCTTAACCCTGATAGTACTATGAAAAATAGGAGAGAAATAGATCATTTATTTCTTAAAACTACACTTAGGGGACTTGTTCTTAATCAAAGAATAGTGGCAATTACGAAAAGAAAAGAAAACTTTCAGTACATGAAACTCAAAAGTCTCTGCATCAAATAAATAAATCACCTGAGATAAAGAAGGGAAGAAATTGAATGGAAAAAAAAGAAAAGTTTATATCAAAGTTCTCTGATAGTGTTTTGACATTCAAAATATGTAAGCTATTAATAAGTGAATTCATATGTATTTAGACACATATAAGTATATATCAAACAAATTTAGTGAGAAAAATATTTTGTGTATAACCAAAACTTTTTCCTCAATAAACTGTCAAGTGGTACGAACAGTTCTCCAAAGAATAATTGAAATGTAATAATAATCATATTAGTAGATGTACTTATAAGTATATATTAAATCTATAACCACATAGATAATATAATATAGCCAAAGATCTCACAACATATGTAATATTTATGTGTATGTATGCATACATATGTACTTATACATAAATTATGCTACATTAGCTACATTTTCTCTCGACACAATTATTAGATTGCTAATTTAGAGAAATGTCCCAGATACCACATATCTGTATTATAACTCTGGACTTCCTCAGGTATCAATACAGGATATCCAGCAGGGGAATGGTACCTGGTATAGGCCTTTATCATTTCACACTTGGATTATTAGTGGTGAGTTTGATAGCCTCAAGTCTTTTTCTACTTTAGGTCATTCTCCATTCAGTTTTTAAAAATGACTTTCCAACCATGTTACCAGCTTACTCAACAAGTTCCAATGGTTCCCATTTGTCTCTAGGATCAAATAACAAACTTTTCTACTTGGCATTTTTAGTTCTTCATTACCTGCCTCCTTCTACTTTTTCAATATTCTTATACTTTATCCCCTCTCAAAAGGAATTCTATGGAAAGTGTTTTCCAGACTTTCTTAATCCCAGCATCTTTGTGCTTTTAATTACTTCCCATTTGTCCATATCTAACTAGTTTATACATATTTTTTTCCACTTGCCATTGCATCCATTAGATTATGGCTCCTTATAAACAGGGGCTCTCTTTTGACTCTTCAGTTATTAGCACAGTGTCTTAATAAATGCTTATTTCATAAATGTTTATTTTCTTTAAATGCTATCAGTTACAAATTCTCTTCCTTTTCTCCCTCCCCACCTATTAAAAAGGCAATAAATATGGTATTCATTGTATCTATAAAGTTATGCCAAGCATATTCCCACATTAGCCATGTGGCAAAAAAAATCAAGAAAAATCAAGTTAGGGGCAGCTAGGTGGCGCAGTGGTTAGAGCACCAGCCCTGAAGTCAGGAAGACCTGAGTTCAAATCTGGTCTCAGACACTTCCTAGCTGTGTAACCCTGGGCAAGTCACTTAACCCCAATTGCCTCAGCAAAAAGCAAAAAAAAAAAAAAAAAAAGAAAGAAAAAAAATCAAGTTAAAATCTATGCTTCAATCTACATTCAGAGTTTGTCAGTTCTCTCTCTAGAGGTGAATGGCATTTTTCCATATGAGAGGATGGACTAGGGTGGTTACAATGGGAGTGGAGAGTCAGGTGGATACAAGTTTTATGAGAAAAGATCATCATGATTTGACCAGTGGTTGGATATCGTTAGTAAGGAGTGGAAAAGAATAAAAAATGGGATGACTCAAGTTCTTTAAACTCATTAATCTAATGTTTCTTTGTATAAATAGAAAGGAACTCAGAGTCCATGAAGTCCAGTCCTCTTGTCTTTTAGGTAAAGAAACTGAGATCCTGAGACCCTAAATGATTTTCTAATGGTGAAAAATGTAGAAAGCATCAGAGACAGATTTGAACCCTTGTTCTCTGACTCAGATTCCAGTGCTTTTGCTGCTGTGTTAGCCCAGTCTGGGAAGCATCAGTTGCTGGGTAGGTGGGGGTGCCATTAAAGAAATGAGCCAGTTATTGGTTAGCAAGACTGTGCTTTTGTGGATTACTTGGGAGGAAGGAGAGGAGAAGGAGATCTGTTTCATGAAATCCTTTTCTGTCTCCTCTTTAGAACACAGTGTCATCAAGTTTTGCCTATTGCCTCAATATCAAACAAAGTCTGTTTTCTGAGCTTTGATTCCCATTAATTCAGTCAGAATAAATAATTTTAAAATTTTATCCCTGCCCTGAGTTATACAAATTTTAATGGAAATCAAAGAATTAAGTCAATGGGACAAAGCCCTAAAACAGCAGCTCAGAGTTGGCAATTGGCACAGCTAGTAATTGAGGAAGTCTCTATGCAAAGACACCCTGGGGAAGGCCCAGCAGGATATAAACAGTCTGCCTACTAATTAACACCTGTCAGACATTACCATTGCAGCAGTTGAAATTCCCCAGGGATTAAAACAGACCCTGCAATAGTGTATAAAATAGAGTTTGGACCTTGGAGTCATGACTTAGGTTCAAATCTCACCTCTGAAACTGACCAGCTATATGACCTCAGGCAGGTCATTTTCCCTCTCTGAGCCTGTTTCCTCATATGTAGAATGAGGGTGATACGTCCCCCTCACAGAGCTATTGTGAGGCTGTAATAAGATATTGCTTATAAAAAGCTTTGCAAAGTATAAGATACTATATAATCAATCAACTAACAGGCATTTATTAAGAGATTACTATGTGCCAGGCACTATGTTAAGTGCTGAGGATACAAGGAAAGAACAAAAA
Source organism: Myrmecobius fasciatus (assembly GCA_023553655.1). Lineage (NCBI taxonomy): Eukaryota > Metazoa > Chordata > Mammalia > Dasyuromorphia > Myrmecobiidae > Myrmecobius > Myrmecobius fasciatus. Next base: position 177,050 of record JAJPUD010001699.1, on the reverse strand, counting down.
GAGCTTTATAATAACAGATAGGGTCATTGGCTAATCCTCTGGCTCTAATGGTGAAAAAAGAGTTAAACTGCCTCTTTAGTAACCAGAATCCAGGCATGGGATGCTGACAGTCTCAGCAAGTCCTGTCTCCTTTGTATTTTCCCACTTCTGAAGAAAATTCCTATGAAATGTCATTGAGTGATGCCATGGAACCCATTCAATCCCACCCATTACTCCTTATAAAAAAAAAAGATGTATCTCACATGAGCATCACCCATTTTGCTCAGGTATTGCCTGTATCCAACCTGTCCCCATTCCTTTCTAATCTGTAATAGTTTAATAAGCCATTCCGCATTTTGAGGATTCTTCAATTTGGTCTGAAGCAAGGTACTCCAAGTGTTGTCCTTTGGAAGTGTGGTCAAGGGGAATGTCTAAAACCTTTCACCAAGCACTTTTAAAAAAGAATCAAATAGTAAGTTTTTGGCTCAAAATTTCAACTCTTTGAGTTTGTCAAATGTTAGTTATTATGATCTTTTATTTCTGTATTTTATGTACCTAATCTAGTCCATTGATCAACTACTCTATTTCTTATCAAATAACATTATTTTGATGATTATCACTTTGTGGCATGGTTTAAAATATGAAACTGTTAGGTTGTCTTTTTTTTTCATTGATTGCCTTCATATTTTTAGTCTTTTGTTTCTGTGGATAAATTTCCTTATTTTCTATAGTGCTATAAAGTAATTCTTTGGTAATTCAATTTGTTATTGAAATAATGCCAATAAACTAGAAACCTTTACAAAACTGGAGGTAAAATAAGAATGTTCATTTTTTACCATTATTATTCAATATTATATTTTAAATGCTATTTATAGTAATAACACCAGTAAAAGAAATTGAAGGAATAAAAATAACTAATGATGAAGCAAAATTATTACCTTTTTTCAGGTGATAGGATGCTCTCACCATATTTATCCCATTTGGGATTTTCTTGGCAAAGATACTGAAATGGTTTGTCATTATTTCCTCTCTAGGAATACATTCAGTTTTGTTGAGTAAGATATTTTTGGTGGTAATTTTAGCTCTTTTTAAAAAATAGTTCCTTTGCCTTCTGGAATATAATGTTCTAAGCCTTTGACAACTGCTAAATCTTGTTTGATCTGGATCATGGCTCAATGGTATTTCATTGTTTCAAGGCTACTTGTACATTTTCTCCTTTACCTAATGGAATTTGGATATAATATTCCTGAGAGCTTTCATTTTGGGATCTCTTTCAGGATGAGATTAGAGGGTTCTTTCAGTTTCTATTTTGTTCTCTGGTTCTATGATATCAGGACAGTTTTCCTTTTTAATTTCCTTAAATATGCTATATAGATTCTTTTTTGTTATCATGGCCTTCAGGTCCTCCAATAATTCTTAAATTATCTCAATCTATTTTCCAGGTAAGTTTTTATTCTGATGAAAAATTTCACATTTACTTATATTTCTTCATTCTTTTGTCTTTGTTTTATTGTTTCCTGATGTCCCATGGAGTTATTAGCTTTCACTTGACCAATTGTAATTTTTAAAAAGTATTTTCTCCTTGAGCAGGATGATTTTAGATAAAATCTGGAAGGATTCCATGAAAAGTGAAATGAGCAGAATAAGGAGAACATTGTACACAGTAATAATAAAACTCTATGGGTGAATGATCTAGTTATTCTCAGTAGTGATCCTAGACAATTTCAAAGGACATATGATGAAAAATGGTATCTACCTTTAAAAGCACATTATTACGAACTGCATTTTTTAACATTTTTGTACTATGTTTCCTTTCACACCATGACTAATAGTAAAACATTTTTTGCATGATTGTCCATGTATAACCTATATCAAATTGCTTAGTAACTAAGAGGGAGACAGGGAATGAGGGAGGAAGAAAATTTGGAACTCAAAAATGTTTTTAATGTTAAAATTGTTTTTATATGCAATTGGGAAAAATAAAATATTATTTTAAAAAGTAAATAATCTTTAAACATTATTATGAACTAATATTTAAATGTCATTCTTTTTTTAGAACAAGCACAATAATATTATTTATTTTGTAAAGTATTTCCTAATTACTTCTTTTATTTATTTATCATATTTATTTATTTATCTCATTTATTTAGTTTTAATTTTTCTTCAGCTTAATTATAGTTTATGGAATAAAACAAACCTTTCTATAATTCAGTATAATATTTAAAAAGATGATTGTACACAGAACTGCAAATCTGTAATGCGCAATTTGCTATTTCTGTTACAAATGTCAAGTATATTTGCCCCCTTTTCTTTTTCCCTTCCCCCCAGCCATCTAAGAAATGGTTGCCATTAGGAACAAATATGTGTATATCTCTGGAGTAGGGATTCAAGAGACTAGGGGTTTAGAGCAATACAGTGTGTCAGGTCAGATATTGATTAATATCCTCACTGCATGTCCATAACTTTTCACCTGGTCACAGCTGCTCAACTTCAGCATATTAGCTTCCTCTTCTCAAAAGATTCTGCATGTCCAGAAAAGTACGCATTAAAAGAAGTAAATGGAGCTTCTGGGATAAGAGCTCACTATTTGACAAAAATTGCTGGGAAAATTAGAAAATAGCATGGCAGAAACTAGGAATTAAGAAACATCTCACACCCTATACCAAGATAATGTAAAAATGAGTTGGTGATTTAGACATAAAGGATGACACTGTAAGCAAATTAAGAGAACAAGGGAGAGTATACCTCTCAAATCTGTGGAAAAGGGAGGAATTTATGACCAAAGAACTAGAGAACATTATAAAATGCAAAATGGATAATTTTGATTATGTTAAATTTTTTAAAAAATTATACAAAGAAATCTACTACAAGCCATTCTCCAAATGATGAATGGTCAAAGGATATGAATAGATAGTTTTCAGATGAAGAAATCAAAACCATTTCTAGTCATATGAAAAAATACTCTAAAACATTATTGATTAGAGAAATTCAAATTAAGACAACTCTGAGGTACCACTACACACCTCTCAGATTAGCTAAAGTGACATGAAAAACTAATGATAAATGTTGGAGGGATGTGGGAAAACTGGGATACTAATACATTGCTGGTGGAGTTGTGAACTGATCCAATCATTCTGGAGGGCAATTTGGAACCATGCCCAAAGGGCTATCAAACTGCATACCCTTTGATCCAGCAGTGTCTCTACTAAGTCTAGATTCCAAAGAGATCACAAAAAAAGAAAAAGAACACACATGTGCAAAAATGATTGCAGCTGCCCTTTTTGTAGTGCCAAGAAACTTGAAACTGAGTGGATTCCAATCAGTTGGAGAATGATTGAATAAGTTATGATATATGAGTGTTATGAAATATTACTGTTCTAACTACTGAATGGATGTATCATGCTATATCACCATCCAACAGAAAAAAAAAAGATTCACTAACTCATTATCTTCCATCTGAGCTAAAGACATGAGCATGGAATTTGCTATGCATCCCTATTCCACAAAGATAGAAATTACAGATCACCTCATTATCAAATATGTTTTATGCTAACTATTAGTTCCACCAGTGGACACACTTGGTAATAGTTCTGTGACTGAACAAGAGGATTAATATTCTTTATCAGGTTATTTACCTCTTGCCTCCAATAAGAAATTAGAATCATTTCAGAACATAGGTGGAAAATCCAGTCTGCATCTGATTTGAGTTTTTCATGATAACATTAGATTATGACCTCAGAACATTATACTAAGGGTAGAAAAACTAATAGATCATACTCTTAGAAAACAACAAAGGTCAATCAGTACATTCTTATATCTATTTCTCTAGACTGAAAAGGGAATCTCTCCAATATTTCTTAATAATCCATCCCTATAAAGAACAAGTTTCATTCTTAGTAATACTTTCATAATATTATCTTGATATTTCCTCCTGCTTCTAAAACCATTCTTCTTCTTCTCTTTGTCTCTCCCTTCGTTCTCCCCTTCCTTCCCCCCTTCCTTCCTTCCTTCTTTCCTTCCTTCCTTCCTCCTTCCCTCTCTCCCTTCCTCATTCCCTCCCTCTCTACCTCTCTCCCTTCCTTCTTTCTTTTCTGTTTTCTTTCCTTTCTTCCTTCCCCCCCTCTGTCTCTGTTTCTGTGCTTGCATCTCTGTATCTATCTGTGTCTCCCTGTCTCTGTTTGGCTGTCTGTCTCACTCTTCTGTCTCTATGTGTCTCTATCTCTTTGTCTCTCTCTGATTCTGTCTCTCTGTCTCTGTCTGTGTGTGTGTGTGTCTGTATGTCTGTCTCTCTCAAAATTAACTGACTTGTTTGCATGAGCTCCATACTATTTCTGGACTTCTATTCAGTCATCCTGAAGCTCTGATGCCTTCTCTTTATTCCTATCAAATTATTCTTCTTTTAAGGTTTTCTCTTATTCTCCTCTGATCATCTCCATAATTCTTTTGTGAGCTCTCCAACTTGTGCTAGTGCTTCTTAGATACAGTGCCCACAAGGTGAAATATTTCTCCAGAAAAGATCAGAAGAGAGCTGAGTACTTTGGAAGAGATTAGTTCTCTTTCCTTCCATATGCCATGCTTACTCATGATGTTTTCTGTTATTGGACAGAGCATGAATCAGTCTAAATCATCTAACTGCAAAAATCTCTTTTGAGGTGCATCATTTTGAGACTGAGATCTAATTCCTGTCATTTTAGGCTTTTTCTTTTACATCTAACATCACGTAATCAGCAATTATCTTTGAAAGGATTTCCCTGAATAAAATAGCAGTAAAATGATGTATGATGCATATTTGGATTAGGAATCAGAAAACACTGGAAAATTGTTCTTACTCCATAACCTCTCTAGCCCTAAGTTTCCTCATTTATAAAATGAGAGAATAAAATGTAATTATCTATAAATTTCCTTTTAGCTCTAACATTCTATCATCCTATCTCTATGTAGGAATATTTGAAAACTATATTTTCCATGTTTGTCTAAGGTAAAGATATGCTCAAAATTCAAAGGAAAGAATTAGGAAATACAGGATTTGTGAATTACTTTAAATATGGGTATTGTCTATTTTTCATCCTGCTATATTGATAAAGTTTTACTAACATATCAGGAAAGAGAATTTGAGAACCAGTTTAACTCAAGCCACAAATGAGCATTTTGCTGAGTCTTAAGTTCTCAAACAAGCTTGAACTAGATTCTTCTCTAAAGTATCCTTGAAGAGCAAGCTCAGTTTACATGCCCTCTCAGTTAAGTGCAGAATCTGCTTTATTATCATTCTATTTTTTTATCACTCCATTTTTATCACTAGTACCCCTTGGATGGACACAAAATGAAGAGTCACATAAAACAATGAGTATTTTTTACCTTATTCCTTTTTAGAACAATGGAGCCTCTTGAAGTTCTATCATAAATGTCATTTTTAGTTGAAAAGTATATTTATTACAGTGAAAAAGTAAAATATATTTATTAAAAAGAGATTTCAGTGCTTATATGAGAATAAAAAGGGACAGATTATTTTTTGCTAGTGGAAAAGCGTAATGAAGTCAAAAAGTAATTGGCTCTAGGTCCAGCAGAGAGAAGATTGGCTTCTTCACCTTTCTTTTGTCCATGATTTATTTTCATTTTCATGCCAATTAAATAAAGGATTGAGAGTGGGCTTCTTCATGACAGTTGTCCAAACTCCATATAGCTACTATGTTTGGGTTAATTTTGTTATATCTTTGCTTTTATTTTCTTTAATAAATATCATCCTTAAGCTCATTTTCTTCCTCCTTTTCAATATTCCTCTTTTGTCTCTGATTTCCTTTCCCTTAATAATGTCAACTTTTTGATGAGTAATGCATTTAGAAAATTCCTCACTAAACATCATGTATATCTCAAACTTTCATTTCTTTCTATCTTGCACTTTTAAGAAATGCTAAATATTGTATATACATTCAGAGCCAATCAAGTAGGTGATGACTTACAAAGGTTGAGTAGTTATCTATGCAAACACAATGAGTAGAAAGAAACTGAAAAGGATATTTGTCCATTTTAAACCAAGATTTCCTGCAGAATGCAGCAGTCAAGTAATCACACAGTCTCTGGAGATCTCCTTTGAGATAGAACATATTACTTCTCAAATAGGCTCATTTGTTTCTTGAGTCATGGTAAATGTTGCAAGATGTTTCCTTACATTCAATCTAATGATGTTTTTCCAATTTCCATTGATCTTCATTTTGGGACCAAAAAGAATAAGCCTATTTGATCTTTTGTTCAGGTGATAGGATTTCAAACATTAATAACTATCATGCTCCATATTCTACATTTTGTCTGAAGCAAACACTCTTATTTCCTTTGATTTATCTTCTTATGATGTGAAATTGAGATTCTTGACCTTAGTAGTTATACTACTCTGGAAGCTTCCTATTATTTTGAAAAATCTGTTGCCCAGAACCAAATACAATACCCAGAATGTGATCAGAACATGAAACAACAAAACTAATATGTTATAGTGCTTTCTGATTTACACTTCACGTATAGTGTATAATGTTTATCCTCACAACCAAAGTAAGCATGATAATTATCTATAATTTAAATACAAAAAATGATAAAAATCTAATTGGCTTCTTCAGGGTCATCTACCCAGTTATGTCTCTGATATAAGATTATGAACCCAAGCTTTTCCTGACTTCAGAGCATGTATTGAAAGCTATTTCACTTTAAGAATCTTTCTATTTTGTTCCCATGTAGGACTCTGTACTCTTCTGTTAGTATTTGCTATTCAAATAATCCAAAATCCTGCCATAGTATCCTGTTATACAACATCTTCTGAGAAAATAGACAAACCCCTCCCCCAAAGCAGGAATGCTTCATAATTCACCAAACAGCACATTAATTTCTTATTTTCCCCAAATCCTTGAATAATTATTATCTTTCCTTTTTTTGTCAACTTGTGAGTCCACTGGATATAATGAATAAAAGCCTCAGAGTGACTTTGCTTTTTATGTCTCTAATTCTTAATGATTTGAAAGAGTTTTTATTACATGACAATTGATAACTTGGCTGGCTGCCTTTGATAACTGCATGTTCATATCCTTTGCCCATTTATCATTTGAGGAATTGCTCTTATTATTATAAATTTGATTCCGTTTCTTATATATTTTGGAAATGAGAATTTTATTCATTACCTATTTGACTTGTAATTTTAAAAACATTGGTTTTGTTTGCAAAAATTCTTTTATTTTATGAAATCAAAATTGTCCATTTTATTTTCTGTGATCCTTTCTATCTCTCACTTGGTTACATGTTATATATGTATACGTGTATATATATACACATATATATGTGTGTGTGTGTTATGAGCACCATATTTAAGAGCATATAATAGTAATAATGATAATAAAAATGGTAACAGATATTTTTGGACTTTATTTTGGTACATGGTCCCAGGTGTTTCTCAAAATCTATGTGATGCCATGAATGCCAGTTTTCCCAGAAGTTTTTGTCAGATCCAATACCTAAGGTTTTATTTCAACAGCATTATTTTCTTTCTTTCTTCCCTCTCAAATTCATCTTTCTCATACATAAATATAGGCATATATATATATATATACATATGAATACATAAAAATACACATAATATGTTCCCCAAATGTTTCAGTGTAGTGTTAACTTAGTAAAACTTAAATCCATACAAAATTTTTAGTATGTACAGGCACACACACAAATGCATAGATCTGATTATGTCATATTTCTAACAAAAAAATCAGTATTTCCTAATTATATAGACTGTAAATTTTAAGTTCCTTTGCCTAGTTCCAAGACATCCTGCTGTCTGGCATCTGCAAAATCTACCTTTCCATTTTTTTTCACATTACTCCTCTCACAACATTCGACACCAAGGATTGGTAAACTATGGCTTGTAAGTCAGATCCAACCCATAGCTTATATGTATGTGTGTATATAAATAAATAGATACACAAACACACATGTATGTATAGACATATATATATATACACATACATATATAAATGACCTAAAATATGTATTTTGTTATTTTAAAATAAAATTTTATTTCATGTAAAATGGAAAAGAAAACATTCTGAGTTCATGGGCTGTACAAAGTCAGATGATAGGCCAGATTTGAGACTCAAAACATAGTTTGTTATATACTCTAGGCACCTTCTTTGCTTCCCCCAAACATCTACCACCCTGTGGCTCATCCTGGTAACCATGCCCCTCTTCACTTTGACTTTTGAAATGCTAACTGTCCAATAAAGCCCAATTTAAAAGAAATCTTCAAGACTCCTTACATGTGATAGTCCCCTACTCATTCAGACTTTTCATAATGCTTCATTTTGTAACTCTCAATGATTTAATCAATTTAATAGGTATTAAGTACTTACTATATTCTATACATTGTACTGAGTGCAGGTTTCCAAAGACAAAAAATGAAACAATTTCTGCTTACATTTCATTAACTTCAAATGAACATATCACGTGAACCTATAGAACGCTAGCCTTGCATTCATAATCCTAAATGCAGCTGACCAAACCAGTTACTGGATACGTAAGATTTTTCTAATTACATAGATGAGTCAATCAGTGGTCAAACATGGAGTCATTTATGTTTTCTAGGGCCAGAAAATAAGTCAATCTCTACACCAAGTAGATATGAACTGCAATTCCACTGTTCACTTTTAGGCTGTGTGGCCTTCCCCAAGTCACTTATGTTTTCTGTGTTCTAGTCAATTTTCTAAGATTAAAAGTTGCAGACAAGGAACTGGCTTCCCTGTGTAGAAGGGATTTCCATAGCTGGAGTTCCCCATGTCCAGTAAAAGCCCATACCTGAATCTATTATCTGTTGAATGAAGCAAGATGATGCCAGTGGGCAGAGAAGTAGACTGCTGCTTCTTTTTTAACCTCCACATATCTCCATGGAGTCCATGACTAAATCCCCAAGAGCACATAGGCTTGAATAAGAGAAATATATAGATCTTTCTTTTAATAGACTGGCTTTTTTGCAGTTATATGTATTTTATTTTATGCCTTTGAAAATATTCTGAGAAGTACATAGGCTTCAACAGACTGCCAAAGGCAGTGTTACAAAAAAAAAGGTTAAGAACCCTGGGAGTATACAAAGGACTATCCATCTAAGATTTGTGATTTGCCAAAAAGGTCATAACACTCTAGTGCTGAGAGATGAATCAGGATTAATTATTTTTTCTTCCATCAATCATCTATCATTTTAAGTTGTTTTTTTAAGATACTTATATGCTAATGAAACCACTCTGACATTTATTTATAATAAGGGTTTAATTAAATGGAAAAAATATCAGAAACTAATAAGATAACATACGGAATGAATAGCTCATATAGTGCTTTTCAGCAATGTCTCTTGCCCTTAGAGAGGCAGCAGTTGAAAGTAACAAACTCCTTTTTTAAATTTTTAACTTATGGAATAAAACAAGAAATTCCATGACAGTATAATAAAAATATGATTGCATATAAAACTGCAAATATATCATATACAACTTGTTATTTTTTAAATATATAATAAAGTTATCATTTTACCTTTTCCTACCCCATGCCCTAGAGATTGCTACCATTAGACACAAATAGATATCTGTGTATATAAATATACCCACATACATATTCTTTCTTTCCTTCTTTCTTTCTTTCTTTCTTTCTTTCTTTCTTTCTTTCTGTCTGTCTGTCTCTCCCTCATGCACACACACATACGCATAAAATTATTCTGTACATATTTCCATTTGTCACTTCTTTCTCTGGATGCAGATAATGCCTTTCTTAATATGTCCTTTATAATTAAATTAGGTATTTTTAATCATCAAAATGACTTATTTGCTTAAAGTCCTTCTTAAAATAATATTTTTGTTATTATATACAATGTGCTATATTTCTACCATATTTAGCATACATTGGACTACTTGCTATCTAGGAGAGGGAGGTTGGGAGAAGGGGAGCAAAACTGGAACACAAGGTTTTGCAAGGGCTAATATTGCACAATTATCTATGGATATGTTTTGAAAAATAAAAAGCTTTTAAAAAATTATATACAATGTTTTCTTGGTTCTGCTCATTTCATTCTTCATTATTTCATGCAAGTCTTTCCATATTTTTCTAAGATCATCAAGCTTATCAATTCTTATAATATTCTATCACAATCATATAGCACAACTTCGTCATTCCCATTTGATGGTCATCTCCACAATTCCTAGTACTTTGTTGCTACAAATAGAGCTGCTATAACATTTTGGAACACATAGATTCTTTCCCTTTTCCCCTAATCATCTTTGGAAATAGACCAAGAAGTGGAATTGGTGGGTCAGAGGCATTTTAGGAGCTCTTTGGGTATAATTCAGATTACTCTCCAAAATGATTGAATCCACTCACAATCCCGCTTACAATGAATTAGTTCCCCATTTTTTTCTGGTAGTAATCTTCTTTTGCAGAATTTTTTTCCCTTTCTTTGGGTAAAGTGAGCTATCTTTTGAGAAAATAATGGATACTTCAATAATTGAGTCAGATGAAAGAATGAAAAGATACTTCTAATCCACATTTTAAAATGAAAAGTGCTTTTTGTGGAAATTTATTCTCATTGCTTGTAATTTAGTGGGAAAGAATTAAATTGGCAAATGTAAAGGGTTACTTCTATAACAGTAAATATTTAACAACTGACTCTCCAAAAGTGTGTCTGCACCTCATAGACATTTTAAGTTTAATTCACATTACTACTACCATTTTCTCCATTTTTTCTTAAATCTATACAACAAACAAATCAAGTCCTGATTTGAAATGTTTAAAGACTTTCAGAGTATGAGAGCTCACATGGAAAATTTAACAACTGTTCTCATTAGCTGGCATAAGGTGGCTACTGCATATGCCTATTTGGCAACCTCAAAAGCAACTAGGGGAACAAGTTCCCTTCCTAATTTCCACTCCAAATAATACCCCTAATATGGCATTATCTAGTATTTAATTGTTAAAAAGAATATCTTGTGCATTTAAAAAACAAAATGTCAATTTGCTATTATTTCAGTCTACCTGAGAATAGTTCAGTACACACTTATTAAGTCTTTCCTCCCTTAGCAAAAGAACCAGCCAAAGTCCACAGAACTGGAGGCTAGGAGTACTGCCTAAGAATAAATATCACGTAGTTTATACCCTCTAAAACTCTCATGTACTTGGGCCAGGCTGCCTCTTTGGGTTTTTTAATCCATGATTCTTATGCATTTTTGGCTTGACTTTTGAGATTTTTAAAAACTATTATTGTGTGTCTTGCCCTCACTTCTCTTTTCAGACAAGTCAAGGTAAGGCTGTGTGTGGTATGAGGATGCACGACAACACCGGCTCATTCAGTTGATTTATTTTCCACCTCCCTTGTTCTTTCCTGAATGGTACAGGCAATTTTTTTTTTATTTCCCTGGTTACAGGAATATGCATAAGTATAAACTCACATTCTCAGTGGCCTTCCTTTCATTTCAACAGATGTCAAAGCCCAAGGCCAAGCTACAGCTTTGCAAACTCAGTCCATTGTTAATATCAACCTCCTGCTGAATATCCAATTTATCTAGCTGTCCCAACAACTGACTTCCCAAAAAAGAAAGTTATCCTTTGTCTCTGTGATAGGATTAGCCAATGTCTACAGAGTCTAGAGACAATGATGATATAGTAAAGAGAGGTGGCTGCTGCACCAGAAAGAGTTGAGTTCAAATTCTGCCTGTGATGGTTACTGGCTGAGACCTCATACAAGTCATTGAACTTTTCAGCACTTGGACAGTTCTCTAAACCTATTGGTCACAGAGGTCCCTATCTCTTTTACCTGTTTGAACAGCACTCTCACCTTATCTGTTCCTCAGAGGGTCCCTCCCTCCTTTCCTTTAAAGTATAACATCATCTGCATTAAGTCTTTCCTGTTCCCTCTAATTGCCAGTCCTCTCCCTTCCAAACTACCATTTATGAAAATAATTGCTGAGGTTTATTCATTTTATGTTTATGTTTTTTTTCCTATTTGATATGTCTTTCATTTTCCTTCTACTTGTATTCCTTGAAATTAGTTGAGTGTCTGGTATATAGTAATCACTTAATAAATGCTTGTTGACTGATGGCCTCAGTACTTTGATCTTCATTCTCAACTCAGACCTCCAGAAAGCCCTTCCTGATTCCTACCTCCTTCCTTTTTTTTTTTTTACTTCTTTCTGCCTCCTAGAATAACCTGGTTAATTATTTATGTGTTTCTATATTATATTCCCACAAGGAAAAGAAAATAAAAGGTAAACTCTTTGATAGCCAGACTGTTTGCATCCTGTCTTTGTATTCTGACTGCCTAGTATTAATCTTCTACTTGGAATAAATGTATGTTAAATTTGGTCTTCAGATTGTTTAATCCTACCTCTAATCCTCTCTTCCCAATTGCAGAAAGGCCTATAGGAAAAGAATTGAAAAATCATATTAGCTGGCTTTGTTTTGGTTTTGTTGCTGTTGTTTCCCCCCAAATTTCCAGAAAAAGCTTGAGGGGAACTAAAAAATAAACATTTCACAGTCTCACCATGCTAGCTAGCTTTAAGGATAGGTATGTACATTAACCAGTTCAGTACTGGCCACTGCAGGATTCTGCCTGGGAAATGAATCCCAGTAACAGCCCAATTAGGAGTCTTTTCCTTGTATGAACACAATTTTTAATAGCTCAAAAAATCACCTTGCAGTAGAATAAAAGAAGGTGACCTTCAAATTAAAAATTAGAATAAATGTATATAGTGCCGTTAAGGTTTGCAAAGAACTTCATAGATATTAATAATCCCAGCATGATATGTGGTACTGTGTTTGTTTTGCTATGAAGGTTATATGTGTTGACATGAATCTACTTGGATATGACTCACAGGGAGGTTGGAGAAAATGAGCATTCTCCTCCAAGGAAAACACTGATTTCTCTGAGTAATGGAAGGAAAAGGTCATCACCGGAAGCTAACTACTGTGAGAAAAAGGGGACCGGGCTAGAACATTCTATGCCCTTAAGTAAGTCTAGGGGAAGAAATATTGAGATTTCTGTTGTTTTCCTGATATCTACCCCTCAATGCAAAAGCTATTTCCTAAGATATGTGTCCAAGACTTGACTTCTTTCCCACCAAATTTCAAATCTGTAATAAATGTCACATAGAAATAAAGGGAAAATCCATTTATCCAAGTCAATATCAAAAAATTAGAAATCAGGAAACATAAATATGAAAGCATATTAGATAAAACAAAATGAAAAAGCTCTTCCATTAGGTGCAAGATGTGTGTGTGTGTGTGTGTATGTGTAAATATAAATAAAAAAATAAGTGAATGAATTAATTTGGTAGAAGAAGACTCTCAGGGTTTATGACCAAAGCAGAAATGACTGCTAATGTAATTAGCATTAGCCCAATGACTAAATTGGGCCTGGCCTAGGACATGTTGGTGGCCAATGAGAATCAGATTGGTTTTGATTTGAGGCACTGTACTTAAAGAAATCTAGTCAGGAAATCCCAAGATATCTTGGCAGGATTCAAAGGTGCAAAAGAGTAAAAAAATGCTTTTAAGAACATCTGTAGGTAAGGGTATGATATCCCATGTGGACAGAGGGAGGAAAGAAGGAAGGGAGAAAGAGAGGAATGAAGGGAGGACGGAAGGGAGGAAGACAGGAAAGAAGGAAGGAAGGAAGGGAGGAAGGAAGGAAGGAAGGGAGGAAGGAAGAAAGGAAGGAAGGAAAGAAGGAAGGAAGAAAGGAAGGAAGGAAGGAAGGAAGGAAGGAAGGAAGGAAGGAAGGAAGGAAGGAAGGAAGGAAGGAAGGGAGGAAGGGAGGAAGGGAGGAAGGAAGGAAGGGAGAAAGGAAGGAAGGGAGGAAGGAAGGAAGGGAGGAAGGAAGGAAGGAAGAGAGGAAGGAAGGAAGGAAGAGAGGAAGGAAGGAAGGAAGGGAGGGAGGATGTATGGATGTATGGATGGATGGGAGTCTTCCAACTGACCAATTGTGAGTCAATTTTACTCATAAGGGTTGCTGTTTATCCTTCTTCTCAAAAAGGGCCATGACATCAGGGAAGTGATGCCATGACATGCATAAAAAAGGAAATGTCCTGGAGGTACTTTGAGAGGTTTGATGGGATTCAGAAAAAAAAGATGAAAGTTCTACGCATTAGAAAGTGAGAAGAGAGATGAAAGAAGGTGAGACTTGGAAAATTAAAGTTCCAGATCTTCCAAGATAAGTTGTAATCAAAAGTATTTCCATGCTGGTGTGTGTCCTATGTTGTCTGGCATATTTAATTAAATTTAATATTTTTGCTTTCCTTGGTTTTACATAGGGGACTGGTGGAGTATGGACTTGTGACTTTGTTGTTGTAGGCAATGATTAACATAGAGAGATGTTCCATATCAATGTAGATTAGTGAATTATCTATCAGTCATAAATTGATATCTGAAAGGCACATGATAACATACTTATTCCAACCTGTTATTTTACAGATGAGAAAACTGAGCTCCAGAGACCATGAGTGACTTTGGCCAAGATTTCACAGATGAAAATGTTTTAGAGGATTACCTGATGCACAAGGAAGTTAAATAATTTGACATTCATCTTTCAGACAATATCTTTCAGAAGAAGGACACAAAACTGTGTCTCCTGGGCTCTAAAAATCTGTATTGTGCAGAAGACATTTAATAAAAATTGTGGAGTGAAATGGAGATAACTAGATGATCTAATAGGAAGAAGGATGGACCTGGAATCTTGGAGACTTGAATTTGAAATCCTGTCATTTCTATTTCCTAGTTGTATGACTAAGGATGTCACTTCACCTCTCTCCGTCTGTTTCTTCATCTGTAAAATGAGGATAATAGTAGCACTTCCATTTGAGAGTTGTTATGAGGGGGAAAAATGAACTAATATTTGTAATGAACTTCACAATTCCTAAAATTTAATGAGTAGGGGCAGCTAGGTGGCACAGTGGTTAGAACACTAGCCCTGAAGTCAGGAGGACCTGAGTTCAAATCTGGTGTAAGACATTTAACACTTCCTAACTGTGTGACCCTGGGCAAGTCACTTAATCCCAATTGCCTCAGAAAAAGAAAAAGTTTAGTGAGGAGGAGCAAATAAATTCTAGTAATTTTTAGTATCCACTTAGGGGCAGGATGGCATAGAAAATAGCACTGGCTTTGTAGTAAGAGGGTCTGGATTCAAATCTTGCCTCTTATCATTTAATATTTGTGTCACATTATACAAATGATTTAACATCTCTAGGTCTTCGTTTCTCATCTGTAAAAATGAGAAGGTTAAATTAGCCTCCAAATGTTCACACCAGCTCCAAATATATGACCTGGATTAGGTAAAGGATAGTGTTGGGGTAGTGACCTATAGCTACATTAGGCATTACATCAAAACTCAATACTCTTAGCCTGCTGAGAGTACAGTAGGAGATCGAGAATAACCTACACAGGAATGAAATACAAACCTAAAAGCAGATGTAAAGAACCCATTAGGTGGCCCCTACTAACCTAAAATCCTCAAAAATCACTTCAAAGAGTTGTGCACAATTTCTGTGATTAAGATCAATTAGTGGAATCCAAATCAGAGCAATTTCTGCAATAATTCAGGCAGCCACCCCACAGTTTTAAGACCTTTCTTCACTCCTGCAGGAAATCTAATTCTCAAGGCCCTGTTTGATGTAAGTCTTTAAGACCTTAGCTTCTTAAGACTTTCATCAGTGACTCCAGAGACACGCTTATTGCCCAGAGACCTTATAGAAGGTTAGATTGTCTGAGTATCTTAAAGGACCAAGAACTGCAGAGGTCTGATTGATTGAATAAACATCCAATCTTGAAGAAGATTTGGGAAGGGGTTTAGGGAGTGAAGCGCATCAAAGCTCCACATTACCTGCAGTTGCCAAGGAAACAAGAAGCTCTGGGATTCCCAGAGATGGAGTTTTTCTCTATTCACACCAGAGACAGTACAGTTATTAGCCAATTGACTGCTTCCTGGAGTATCTGCATCAGTTTCCAAATGATCATCTCAGATATGAGAAGATAGGTTAGTTTTTTTGAGACAAACACACTGATCTTTTAAAGATTTTATAAAATGTATTCATCATTTTACTCCATGGAGCAGGTGACTGATTTCATCAATTATCTTACTGTTGGCAGGGAGATGATATCATTGATATTTCAATGTTGGGGTCTCACAGTGCCCAAAAACCTTTACTAGGTATTATGAGGGAATAGATACATCAACAGAAAAGTATGAATCCTTTTAGTTCTACTTGTTGCTTCAAGTTCAGTAAATTGCTTAAGAAAAGGGACTGCTTTTTGTGCAACATAAAAAATGAGGAAATACGTATGAAAGAATTGCACATATTTAACATATTGGATTATTTGCTGTCTAGCAGAGGGGGTGGGAGGAAGGAAAGGAGAAAAATTTGGAATACAAGGTTTTGCAGGGTTGAATGTTGAAAATTACCTTTGCATGTATTTTGAAAACAAAAAGTTATTGTTAACAGATTGGCTAAGATGACAGGAAAAGATAAAAATGAATGTTGGAGAGAATGTGGGGAAACTAGGACACTAATACATTTTTTGTGGAGTTGTGAACTGAATTAACCATTCATTCTGGAAAGCAAGATGAAATTATGCACAAAGGGCTATGAAACTGTCCATATCTTTTGATCCAGCAGTGTCTCTACTGGGCTTTTATTCCAAAGAGGTCATAAAAAAAGGGAAAGGGACCCACATGTGCAAAAATGTTTGTGTTGGCCCTCTTTGTAGTGGCAAAAAAAACTGGAAACTTAATGGATGCCCATCAGTTAAAGAATGGCTGAATAAATTATGATATATGAATGTCATGGAATATGATTGTTCTATAAGAAATGATCAACAGGATGATTTCAGAAAGGCCTGGAGAGACCAATAGGAACTGATGCGGAGGGAAATGAGCAGAACCAGGAGATCATTCTCCATGGCAAAAGCAAGATTATACGATGATCAATTCTGATGGACATGGCTCTTTTCAATAATACAGTGATTAGGCCACTTCCAATGGTCTTGTGATGGAGAGAGATATCTAGACCCAGACAGAGGACTGTGGGAACTGAGTGTGGAACACAATATAGTATTTTCACTCTCTTTGTTGTTGTTTGCTTGCATTTTGTTTTCTTTCTTATTTTTTGATCTGATTTTTCTTGTGCAGCATGATAATTGTGGAAATATGTATAGAAGAATTACACATGTTTAACATATATTGGATTACTTGCTGTATGGGAGAGGGGGTGGGGGGAAAGAGGGAAAAAATTTGGAACACAAGGTTTTGTAGGGGTGAATGTAGAAAATTATCTATGCATATGTTTTGAAAAGCTTAATAAAAACATAAAACAAAAAAAGCTATTGTTAAATACATATATATGTATGTATATATATGCATATATATATATATATAAAAGAAAAGGTACTTCTTTCACTTTGATCTTTTGAATTCCCAGGCCTATAATAGTCTCCATTACATAGTAGGCTCTTTATAAATGTTTCCTGAATTTGATTAAATTGATGTTATGTTTTATTTAAGAAAGCTATGTGACTTGCCAGTGGCTCACTGATTTAGAAAAATCAGACTCTGGGCAAGAATTTCAATAAGATATTCCAAGTCAGTCCAGAGAACTTGCACATTTTTCTTCATTTCTTTCATCCAGAAGTATTCCCTCATCATATCATCTGGGGTGAGTTAACAGATGGAAACCTGACCAGGGCTGATTAGTCACAGGAACTGTGGTTTGAGAAAATCATTGCAAAAATGCTTTGACATCACAGCATTGAAAAAAAGAGCATTCTACTAGGAGTCAGACTGAACTGAGTAAAGGAATGAATAAATAATTAATGCATAAGTAAACAAACAATGAAATCATAGGTAGGCACACAGATAGGTAAGCATTTGTTGTTTTATTAAGAGCTTACTTTGTGTCAAGTACTTTACTAAGTATTACGACTATAACAAAAAGATAATATAAATAGAGGAGCTAGAACAGTGGGCTGGGGATAATGGTTCAGAAGGGCAACAACTGGGCAATGATGTGCAAACCTGATTCCAGCCATGCCAAAGTTCATCTATTGCAGTCCACACTCAGGACCAGAGTGTGGCCCAGTCTCTAACTGCACTAGGAAGTAGAGTAGGAAAAATGAACTGAATGGAGTGAGATGACCCTCTTAGATGGAGGGATCCTCTGGGATGACTTTATCATTTCAAAATATATTATTCTATAAAAACACATAGCAAGAAGTACAGGGGCTTCTGGAAAGAATAGGTGAATTATTTATTTATTTATTTATTTTTTATTAAAGCTTTTTATTTGTATAACATATGTATGGGTAGTTCCCCAACATTGATCTTTACAAAGCTTTCCATTACAAATTTGACCCCCAGTCCCCTCCCCTCTCCTAGATGGCAGGAAGTCCACTACATGCTAATAATGTTGAAATGCTTGAGAAGTTATGCAAGAAAAATCCTATCTACAAGAAAAAAAAAAGAATCCGAGAAAGGCAACACAATGCAAACAAATGTCAATAGAGATCATGAAAATGTTACGTTGTGGTCCATATTTCATTTCCCTCTCTCTGGGTGTATATGGCTTCCTTCAGTGATGAATTGGAACTGGTTTGAGGCGATTCTTTTTTGTCGGGATTGATGGTCATCTGCTTTGGTCATCATGGAATACTGTTGTTGCTGTGTTTGATGATCTCCTGGTTCTGCTCGTTTCGCTCAGCCTCAGTTCATGCAAGTCTCTCCAGGCCTCTCTGAAATCGTCCTGCTGGTCGTTTCTTACAGAGCATAATATTCCATAACATTCATATACCATAATTTATTCAGCCACTCTCCAATTGATGGGCATCCCTTCAGTTTCCAGTTTCTAGCCACCACAATAGGTGAATTTAAAGGGAATAAAGCATTTTACTTTCTGGTCACAACAAAAAAGTATCAAAAATCTGTCATTTTACTCCTCATTTTCAACCTCTGTCATATTAAGAGGTCAAACTAAGTGAATTCAGGAGTGTCTGTCTTTCCCTCTGAAGTAATATGTGATATGAAGTTGTTACAAGGAGATGCTTTTTCTTAATAAGCTTGCTATAGGTGATTGTGCAGACAAATCTAAACCTTCTCTTAGACTTACTTTTTTATTCTTGCCAGAAATTCAATTCCGGTATGGCTTGTAGAATTTGCAGTTTGTAGAGACCTGAGATGTTATCTAGTAGAAGGTAAAATCCTTGAGAAGGGATGGTTTTGTTTTTTGTTTTTGTATATCCAGAGCATAAAACATTGTATACACATAGTAGGCATTCAATAAATGTTCTTTGAATGGAATGCGATGTAGATGGCCCTGATGTCCCTTCCAAACTAAAGTCATTTTCTTATGGTCTTTTAATATTGGTCTAATTTTCTCATTTTATGGATGAATTAACTGAATTATACAGTGACTCAATTCTTTGTTCAAGGTCTCCTAGGTAATGATTAGCAGAACTGATTAGAGGAATATCAAAACCCAGATTGTACTCTCTTACACCAACACCCAACCATTCTGTCCTTCTCAAGTTAAAATAAGAAAGTTTCTACTTTATGCCTTCTTTTTCATCATGTCTCCTATAATTCCTACATGTTTTATACCTAACATTGAAAATGTCAATAAATAACAGTATTTCTCCTCATTTTTCCTATTAAGTAAAAAGCAAGCTTTTGGTTTCATAGATCCTGTTAGATCTTTTATTGATTAATTTTTTAAAGATTGTTTTTGTTTTTAGATATTGAGTATCCTTGATCATTGAAGGAGGGAAATGTAGATTATATGCAGTGATGTGTTGGAGTTCACTCCAACTAAAAACCTATTGTTAAATTTTCAATGTGAGCAACTACAGTATTACATGATGATCAATTCTGATGGACATGGCTCTCTGCAACAAAGAGTTGTCTTGGACCAGTTCCAATTGTTCACTGAAGAACACCATATACACCCAGAGAGAGGGAAATGAAATATGGACCACAACATAACATATTCATGATCTCTATGGATGTTTGCTTGCATTGTGTTGCAGTTCTCTGATTCTTTTTTTTTTTTTTTCTTGTAGATAGGATTTTTCTTGCATAACTTCTCAAGCATTTCAACATTATTAACATGTAGTGGACTTCCTGCCATCTAGGGGAGGGGAAGGGAATGGGGGTAAAATTTGTAATGGAAAGCTTTGTAAAGATCAATGTTGGGGAACTACCCATACATATGTTATACAAATAAAAAGCTTTAATAAAAAAAATAAATTAAATAAATTAAAAAAGAAAAAGAAAAAAAAATTTCAATGTGAGCCTTTCCATTTTAGAAATCAGCAAATGCCACAAATCAGGGCTCAATTATTTTGCTGGTTTATCTAGGCTCAAGAAAGTGATAAAAATTATCTAAAGAAGATGAAATTTAAAATTGTATGCATAGACATTTTTCACAGTCAGCTGCTAAATATTTAGTATACTCTTGGCTTAGAGATTCTATAAATGCTATCATTAGATTAGTCATCTACCAAACATTTAAGCACCCTCTTCCTGGAATGTGCTCTCTCCTTACCTCCTGGCTTCTTTCTACAAAATGAATTTCCTTAACTCCCATTCATGTACCTTTCCTCTGTTAACTGTCTCTAATTAATCCTGTTTATGTGTTGTTTTTACATAGTTGTTTGCATCTTGTCTTCCCAAATAGATTGTGAGCTCTGAGACAGAGACTGTTCTCATTCCCATTGCTTAGCATACTGTTTGATACATAGTAGGCACTACATGATTATTATTTTGCTAGTAATATAAAAATAAAAATTACATGGCTCCTGTCCTCAAGGACTTTGCATTCTACTTGGGGTCATAATATGTACTTTGAATAAGAATTTACAGAGCATAATTAAATTAAGACAATATATTTGAGGGAAGGAGGCTCCCCAGCATCAGGGGTAATAAGGAAGGGATAAACTCAGGATCAAGAAACTCTCATATACTACATTTCAATATTATTAAAAGACCACAAATCTAGATGTTCACCTTTTTGCCAATTCCTGCTCTTATCAGTTTGGGTTTGCAGGAAGAGGAATAAATAGTATTTTATCAGTGTTGTATGTATATGACACTGATTAGATAGATAGATAGATAGATAGATATGTATGTATATATATGTATATATATATATACATATATATATAAATATATACTGCTACCCAAAGAACTGAAAATATAATATGAACCCAATTTGAATCCATTTGAAGAAGTGATGTAAACAATAACATTAAAGAATTGAATGAGAGAAAATAGAATGGGGGCTGCTATGGGAATGAAGGCTAGCCAATCAGAAACATCTTCTCAATGTCAAGAGCAAAGGATAATGGCCCCCAGAACTTAGGGTGGCACCCTAAGGGTGATCCCATAAAGTCATGGACCAGAGTAACTCAAAATGGGCTAATATTTGACACTCTAGAAGTATAAAGGTACCTGACACAGCTGATAGAGTAGACTTTAGAAGTGGAAAAGCGTGGGTTCAAGGTTGATCTTAGACATAAAATGACTGTGTGACCTGGGCAAATCACTTAAAAAATCATGATAAATCTGCTTAGGTAGAAGGGAGGGGCAGGATTTCCTGTACTAATGAAATCACTGGTGTGAACTGAAGAACTTGAATAAACATGTATATAGTATCTGCTATGTATCAGGCACACTCATCTAAGTGCTTTAAAAATATCATCTTATTTGATCCTCACAACAACTTTGTGAGATAGCTCCTGTTATTTTCCACATTTTACTATTGAAGAAACTAGGGAGACAGCAGCTAAATGACTTGTCTTGAGTCATATAGCAAGAAAATATCTGAAGGGAGAATTTGAACTCAGATATTTCTTACCCCAGGCTCAATGCTCTATGTACTGCACCAACAAGTTGCCTCATCAAAATGCTATGGGGGATCAACACCTCAAAGAGATTTTACAAGGAAAACAAAAGAACATTAGTGCTAAATTTTAAAACCTCCAGTTTAAAGAGAACATTTTACAAGAAACAAACAAAAAAAATATTAAAGTATGCTGGAGTAACAATTAGAATTGTACAGGATTATATCAGCAACAACAATAAAAGGAAACAGGTCCGTGAATATTATATATCATCAATCAAAAGAACTAGGGTGGGTAGGCCTGTGGCCAAAATATCATATCCACCCAAAGTAACCATGATATTGAATATTGAAAAGGGCCACAGATTTTAAGGATTTTGATTGAGCCAAACCTGAACTAAATAGAAAATGTAATATAGAAGAGCCAAAATCTAATTTCAAGGGACCCAATAAGGACAAATTGTTTATATTTTACACATGGAAATGTAAATAATATATCTTTGTTGTTGCTGTTGTTGTTGTTTTTATTTTTTTATTAAAAGTTTTTTATTTACAGAACATATAAGTGATTTTTCTACATTGACCTTTGCAATATATCTAAGACAAGATCAGTAATTGAATAGTTCAGAAGAAAGATTGGGGCAGATGGGGCAGCTAGGTGGTGCAGTGGATAGAGCACCAGGCCTGAAGTCAGGAGGACCTGAGTTCAAATCTGATCTCATACACTTAATACTTCCTAGCTGTGTGACTCTGGACAAGTCACTTAACCTTAATTGCCTCAGCAAAAAGAAAGATGGAGGCAGAACTGTGTATGACCTAACTAGGAAAAGGTAAAATAGTAATTATGCTATATGAAGGAAGTGCAGAGAAAGAAATGATATAGAAGTATTAGATGGGCGAAGAGGGCTGGTAGTTCTGAAAACCTGCTCACATTAGGAATAGGTTAAGTCGGGAACAATAAATACACATATATGTGGGGGGGTACACACACATATACCATGAAGATTATTGCACCCTCCAAAATCTATGAAGAAATAAGGGGGGAGGGAATAGGATAATGTGGGGTACGAAAAGGTGTGTAGAGTTATGGTAGTAGGGTGTATAGATTAATGAGAAAGGGATAAAGTGGGAGGGAAAGAGTAGCATAGAATAAGGTGGGGAATAAGATGGCTCTTTAGATTAATGGGAGTTGGATGAGGTATGTAAATGTAGATTAATGGAAATGGAATGAAAAGGGAGGAAAAGGGTGGGG
The DNA here is from genome assembly GCA_023553655.1 of Myrmecobius fasciatus. Taxonomy (NCBI): domain Eukaryota; kingdom Metazoa; phylum Chordata; class Mammalia; order Dasyuromorphia; family Myrmecobiidae; genus Myrmecobius; species Myrmecobius fasciatus. The sequence goes on along the minus strand of JAJPUD010001699.1, from coordinate 153,941 downwards.
GGAGAAGATAAGAAAGGGATTCAGGGATGGGCAGAGTTAAGGCTGGTTAAGGAGAAGAACTAAAGTAGAATGGTTAAAACAGTTAGGAAATAAGAAATATAGAGAAACACAATAATAAGGATTAGGTGTAGAACTTATTAGAAGAAAAGTAGAGCTAGTAATCACTGATCTTAGACAAAGTAAAACTTTAAAAGTGTCACATTAATATTGTTTTAGATGCATGTCTACATACCTATAAATGCATATATGTATATGTGTTCATATATACATATATATATGTATTAAGTGTTTAAATGTGTATATATGAATTAATATGTGTGAGTTAGTGAGTGTGCAAGTGTGAATATATGTGAATACATAAGGGGATAAAAGGTGAAAAATGAATAAAGTAAAAAGTGCACAGCAGAGAACAAAAAAATAATCTACAAGGAAGTAAAGAGAAGATGCAACAGTCACGAATATAAGATCTTCTATTATAATATATGCTTTCTTGAAATAGAAATTTATTGTTACATATTTTAAATTTTCCCTGATATTCTGCTAGGCACATGACAATGTTTTGTTTTGTTTTTCTTTCCATTTTTCTGTCTTTCTTTTCCTATTTTCTTTTATTTTGCTTATTTTGTATTTAATTTTAAAGAAAAAAAAAAAGGCTAGGGGAGATAGGGACCATACAAAGGAAAGAGCAGAAAAGAGAGAGAGGGAATATTTTTAACCTTAAATCAGAAGGATTAAAGCCAAGCCTAATTACACAACATTGGCTATCAATCCCAGACTTCACATACAGCTTAAAGACAGCTGAAATTTTGGTTGCCTAGTGAGGACAGAACATCATTCTCTGATGATCAATTTAGAGGACTGCTTTAAATGAAATTCTGTGGCTAGTCAGGAAGAATGATAAATAAAGTGGAGAATGAGAATGCCTTGAATCATATGTTTCGGAGCTTAAAGAGAATTTAGAGGCTATCTAATTCTGTCCTGTTCTTGTCAAGCTAAGGAAAATAGGTTATAATGAGGAGAAATGACTTGCGCAAAGTTACACAATTAATGGTAGAAACAAGATTGGAAACCAGGTATACTGATTTGGGATTTAGGGCTTGTTGTTTCCCTTTAAGATACACTACGCTGCTGCATTTCTGAAAGAGCAAACCCAGAAGGCTTGCTTCTTTCCCAGCTTGGCTCTTTGTGCTTAAGGTATGCAATGGGATGTTTACAGCTTGTCTGTTTATGGATGTACGTTTAACATGATGTGGCTTCGGAAGCTGTCTGACTGCCAAGAAAAAAATAGCCCCGGCCAACATTTTGACAATAACTCCTGAAAGCAGCCAAATAATTTCCCTCTCTGAGTCAGAAGACCTTTTCAGGTGTCTTGAATAACGTCATACCAAAAAAAAAAA
>JAJPUD010001699.1:123967-147544 GCA_023553655.1 Myrmecobius fasciatus | reverse complement strand
TTTCTTTCTCTATTTTATGCAAGTAAGCATCTAGAGATATAAAATTGCCCCTTAAAACCGCTTTGGCCGTATCCCACAAATTTTGGTATGTTGTCTCCTTATTGTCATTCTCCTGGATGAAATTATTGATTGTGTCTCTGATTTGCTGTTTCACCCATTCATTCTTCAGGATTAGATTATTTAATTTCCAATTACCCTTTGGTTTATTTTCTCCTGGCCTTATATTGCATGTGATTTTTATTGCATCATGATCTGAAAAGGATGCATTTACTATTTCTGCCTTTCTGCATTTGATTTTAAGGTTTTTATGCCCTAATACATGGTCAATTTTTGTATAGGTTCCATGGACTGCTGCATTTCTCAACTTCTTGCCTTTTCCTGGTCCATCATTTAAAGAGGAAATGTTCTCCCTTCCCACCTCACTCCATTTCTGGAATCCCTTCATAGTTCAGAGATCTTGGCTGATTCCTCCAAATCTTATTGAATTCAATCCCTTGAAATTATTTGAATATGTATGTATACACACATACATCTTTTTAAAGCTTTTTATTTTCATAATATATGCATAGATAGTTTTTGACATTCATTCATGCAAAGCCTTGTGTTTCAATTTTTTTTCTACTCCCCTTTCTCTTACCCCCTCCCTTAGATGGCAAGTAATCCAATATAGCCTAAACATGTTCAATTCTTCTATAAATATTTCTGCAATTGTCATACTGTACAAGAAAAATCAGATCAAAAAGGAAAAAAAATAGAAATAAAACAAAAATCAAGCAAGCAACAGAAAGAGTGAAAATAAAAACAGAAACTCCAAGTCAATACCTGTTCTTAAGATAAGGAGATGTCCCAGATAAGAGATGAAGGCATCCCTATCTGTTTCTAATGCTGAGCCATTTGAAAATGCAAACATTTTGAACCTTTAAAAAGCTCCTGGATTAACCAGCACAATTTAAAAGGAGTTGCAGGTCAATGTTTAACTCACCTGGAAGGTGCTGACTCCAGCCTCTGTTTCAGGACATCTTACTATTTCAGCTAAACAGAATTATTCTCTGTTTATATTCTGGGAAACAAGAGAGTCAAATAGGATAATTTAGAAAATGATACACCAACTCAACTCTTTTTAAAAGTTAAAAAACCCAAGCCCAGAGTGGTTAAGTGGATTGTCTGAGGTCACACAATGGTAAGACTAGAACCAGTTCTCCTGACTTCCTGCCATTACTATTTGCACTGCTATATCCCTGGATTATTCCTCCATCATCTGACTTCTTGTTGGAAAGTTCTCAGGTACTTTGGCCTCTCCATTACACTCCCAATACTACCTTTTCCCTAGGCTATTCCCTCTGCCTCAGGCTAGCCCCTAAGTAAAGATTCCCAACTCCAGGGACTAAAAGAAGAACTGGGGGCTTTCCTGACAAAGGTCATCAGAGATCATCCCTGCACCCCATGCACCTCATGCATCCCAGCACCCATGAGTGCTGGGAACTGAAAGACCAAAACTAAAGCAAAGCAATAAACAAACTCAATGTTATGATGCCCATCTGAAAGGACATCTTTTTCTTCTTCTTTTTGCTAATTTGTTATATTTACTCCATGAATAGAAGAAGTCTTTAACATTTACCAAGCTGATATGATTTGGGACAAGCTTCTCTTAATAAAGTTGGGCCTGGTGGGTAGCCAGGGGAAAGCAAGATCTTACTGAGAGAGACAAACTGTGCCTCCCTCCAAAATCCCTCTTTCTCCGTTGTTCCAGAGAGCTCAAAAAGCTGATTTTCTTCTGACTCAAGCTCATTAACTTCATCCTTTTATTTTGTCCCTACCATTATTAATGGGAAGCATAGTAGTACCCAAAGATAGATAAACTAAGGCATAAAGTAGTTAAGAGGCTTACCTGAGTTTAGAGGAATAACTAAAATAGGAACAAAGGTCTTTTCTCTGAGTTCAGTAGTTCAGTTCCTTCTTTTAATTATGTTGTTCACACAAAATAGAGGGGAAAGTGGTAATCTGGTCCTACCCCACAGACATTTTAAAATAGAAGATCATACAGGTACTAAACAAGAGTAATAATGGTAATGATTAAAAATAACTCTTTGGAGTTTGGAAGCACTTTATATTTGTTATCTCATGCCATTCTCATGACAACCCTAGGAGATAAATGTCATTGCTGTCCCCAGTTTTACAGATGAGGAAACTGAGACAAAATGAATTTAAGTGATTTGCTCAGGATCACTGAGTTCATGAGCTCATGGAGGAGATAGATTTAGAGCTGTAAAACCCTAATTTTACAGGTGAGGAAACTGAGGCACAGGTAGAAGAACTAACTTACAGTATCATACAGCTACTAAGTATCTGAGGCAGCATTTGAACCTAATTCTTCCAGTTTGTAAGTCTAACACTTTAGTCACTGGGTATGAAGCCATCTAACCCAATGGATGCTCATTTTAAAGGTTATGTATTTAGGACAATGATTTGCAGTACCTCTCTGCCCATAATACCCACTCCATACTTGTCCTTAAAGGCAATATATGTATTTATATATAGATATATCTACATAGATACACTAGATAGGTAGATAGAAAGATAGATAGATGAATGGATGGATGGATGATAGATAGATACACAGACAGATAGATACAATAGTGGATAGTAGTTGGATTTCAAATCAGGAAGATGAAGTTCAAATCATATTTCTGAAATGTACTGTGTGCCTCTGGATCAGTCACTTTATCTTAGTTTTCCAATGTGCAAAATGAGAGAAAAAGACATATAGCCTCTAACATCCCTTCCTCAGCTCATGTCTTTCACCAGAGTATATCTTGCTTGCCTTAGTTCCTTTCTGACTTGACTTGCCACAAGTTTTATTGTTTCTATCACAGATCATGGTCATCCTCTCTGGGCTTCTGTTTTCCTCAATTGTAAAACAAGACAATGAGATACTAGCTGCTCTCTGAAGTCACTTGCAGCTCCATCATTGCATGAGTCTAGGTCTAGCATCAAGCAATATAAAGATAACGGTTTTATTGAGCACTGCCTTTCTAAGAAATTGGTGTCATCTATATTGAAGGAAAGAGCAGATACAAGAGTTATTGCAGAGGTCGAGTCAACAAGACTTGGCAACTTCCTGGCCACAGGTATTGTCAGCTCCATTTATTACTGACTTCTATTCCTGGTTCCTTAGGTGGTGTTCTGTATGTCATAATTTAAGAACACTGAGAAGTCAAAAGGAGGATTTAATGTCCAAGATGGTGAAAAGCCTTGAGTTTGTAAAATGAGGGTTCATTCAAGGAACCACAATTTATTAGCCTGGAGAAGAGAAGGCTCAGGGGAACTGAGGATGCTGTTCAAGCACTTAAAGTGTTGTCGCTTGATTTAGATTTGTCCCATCAAGAATGCTCTCTCTTATTAGAAAGAAAATATAACAATTAGAGAGCCAACCATGGCAGAAGAGAATGAAAAGCTTCTGTTAGAGATTATTGTGATATTTGGGGGGGGGTTCCCGCTTAGTTGTTTGTCTGGGTCATATGGACCTGTCTAGCTCTGAGTTTGTATAAACCTGCTGATGCAGAATTGTAACCCCAGAAACTTTTGATACTGTCTTGTGTTTCCCTATTGTCTCTAACCATGAATTACTCATCTTGACATCTACAACCCCAGATAGTCTGTTGTAATTTATCTTTCTAGACTTTTTTTCTAGTGAGTCCCTTCATACATTTCTTTTATTCCAACAAAAACGTCTAAATTTCTGTCCCTCCTTTGCAAGATTCATTTTCTTCTTCCAGATAATTGTAGAAGCAATCAATTTATAAATGTTTTTTGAAGGAGCAGCAGGGTAGCACAGTGGACAGAGTGTTGGTCCTGGAGTTAGGAGGATCTGAGTTCAAATCTAGCCACAGATATTTGACAAGTACCAGCTGTGCGACCCTAGGTAGGTTACTTAATTCTGATTGCCTCACTCTAAAAAAAAATAAGTACTTATTGAGTTGAATTAGACTGAATTAATACCACTGAATTGGTTAAAAGGATATAACCCCTTTCTTGAGGGTATCTCATGTCTCTCTAGGGACTGGCCTTTTATCACTCTACTAAATAACTTGGAAAATCTTCTCTTTTACATCTTTACCACCCCAAAAGTTTGGTGTAGTTAAAATATATAGACATAAAACACATAAAATACATAAGAATAAAACACATATATTTATATAAAACATAGTTAAAACAACATTCAGAAGGCCCTGGGAAGAATTAAAATATCAAAGAATTGCAGGTCATAGATCTTGGGAGTAGAGAGAACTGAAATATCATCTAGTTCTACTGGACATTGCATATGAGGAAACTGAAGCTAAGAGGTTTAAGTTTTAATCCTGACTCTGCCATTATCTGTCTATCCTTGGGCTGTTTAACAATTTAGTTCTCCAAATATTTATTTAATAGCATATTTGTCAAATAAGAAATCTCCTTCATTGTCAGAGTAGTTGCTTCAAATGTCATCAGAAAAAAGCAGGAATATCACTCTCCTACAAAATAAACTGTGTCTCACTCTCACTTCCAGAATCAAATACAAAATGTTCTGCTTGGCAATCCAAGACCTGCATGCCCTAGCCCATTTTGCTACCCAGTTTTCTTATGCCTTACTGCCTGGCACATACTCTTTGATGCAATGATAGTGACTAATTCCAAAAACAAGACTCCATCTCTTGATTTCAGACATTTTCTTTGACTGTTCCCCCTGTTTTGATGCTTTTCTTCCTCAATTTTCCCCTTTTTACTTCCAACTAAAATTCCATCTTTTACAGAAAGCTTTCTCAAAACTTCTTAATTCTAGCATCTTCCCTCTATGAATAATTTTTATTGTGTATGTGGTGTCTGTTATTTCATATACGTTTACATATATATGCATATATATGTATATACATATAGAGAGAGAAAGAGAAAGGGGGGAAGAGGAAGAGAGAAGGGGGAGAGAGGGAAGGAGAGAAGAAAGGAGGTAGAAAGAGAAGTAGAGACAGAGAGACAGCGACAGAGACAGAGAGACAGAGACAGAGTGAGAAAGAGAGAGGCAGAGAGAGACAGAGACAGAGAGAGAAAGAGAGAGAGAGAGAGAGAGAGAGAGGAAGGGAGGGATTCTTTGTGTATATTAGTTTGGGTGTTGTCACCATGAAATTGAAACCTTAAGGGCAGGGACTGAATTTTGTCTCTTTTTGCAACCCTTGCCTGGCAGTGCCTGGCAGATACTTAAAAATGTTAATGGATTAGGGTGGGGAGGTGGTTGGGTCTTATTAAGAGAATGAGAGATAACTGCTGGACACCTTGAGTGTTTCTGCTATCTACATAATATCAGATGACTAGAGGAAGGCCCCTACCATATTGGATGAACCCCCTATAGGAAGGACCCCCTCTATACTGAAGACTTGGATAAGAGTCATGCAGGCAGGGCAGATACACAAAACGTTTTATTGGAAGAAACATTTTTTTTGAGATAAGTAATGCATGGGAGAATTAGCAAATGAGGAGTACATTATCCTTCATGGGGAGGAGGCTATAAAAAGAGTTGTGATTTGGCCATTGTAAGCATAGAATTTAAAAAGCTAATAAAACAAGTTCAGTAGCTTGCTGTCACAGCACTTAAAGATGAAAAGAATCTGAGAGATTCCCAAGCCACAATATCCTTGTGTGCAAAAAAGAGTAGTTTGGAGGTGAATATCCCTAAATTGCCTTCAACTTCAATACCCTGTTTTCCTTTCTTTTTTTTAAACTGGAGATAATGTAAGTGTCTCTACATAGATGTGAATATACTCGTCTGCCATGACTTTATCTTCATCTAGAAAAATGGTAGCTTTGGGAAAGCTGGGCTACCATCTCGCCAGCCTTTGAAGAACTGAATCCTCCCTGGGATGCTAATGGATCTTATGCCAGGGAACAATAATCCATCTCCCCTTTCAAAACACACACACTTCCTTTAGCTTTGGTGTAAATGATGATCTTGAAAATGTGCACAGATTCTAATCTTCTGTTGAGTCTTTTAGGACATGCTGGGATTTCTGCATCTTTCACCACAGACTCCTGGGACATGGTCTAGAGAACACATGTCTAGAAATTCTTTGGTTAAGGAGGCTTTAAGATTTCTGTCTGGATATCTGCCATTAGCCATCACAAATGCATAAATTCTTCTTTCTTGGGGCTTTTTTTTTAAAGCTAACTCCTACACAGAATTCATATTAAGCATCTTCCTTTGTCTCAGAGGAGCTGGTGTATAATAATAACTTGTATTCATAAAACTTCATTTCCAAGTTCAAGGAGCATCACATAGTTCACAGAGACTGTCTTCTCTGATCACCATAATCCACCTCCCGAAGAGAGACACAAGGATCGCTCTTTTATCTCATACTTCTTTTCCCTGAACCTCCCCTCCCCACATACTAGGTTAATTTGATCTCAAAAACTTTGCTCTCCCCACCTTCCACACTGTTGGGGAGGCATGGCTCTGGAATTGAAAACACTGGCTCAAATTTGGGCTCCCTCATTTCTGAGTCCTGTGACCTTGGCCAAGGTTAGTTTTACTTGCAGCTAGATGGGTTAGCCTTCTTAAGAGTAGTTGGAGTAGTTCAACAGGAATTAGATTAAAAGTACAGTTGATAGATATCCCAGCACTGGAAAAGTCTCAATTCTTAAGAAGATAATAATGATTGGACAAAATATACTAAAACTGCAAGAGTGAAGCTAGACTGTCTCATCTTAAACCAATACCACGATATGTAATGAGATAATGTTTCTATTTCATATTGGTGTTTTCCATAGTTTATATGAAAGGGGTCAGCCTTATATTTTCACAGCAGCACACAACTTTAGAGCTGAAAAGGATTTTGGAGATCAACTAGGCAAAACTCCTCATTTTTCACTCAAAGAAACTGAGGATGGGAGTTTCTGGGTGACATCATAAGATCATTATTTCGAGCTAGAAGGCACCACTCAGGCATGAAGTCCAATTTTCAGATTATTCATATGAGGATCCCAAGCCTCAAAGTGGTTGAGTGGTTGTCCAAAGTAGATGCTGAATGTCAGAATCAGAATTTGAACCCAAAGTTTTGGACTATAAAACCAGTGCCTTTTCTTTCTGCTGCATCTTGGTGTGATTTCAATTATGAAATTTCTAAAAGCTTATTCCTACTTTGGTAGTACAAAGCTCTGCAGTTTTCTAGACTAGATTCATATGCCCTCTTCTAGGATTTATTTCCTCATTTATAAAAATGAAAATAAGTATAACTGCTTGAGCTACTTAATAGGTACTAAAGGACTAAATATGAGCTCTGAATTGCACATATTTAATCTATATTGGATTACTTGCTGTCTAGAGGAGAGAGAAGGGGAACAGGGAGGGAGAAAAATTTGAAACACAAGGTTTTGCAAAGGTGAATGTTGAAAACTATCTTTGTATTTATTTGGAAAAATACAAATCTGTTACAATTTTTTGTAAATGTGAACTCTGACCTACAAGTTTAAGGCCAAGTCTCCTCAGCTCTATGAAACCCTCTCTGACTAGTACGACTCTTAGAAATGCCTTCATTTTGTATATCCTCATAGAGATTCAATTCAATTGATCAAGAATTTTTTTTCCTAAGCCAATAGCCTTTTCTTTTTTATATATAAATTTTCTTTTTAGGTTATAAATGTACATTTAATTTTTTTACATATTTCCATATGAGTCATGATGGGAAAGATAAATCAGAACAAAAGGGAAAAAAAACATGAGAAAGAAAAAACAAAATAGAAGAAATAAAAAGTGAAAATGTATTCTTTGTTCTGCCCTCAGTCCATAGTTCTCTCTCTAGAAGTGGATGGCATTTTCCATCTAATGGAACACTGAATTGTTGAGAAGTCTATCACACTTGATCATCACATTATCTTGTTGTTGCTGTGTACAATGTTTTCCTGGTTCTGCTCATTTCAGTCAGCATGAGTTCACGTTAAGTCTTTCCAGATTTTTCTGAAATCAGCCTGTTCATCATGTCCTATAAAAAAATAACATTCCATTACATTCATATACCATCACTTATTCAGTCATTCTCCAAATGATGGACTTCTACTCATTTTTCCAATTCTTTGCCACCATAAAAAAGCCACTACATTTTTGCTCATGTGGATACTTTTCCCTTTTTATGATCTCCTCAGGATACAGACCCACCCAAGACCCTACTGGACCAAAGAATATGCACAGTTTTAAAATTCTTTTGGAATAATTCCAAATTGCTCTCCAAAATGGTTGAACTAGTTCACAACTCCACCAACATTGCATTAGTTGAATAAGCCTTTATTAAGTAATAACATTTCCAGGTACTTGGAATGCAAAAACATAGAAGAAACATAAAAGCCTCCATAGGGTTACAGAAAAGCAAGACTTTTTTGGCACCAAGAAACTTACATTCCATTATAATTCCATTTTACAGGGCAACTAGATGGCGGCACAGTGGATAGAGCACCAGCCCTGAAGTCAGGAAGACCTGAGTTCAAATCTGGTCTCAGACACTTAACATTCCCTAGCTGTGTGACCCTGGGCAAGTCACTTAACCTCAATTGCCTCAGTAAAAAGCAAATAATAATAATAATAATTCCATTTTACTGGAATTACTTTGTCACATATTGCAACTGAATCCTACTCTTTGATATTGTCTTGTGCCCCTGATGTAAATTTTATTTCTAGAATGTGAGTATAAGTTTTTAGGAAAAGTGTTATTTCTTGTATTTTTAAAAGCCCTTGCCAGTGAGGTGCCAAATAAGGAATCGTATATATGTGTAAGATAGATAAATGGAGAGACAGAGAGACAGAGACAGAGAGAGACACACACAGAGAAACAGAAAGAGACAGAGACAGAGAGAGACAGAGAGAAAGAGAAAGAATTTCACTAAATTGATACACACTGAGTAAAATCAAGCTCATTTCATTGTCTTTTAATCCTATAGGTGATTCAAAGAGGAAGAAAATGATATCAGCCTCTGGCATTATTCCCTGTATGTTCTCACATACCAGTATGTCCTTAGATGGGTCATATTGATATTTCTGAGTCTCATTATCCACATCTGTATAATGAGGGGGCTAAATTTTGCGTGTACCAAGTTGTAACAGTATCTGAAGGATGTCAGGCTGTCATTTGGTTATCTTGAAGTTAGTTTTCCAGATTTCCTGTTGCATAATGCCCATGTCTCTTAAAGAAATGGGCATCAGCCTGGAAAAAGTGTCACCATTTTACAATGCATATTGCCTAAGATATGGACAGTTTCCAAGTGCCATTTTGAGCTGGATCCCTTGGATAGTATAAAAAATAAACCCTTGATAATACTTAAATGGAGTGTGGCTGCATATAACCATTGCATTTTTATCCTATAAAAACTCTGTTTTAGGACTCAACCACAGAAGTTATCAAATGCAGTTTTACCAGCCTTAAGAATGTGAAATCTCCAGGTTAGCAAAAACAATTCAATGGTGTATGTATCGTGACAGTTACCATGGAAACATGCCAGGGACTGGAGGGGTGGGTGTACAGAGGGAGGAAGTAGTGGGAGAGGAGAACTTCTGAGAGAGATGAGGCTTTCTCAGAAGCAATTATGGCTTTAAACCAGTCAGACATGGTGAAAAATTAAGAACACATACATAATGAGGGTATTTTAAAATATTATCCATGAGATCTCTACCTTATTAAACAGCTCAGGAGATTTATTTATTAGCAGAATGAGTAGAAACATAGAAAACGGAGATAATGAATAGTTGGAATAGGGTACCTAAGCACAGATGTCAAGAGATACAAATGATGTAAAAGTGCTTTGTAAACATTAAAGTATTATATAGATATCAGTGATTCTCTGCCATTGTATATAGTTGCTGCCTGATGAATGTTTTGATGAATGGAGTCTAGAAGATTGATAACCAAAGTTGAAGCTAAAGTAGTTAGCATCCTTTCTGGTTACCCAATCACCATCTCTACAGGTCCAATTTGGTGAATTTCAACTATTATTGGTTAAAGACTAGGAAATATAGCTCTATGAACATAGGCTCAATCCTTCTTTAAAGTTAAATCCTTTGTTTGAAATGTTTTAAAGAGAATTTCTGATTGGGGACAAACTGCCTTAGGTGGACTTAGTACTTAACCATGCCTAGTACATAGTAGGTGCTTAATATTTGTTGATTGTTTTCTAATATAGTCATTATACACTAACCTCCTCATGAGTATATTTCACTAACTTCCTTTTTTTATTTTTTCACAAGCACTGGTTATAAAAGACAACTTTAAACTCAGCCTGGGACTCCAAATTTAGTAATTCTAAATGGAATCAAAGAAATTCAATCTCCTTTCCTTAGTGCTTTTAGCAGAGGAAAGTAATATGGTAAATGGAAATAATACTGGCCCTAGAGTCAAGTGACGTGGGTTGAAGTTATTTCACTTTCTTGGATCTCACCTTTCTTAATTATAAAATAGAGGTTAAACTGCAGTTCCTTTAAGAGTTTAACAAATGCTTTCATTCATTCATTCATTCATTCATTCATTCATTCATTCATTCATTCATTCCAGGTAGCAGGATGTCAATGGATAGACTGGATCTGATTGGAATCAAGATGACCTGAGCTCACAACTGTCTCAGACACTTATTAACTGTGTAATACTGAGTAAATAAATTAAGTTCTGTCATGGCTTCTTCACCCATAGAAGGAGGATGATAATAATAGCACCTACTTCCCAGGGTTGTGAGGATAAAAATTTATAAAATGCCTTGAAAATTTTAAAGTGTATATAAATACCTGCTATTCATTATCATCATCATCATCATTATCATCTTTTTCATTATTATTATTATCTAGCAGCCACTTTCTTAAACTGTAGTTCATGATCCCAGATGAGGTCTCATAACTGAAGGTGGGGATTGCAAAATTATGATTTATTATCAGTAAATGTTTGAGTTATATACCTTTTTTATAAACCTATGGGATCACATAAAATTCTTAGGCAAAAAGGGGTCAAGTGCAGAAAATTTAAGAAGCCCTGAATTCTAGTTACATTCCTAATCTTTGATCCTATTTTAATCTTAGATCTAAAGTCACTTTAAAGGATGGAGTGTAGGCTTATGTTTTCCTTGGTATTCAGAATTCCCTCTGAGAAAGCCAAGTAGCAAGAATATTGTTATCTTCTTTGTAACTTAGAGTACTAGGGAGCTACCTGAATCAGCAAGATCAAGATAAGTAAGAGATCATGTGATTTTCCTAGGGTCAGTCATGCAGATAGTCAGGATCTAAAACAGGATTTGAATCCTGATCTTCCTGACTTCTAGTCCAGCATACAGTTCCAAATATCTTTTTTTGGTTTTTTGGGTTTTTTTTTTTTGTTTTTTTGTTTTTTTCCTTTCTTTTTTCCATAGGTGTACAATCAATGTTTAATAATTTCCATATGAGTCATGTTGGAAAAGAATAATGAGAATAAAAAGGAAAAACCACAAGAAAACCACAAAAAAGTGAAAACATTATGCTTAAATCCACATTCAATCTCCATAGTTCTTTCTTTGGATTCAAGTAGCATTTTCCATCCAAAGTCTACTGGAATTGTCACAGATCATTGTATTGCAGAGAAGAGGTAAATCTATCATAGTTGATCATCACATGATCTTGCTGTTACTGTGTACAATGTTTTCTTGGTTCTACTCAGTCAATTCAGCATCAGTTCATATAAGTCTTTCCAGGCTTTTCTGAAATGAACCAGTTATTGTTTCTTTTAGAACAGTAGTAATCCCCAAATACATTTTCAAATAACCTTGAAAGATAGGTGCTTTTATTATTTCTATTTTACAGATGAGAACCTGAAAAGAAGTCACACATCTAATATCTGAAACCCAATTTGAATTCAAGCCTTCCTGATCCCTAATGCAATGCTCTACCACATACCTAGTTAACTCAAAGTCTAATGTTCTACTCATCACACCATATTACCTGCCTAAACTATCTAGCTCAGTCTCTATACTTGTACAAGGATCCATTCAACCTGACAAGTGATTATCCAAATATTTTTGCCTTTTCTATATCTAGCATAAATATCTTGCATAAAGTACAATTACAGACCCATAGTACATACTTAATAAATTATTGTTGATGCTCTTCTTAATGAACTTTGACTGAGAGAGAATCCACTATCTCCTGAGGTTTTACTTTTAGATAATTATGCTTATTAAAAAGAGTTAGGGTTTTTTCCACTGCTTCTAGCCTAATTTTTCCTCTCTGCAATCAGGAAAATATGATTCAGTTACTTAGAGAGCCATCATCTTCCTCTTTCCAGGAGCCTGCTCTACTCTAAACTAATCAGCCTCAGTTTCTCCAATTCATCTTCATACATAAACCCAAGACCCTTGACTGATCTAATCACTCTTCTCTGGATGTTCTTCAGCTTGTCAATATTCTTTCTAAAATTCACCAAACAAAACCAAGTACAAGATTTCAGGTATAGCTGTGCTAATGAAGAAAATAGCAGATAATTCAGAATTGTCATCTTTAGAATTGGAAGAGATCACCGTGGAGATCACTTAATTCAGTATCCTCATTGGAAAGAGAAGGAAAATTGAAATACAAATTAAGTGACTCGACTAAGGTCACACAGAGAAATAAATAACTGAACTTGGATTTGAACCTGGATCCTACTCTTCTACTGTTGGCTAGGCAAGATGTCATAGAAAGGGCATTAATACAAGGATGAGAGATACTCTCAAAGTGCAACCAAAGTTATTTCTGCAGCCTACAAATTTCAAAAATATGTGGTTAAACATTGGAGAATCACTGAATAAAATATGAAATAAGCACACATGGAATAGTGTGCTGTAAAAAAATACAAAAGGGATGGGTTCAGAAAAATTTAGGGAGACCTATATGAACCAGTGCAGAGGGTAGTGAGCAAAACCAGGAAAACAATTTATATAATGATGACATTGTAAAGAGAAGCAACTTTGGAAAACTCAAAAAATATGATCACCACAGGGAACAATCATGATTCCAGACAACTAATGATGAAGCATGTCAAAGAGGCGAGAGACTCGAGATACAGAATGAATCATTGTTTTTAGACATAATCAATTTGAGGGTTTATTTTGACTGATTATTCATATTTGTGGCAAATGTTTTGTTTTTCTTTAAAACTATATTGGAGCCAGCTCATGGAAGACTGAACTGGAAAATTTGTAGGGGACCACATATTAACTGTAATGACATGTACAAATTATAAAATTGTGCAGTACAGTTCAATACTCAATTGTGAATTTTTCTGTATAATTACAGAATAAGAATAATTCTAGATAATTCTTTTATTTGTTTACCTAGATCCGTGCTCTATCCAAAAAGGAAACTTCTTCAACCAATGCAGCACCTATTTTTCAACTTATACTCTTAAAGATGTCCCTGAAACATGGAAAAGAGAAGTACAAAATAATGAGGTCAGTGTATGCCAGAGAAGGGAGTTAGAAGCAGCTATTCTTGGCCCTAAGATGACTCTGATATGCAACCTCATGTAGTAGATCATATCTCTTGAAAATTAATAACATGTAAAATATTAAATTTTCAAAGAATTCATTCATGTTGATGATATTAGATACCATTTCTATAAACCTTTAAGTTTTTCAAAGTGCTATAGAAATAATATTTATTGTAAGATATATTGTTTTACATATCTGTGTATAATCATATTCTATATTTTCATAAGTACTATTTGTGCTTGACCTGTGTAGAGCCTTCCAAATTCATATTGATCTGATCAGCCACCATCAGACACACTGTACTTTGACTCTAACATAATTATGTCATTTTAATCTACTTCAAGAGCAAAGGACAACAATCAACCAATCAAGGCTTATTTTGATGCATCTATGGCATTTTCCTCAACTACAAGTTAAGATGTCCTAATTTAATTCTAAAAGAAACTAGTCTGGCATAATTTATTCTTGATGGATACAAGTTATCTTGATTGAGATCACCCCTTTCCTTTTAAAAGGCCTAACTTTGACAACCTTACATTTTGGGTGTTGTGAGCTGGGGTACATAAGAGTCTGATAAAATATTGTTAATTCAACCTGGAAATTTGTGTTTCAGGGTGCCAACCTTTATTTGTCCAAGGGAATTTAGTTTTGAAAAGTACATAAATAGGCCATTCTGCATTCCTGCATTCTGCATTCTGCAACCACTGGGTTTACTTTTATGCTAATAGCAAACTTGCTAGTGGGGAGGAAGTACAATTAGACAGCACGGTTCAGGTTGACTCCCAGACTAGAATTTACTGCCAAATCTCTAATATCATTTGACAATAAAGATTAGCACTAATATATAATAAATTAATAGAGGTTTCCAAAGATCTAACATGGACAGTTTATTAACTGTCAAATAGGATTGCAGAGGTCATAGTTGATGAGCAGAATAATAATAACAATGTCCATAGTGTGTTTTAAAGTTTATGAAGTACTTTCCATCTTTCATTGTATCCTGACAATAAACATGTAAGATACTATTATTCCCATTTTACTAATAAGGAAACTGAGGTGGGAAGAGGTTAATTGGCTTGCTTTGTTTGGATCACTCACCTAGTAGATGAACTCAGATTTTTCTCTCCAGGTCCAGCACTCACTTTATCCATATATCATCTAACTGACTGGAATAGAGTGAGATATAGGGATGGGAAATATAGGGATGACATTAATGAATATAAAGGGTAGGATCTGGTGATCAGGGATAGGAGCTTTGGCCCAGGTCTCAGAATTACAGCCATTCTAAGTGGAAGCATAAGTTAATAGATCATCAGCCTATGTCAATGGCACTAGTAGTGATAGCCAGTATGGCAACGATATCATTGGTTTGAGAAAACCTCCCTTACCAATTTTCTGCCATATGGAACTTTTGGTCTGAAGGCTGCAAACATCCTCCAAATTCCAGAATGAGTCCTGAATCAAATTAAAATGCAATTTGAGAAATATTTAGCAAAGTAAAAATGTGATATATTATCTATAATGTCAGTTTTTATGGGTATACAAGCAAATAGGCAACCCCAAGGATCCATTTCTAAATCAGTTTGACAACCCTGTCAAAAAGTCCTGGGGAGTTGAGTCACACAGCTGCTAAATCTCCCAGGCAGGAGACCAACCCAAGTATCTCTATGCACCAAGTCATGCTACCATTTACTGCTGCTGCTGCTACAATGATGGTGCCCATTTCATTAACTCTCACTAAGGTGGGAAAGTCCAGTTCACTAAGACCTCCCATGTGGCGGACTGTGTGCTAAGTGCTAGGGGGAGGTGAGTATGGGTCTTGTGATGAGGCCGAATGACAGTCCCTGGATCTGTGTCTTTGTGAAGGCTGGGGCTCGCAGAGTCCTGAGACTGGCTCATTAGGGAGCAGTGAACCATGGGTGAAATGTGTGAGTTCCAATCCTCAAATCGATTAGTTCTGTTTCATAGGTCATTCCGGGGCTGAGCACCTATCTCTGGGGAGCATAGAGGGACTCAAAAAGGTCGTGGATCTTAGACTAGTGTGAAGGCAAAGGTAGGTAAAGGGTGTCCAGAGACATTAACAAATATCTTCTCCTGCCTCATGGTCAAAATAGGAGTGTGTGGTATCATCAGACCTGACATAGATTGTTAGAAACAGCTTATTTGATTTTCTTATGATCTAGCTTTTAATCTTCTCCCAACTAATTGTATGACCTTTCATAAATCACGTATATCAGGTTCAGTTTATCCATCTGTGAAGTAGTTTGACTAAAATAATCTCTAATGTCCTTTTTAGCATTCAGATTTTGGAGTCTTTTTTTACACATTTATCTTCTTCCTCCCCTCAGGGAACACCTTATTATTGTCAGGCTTATAGTATAGAGCTTGAGATCTGGAGAATACCTTAGTCATAATCTACTCTAATAATTTTTATAGTATAAATATGCTGTTATTTTTAATCAACCAGCCAATTGTCCCTCCCTACTTAGCATAAGCAGCTTTCTTGGATTAGAATTCATCTTGATTAAGTCAATAAATCATAGGGATGAACTAGGTTTTCAGCAAGATCTGAACATCTCCTAGTAAATTAATCAATCAAGAAATCAAAGGCATTTCAAGTAGATGCAATAGGAAGACGATTTGGATTTACTTAGAAATTTGGTCACGTTATGGGGCTTGTGGAGGAAAAATCATGTTGATTTTTTATTGGGGATTTAAGCAAATAGTGAGTCAGGAAAGAATATTTCTAGCCAAGAACCTGGGAAGGAATTGCTTGGAATGGGGAGGGGAGATAGGAAGAAGAAAAAACACTGGTTTTCACCTTGGCTATGGTCTATCTCTCTCTCCCGTTGTATCAAAAAAAGTGTTTTTCAAGTTTGAAAGACCAAGGACTTGGGCATTTTCATCAGTATCCTAGTACTAGCAATTTTGACCCAATGTCTACATTGGGAGTCAAGGATAAGTTATATACACTGAAACAAAATAGATTCAAGGCTTTACAAGAAGCCTAGCAGCAATGGCTAGCCCATGACTTAAGGTCAGCTTCATTGGTAACCCACAGAGAAAGGCATTTCTAGCAAGTAAGCACTAGGACCTGGCATGTGTCCTTTCTTAACTCTAGGAAGTGTTACATGTCTGAGACCAGATTTGAGCTGCAGGTCTTCAGGACTGGTGCTCTATCCATTGGGCCACCTAGCTACCCCCATGTGTTCTTTCTAAGCTGGTTTCAGTTTCTGTTTATGGGAAAGTTTCCCAGATTTTTGGAGCAAATGCTTTGTGCCAATTGCTCTTATACCACCTAAATAAATAAATAATTAATGCCCTTCCCTTTCTAAAATCTAAGTGATTGACTGGCTGGTTGATATAATCCATAGTCATGAGAGAAAGGACACTAGTTGGGACTTTTGAACAATATTTCTAGAAAATCATCCCTGCCCCCTCAGGTCTTCAACTAGAATCCTGAAGGGAGACTCTAGGGACCTTTTCTTCCAATGACTGGAGATAAATGAAAGCAATCCTACAGGATTTTTTATGGCAAGTCATTGAAACCAATTAGGTTAACAACTAGCCTAAATTACCCTTTTTTTACTATGTCAAGTACTGTGTGTATGTGTGTGTGTCTGTATATACACACATACATATGTACATACATATATAATTATATACATGTACACATGTTCACACATATACATGTATATCTATATAAATATAAATTTTCTCTCTCTCTAGTCTTGGGAATGAAATCTATAAAACACCTACTATGTGCCCGGTACTATTTTAAGCCCTTTATAAATATTACCTCATTTGGTAACCCAATGAGTTTGTAGCATCTGAAGATTGAATCTGGGCATTGGAAGATACAAGGATGGCATCATGACAATAATAATACTAGTTCTATTGTAGATGGTGATGATGATGATGGCTATTACTATTATAGCATCTTACAGTTTGCAAAACATTTCACAAATACTAACCTCCCAAAAACTCAGGCATATAATTACTATTATTGTTCCCATTTTACAGATGAAGTAACAACAACACCAAGCAAAGATTAAGTGTCTTGTCAAGAACCAAGTAACTAGCTTTCTCACACAGCATTTGAATCCATATTTCTTGTAATTCCAAAGCCAATGCTCTATTCATTACACTACCCAACTGAACTGTTGGAAATAAGGAAAAGGAGCATGCATTTCAGCTTCTCTCCCCAGTTCTTTGAAGTGTCTGAGGAGTTCTGGACTTTCAGCTTATAGCTACAGACATTAAAGCCTCCTGTGTTTGCCCTCTCATTGTACTCATGCTTCAATCCACCTGTTTATAGGTGACAAAGGCAACCAAATTTCCATGGGATAGAAGTAGGAGGCCAGATGTGACAAACAAGCAAATTTTCATGTAAGGCTATTAGTCAGACCCATAGAATAGTTAGAAACTACATTAATTACTGCCCTGCTAGGATGATGAAGACTCAAATCAAGTCAGGAGGTCTTGCTATTGTCTAAACAGTGGGAGGCTTTTAAACTGCAAGCTTCCTACCTGCTGGGCCAACAGAGAAAAAGCTTCAGATTCATCATTTTCCCAACTGCTTTTTAAAATAAATATAACTAATCCTGGCAGGTTTCATCTCATGTTCATTGAGACCGAGAAATCTTGTGGTTCCAGACTCAGTTGATTAGCCATGATAAGTGCTCACAGGAAGCCTCCCCCAAGCAGCCAGAAAGAAATCAGACTCTTCTTTCTTAGCAAGCTTTGAGCCAAAGCCATTAGGCTTGCCCCTTTCCCTCTTAAAATCCTGGGTTTTTAGTGTTGGGATTTTTTGTTCTTTTTTTCATGGCAGCCTTCAACAAAGGTCATCAAGACTATTAAATCACAACTCGAATTAAGCAATATAGGAAGTCACTGATTTATTTCAGTGTCTGAAATAGATCAGTGACATTAAAATAGGACTTTGGGGGTTCATTTCCTTTCTGTTACCAGTGTATAGGCCACAATTTTCTACTTAAGTATATAGAAACTTTAATAACAGCATGAATTTCTCACTAATAAAATTCCTATTTCTGGTTAGACCCAAAAGATTAAAATGGCTTCCTCAGCTCTCATGATCTCTCCCAGATTTCAGCACTTTTATTATCAGGTATCTTGATCTATTTTTCTCTTGAATCATTTCATGCTCTATGAGACAAACCCAGATTTCCCATTTTTGGAAGCTCTCCTGCTGCTCTGAAAATTGAGAAGCAACTCACTGACAAAATGAAGTCATAACATCACATAACCCAAATGACCCTGAAGCTCTTAATTTCTTTGTTCCTTCGTGTTCTCATCTATAAAATGGGGATAATTATAACCCCTAACTTAATGTGTTGTTGTGACGCTCCAGTGTGATAATGTTTCATAAATCTTTAGAAATGTTATAAAAATAATTACAATTACAGGAAGAAAAGATTTTTTCAAGCATCTAGTAGATGGCAGAAACTGTGATAAGCACCTTACAAATATTATTGAATATGATTTTCACAACAATCATGGAGTAAAGTTCTATTATCTTCAAATAACCATTGAGGCAACATAAAGTTTACTGTTGTGGTTTAGTGGAATAGTCATTTCTGCCTCTCAGTGACTTCATTTGGGATTTTCCTGGCAGAAATACTAAAATGAATTGTCATTTCCTTTTCCAGATCATTTTGTAGATTCAAAACTTAGGCAAATAAGTTCAAGTGACTTGGTTAGAGTAACAGAGCTAATAAGTGTCTGAAGAGGGCTTTGAACTCAGGTCCTCCTGATTCAAAGCTCAGATCTCTGTTTACTTCACCAGCTGCCATGAAGTAACTATCACATCTCTCATTAAGATAGCATTTTAGTTGGTATAATTAATATTTTCATTTCAATTTTTTCATAAGCTTCAGATTAAAGTCATCCTTAGAAAAATCACTGTCTCTACTATGCATTTTACATAATGTTTCTTGGATCATTACAAGTATATAAAATAGCTGTTTTTCCTACTTGAATAATTATATTAAGAGGCTACACCTCCACTAGCAGATACATCAGTAGGAATTACATGCATCTCATCCTGTTCCCACAGGATTTTAATCTCCTCAACTGGATCCCTGTATCATGAAAATTCTTCATTCTATATGGTTGCAGATTATGACTCTTTAGTATGATGACTATTAAAAGCATTGTTTTAACTTTTTATTGTGAGTTATATCCAAATGATTGTAGACAACTTTTAGGCATAAGATTGAGTCACGGATATAATAAAGCTAATTCGTATCAGCTCTGGGTAGCTATCTGGCTGTTAAATTTTCACTGTGAGCACAAAACTCCAAAGAAACTTACAAATGCTATAAATCAGGCCTTGCTTTATTGTTTTTTTATATATTGTGTAGTTTCAACAAAGTGATGGAGAAAATGTTAACTTTGCAAATTAAATTACAAAGTGTGCGTACATACATTTTCTCCATAGATCTGATTAGTAATTATTTACTAGCACTCTGATGATTCTAGTACAGTTATTTAGTCAGCTTTTTCTGGATATTGGAGATGTGTATCTGTAGCATGAATCTGCCATCTGTCAATCCCTAAAAGATAATAAGCTTCTGATTTATAATTCTGGGCACCAGGCCATATCTTATTAGGTAAGTATTAGGTAGGCATTAATTTTTACCATTCTCCAGTGCTGTGTGTCATAGCTTCTATTCTCTCCTTGCATAATCTACATTGATCATTGTCTGGGATCCCTAATAATAAAACTTCTGCAATTAATGGTGGCCATAACTTAGTCCAAAATTTCCATCATAAACTCTTTTATTACCATAAGCAACTCTGCAAGAGCCAGCCATTTGTTCAGTGATCTTTAGTCATCATCTCATTGGCCAAATTGATAAAGAGATCCCTCATGATGAATATTTGGATCATGCTCTTTGGTCTGAACTATTTCTTTGATTTCATTTGTAACTCTCTCAGTTACAGTAGACAAATCCATTGGAATATATATATTTAAAAACCTTTATTATTACTAAGTGATATATGTTTATACCTCAATTATTTATGAAAGTTTTTAGCCTTGTTAGGATGTATCCCTCGATTGTCAGTTTGAAAGATGGAATGGCAAAGTATTATAAGAAATGATAAACTCAGTGATCTTCAAAAAACATGACAAAATAATAAAGAGCAAATATGAATAGAGAGAAGAAAATGCTGTATACAGTAGCAGCAAAATTGCTTTAAGAATAACTTTGAGTGGCTAAATTATTTTAATTATTATAAGTACTCAAATTAACTATAAAGGACCTATGAAAGAAGGTGATATCTGCATCCAGAGAAAGAACTGATAAACAAATGTTCATATGGAATAGCTTTACACACACATACACACACATATGCCTAAGGGTAGCCATCTCTAGGGTGGAAGGAAAGGAAAAGGAGGGAAAATATCACCATAACTAATATATATGTATAAACATATATACATATATATGTATTTAAAAGAAATGGGAAGTTGTAGGTAAAAGACCTGTAGTTTTATGTGCAGTCCTGTTTTTTTTTCTATTTTTCTAAGCTATGGAAAGGCTTGTTTTGCTTCTTAAATCCAAAACAACAATTTTAAGAAGAATTGATTCTTAGGTACCAGACATTGCAGTAAGTTCTAAGGTTTCCTACTAAAAAAGATAAAACCATGGCCCTTATAAGGCTACAAGAAGCTTGCATTCTATTAGAAGAGACAACATGGAAACAACCAGACCCCCACAGGGCATGTACAGAGGGTGATAAGAGGTAATCTGGGTAGGAAGGCATTGGAGCATAGAGGGGCTGGGAAAAGTTTCCTATGAAAGGTGGGATTACAGCAGTCTTGAAGGAAGCCAGGAAAGAGGAAGCTGTAAGGAGGGGAAATTCTACAGGCATAAGGTATAGATAGTTCAAAGGCATAGATGCCGGAGATGAGTGTTGTGCTTCTAAGATGAAGAGTAAATCAAACAGATATCCCGTGGGATCATTTAGTCCCCTGCCCTTCAAGGGGCCTGATATGTCCTCCACAAAGACCTCCTCTGAAGCATTATTGGGTAATCCTGAATTCTGGAAGGCTATGCACTTAGAACATGAGATGTGGCAAGTTCTCCCACAAAAAAGGGACTTCACGCTTGGTCTCAGAAGCAAGCATGGCGGTTTTCCAAGACCCAACTGAACTAATTACAGCAAGGCTATGCTACCAGTTGTCTGGGCAGTTGGGGATGCATGCTTACAAAATTGCCTTCAGGCCTATGTGTTCTCACTGTAATTCTGCAGTGAGAGTGGCAGAGAAGTGAAAAGGGAAGGGAGAAAACAGAGCTACAAAACCACAGGCTTTTTAGTTTACAAAAATCACAGAAGCTGTCATCAGTATTCTAAATGTGATGTCTTTGTTCACTGGCTGAATGGACATCACATTGGAAGTACTAAATTTTACAAATCTTAACATTCTCACCAGAAATGAAACCAGAAGACCAAAGAAAGTTGAAACTAAATGCAACAATGACTCACTGCCCTCCCGCTTGGAGCAGACAATAAAGGAGCTGGCAGAACGGATTTCATCATGATTTTATAAAGGCAACAAGAAGCACAAGACATTTGGCCATTTCACACTGCGCAGATTGTGGCAAGTATATGCAAAAAGACCACGAGGAAAATAACTAGTTTGTGCCCCAATTGCAGTTGCAAAAGGGAGAGGAGAGGAGAAATTCAAATGTCAATTGATGAAAGATATTGCAATGAAATAAATTGATCAATAAGAGCTGATTCAGTGTCTAGTATGTGCCAGAGCTTGAGTTAGGTACTGGGAATACAAAGACAAAATCAAAACTAATTTCTGCTCTCAAGGAACTTACTTTCTTTTGGAGGAGACATGTATGTATGTGTCTATATCGGTATTGTACATATAGAGATGTAGACACATACATAAACATATGCATATAAAGAATATATTACCACCCTCACACACCCCTAAAAAGGAATGATGCAATACTGACTCCATTGCAAAAATGAGCATGATGAAATAGAACAAATGTCATGTTGAAAAATATGGTTCATAACTAAGGAACAAGAGAAGATAAAGGCTTAGGAAATATTCAGAAGCCTGGATATCCCAGACTGCTCCTTCAAAGAAAACAAAAGAAACTACACAAAATACTAGACTACTGAATACTAAATAACTTGTACCCCAAAGTAAAAATCAGTCATATTCTAACCAAAAGAAATGACTCATTACTGATCGGCAAGTCATTCCTGAATTAGTTATCTGTACATTCACATCCCTGACTTGTTAGTAGAGAAAAGAATAAAATTATCATTAAAATAGTTGAAAGCTGAAAAAAATACTTCAGTCTTATCTATATAAACAAGTTACACACACACACACACACACACACACACACATATACAGACAAACTCACACTTTACCTTACGGGAAACGATGGTGGTTGGTTACAAGAAATATCATTTCATAAAACAATACATGATAGAAAGTACTTACCAATCTAAACAAAATTTGATAGATCTCATTCCTATCAATATCATCTATCTATCTATGATAGGTAAATGGGTAGATATATAGATGGATGGATAGATAGATAGATAGATAGGTAGATAGATAGATAGATAGATAGATAGATCTGAGCTTAACACAAATAAATAATGATCTGGACCCAGATTTGAACAAAAGACACATAGAAGATTGGATTGTCTTGGGAAAATTATAGAGTACTTGTAATGACTCCAAGCTCCTATTGTTAGCAGAGAAATTGATTCAATTAAATACAGGGCCATCTTTTCAGCAATAACATTTTTCCCCAAGGATGTCTCTAGTTGTGACTCACAAGTTACCACAGCCTTTAGAAATTTGTTGTTAAGAATTCTTTACAGAATAACAAGGAGGTCTGTGATAAGAATAAGCAAATCTCAACACCTTTTAAAGAAGGAAGAACATCAGTGAAAGAAGTTATCAAAAATCTGTAAAGAAAAAAAGAGTCAATTTGTCTCATTCTAAGAGCAAAGTGACATTTCAGGAAAATGCCAGAAACTTTGCTTTAGTTGTTTTTCTCATTTATTCCCTTCTCTCTA